>WPIO01000036.1:3417500-3490000 GCA_009760855.2 Cristatella mucedo | reverse complement strand
AGAGAGAGGGAGAGAGCTAGGGAGAGAGAGAGAGCTAGGGAAAGAGCTAGGGAGAGAGCTAGGGAGAGAGCTAGGGAGAGAGCTAGGGAGAGAGCTAGGGAGAGAGAGAGAGCCAGGGAGAGAGACGGAGCGGGATATGAAGAGGGAGATGCAGATGGAGATGGAGAGGGAGAGAGGTAGAGAGGGAGTGTGTGAGTGTGTACATATTTGATAACTGCAGCAGATCCGTTTCTACCGCCGCTGGCTTTCAGTCTTCGAAGCGTTCTCTTGGCTGGCAGCAAACGATGCACTGCAGCGGGACACGAGCTCCTCGAGCCGGCGATCGATCGGCTCAGATCAGGCGATGAGAAATAATTGTCTATCGGAGGCGGAGAGCCACGAGCGGTAGCACTCCTTCCCGACTTGCTGCAGTTAATAACGAAGAGTGATGTAGTGGGACCCGAAGCCGAAACCCGTGTAAAATGTAGGCACATTATAGATGGGCTGCCATAGACCGAGCGGCGATCATGTATATAATATGAAATACGACGATGCATCGTGGACATCGATCTATTGAAAGAGAGTTGTGGTCTCTTCACAGCGCTCTTAGATCGTCTGTACACTTGCTACTGACCTAATATCATGTAAATTAAAGACCCCGACGTATGGATTTCGAAGGACCACTGCATTAGCCGGGCTTCAAAGAGAGTACTTTTGACTATTCACGAGCGGTGTCTGACGATTGCTGAATGTTCGACACCTCTTGTTTTTTACTTCAAGAACGTCAATCTCGACCGTCGAGCCCGGAAAATTTCTACTCGCACGAGAGGTGAGGGAGAAGAGCGGGCAATCGAATATCCCAGACAAATAGCGCCAGGGCCCAACATATTCTTGCTCGATTCAATCCCATTCTTGTTGCCGACGAACCGATCCGTCGGCTACGGTGAGCTTCCACGAGGATACATCGTGCGCCGCCCGCTGTAGTAGAGTGGTGTCGGTCACCTCTTGCCGAAGATTTAAGAGTGGCGGAGCAAGTTAATATTTCAACCGGAAGCCAAATCGTAAGGGAAGGCCTACCCAAGTAATTCGGTGACAGCAGACCAGACCTCAAATTGCCCCCCCACACTCCCAGAAGCCAAGCACTCAAACGGTCGGTCAAAGCAGCCGATCAGGAGCCACTGAGCGACAGGTGGCGCTTCCGATCCGAATGGCGAGTGACAAGGCACACTTCCCGCCCGGCTTCAAAATTTCCAAAGCGCTCGTGAAAACTCGCAATCTCGTTTACCACTCACTAGAAGACTAGTGCTAGTGGTGAGTGAAGGTGTTTTGGGAGGAAACTGTTCGCGATCGTTCGCTTAGATGTCGCTAACGTCATAAGCCGCCGGATTTGCGTACAGGTATTGCAAAGTGATGTATCTCCCGTCTGTAACTCCGCAAAGACTTGAGTGGGTGTTGCGTAATCAAATTTTCTAAAGCGTACTCACAGGTTATGTGGGTTTCGGTACGCACACGGTAGCCAACAGACTTCATTTCACGGAACCAAGGGAAACGTGAGAAGCACAGCCGAGACAGCCGGGCAGGTCGAAGAAGGGTCAGGTCAGGTCAGGGTCAGGGTCAGGTCGAGTAAGTCGGAGGAGAGTCGGAAGTCGAGGAAGTGAGCAGCCTGGAAGCAGCAGCTCAGTACGGCTGCGGCAGGCGACGCCCTGCCATGGTCAGCAGCAGCGATAGCGGATGTACCATTTCGTGAGAGCTGCGGAAGTGAGTTCCACAGTCTAGGTGTAAACTGCAGGGCAAAAGCTTGTGCCGTCAAAGGTCGTTAGGCGTGGGAAGGGATAAGCTAAATTAACGCCCGTACAGGACCTGAGATCCCAAGGAGGCTGCTCGCGCTGGTCCAGCGGCACTGACAGTAGAAAGGAGCTCAGCCAGGTCGGGTCTGTTTGTCGGTCAGTGAAAGAATTTTGCTTCGTATCCGTTGCCAATCGGGAGCCATCGAAACTCTTTTCAGCCAGGAGCCACACTGAATCTCTGCCTGCGGTTCATTATTAGCCTTACAGCCATAACAGACGCCGAGGCTTAACGACTTTTTTTCGGTAGCCATGACAAAGCGGAACTGCAGTAGTCCAGCCAAGACAGAACCGGGGAGCTAGCTCGATTTTCTAGCAAGCTAAGGTGGTAAGAAGAGTCCTTAATCATAAAAGGTCAGACGTGATGGTTTGCTGTGGAAGCGGTCTTCTCAGTGGAGCCTTCGAGATTTAAGAAGTTTTCAAAGAGGAAACCTAAATTCCGAGCAAATGGTGACGGTCCCACTACCGCATTGCCAAATTAAAAGAGCAGTCTCCTAGTTAACGCCGCACGCTTAGGTTGTCGTATGAGTAGAAGTTCGGTTTTATCATAGTATAGCTTAAGGAAATTGGCTGATATCCAGGGTCAAATATCTGCAAAGCAAGCTTTCAGTTTATCAGTCGCTGCAGCAGATTCCAAGGATTTAAACGAAAAACATAGATATCATAAGCATTGATTGCCGATCCAATGGGCTTAAATTTAACTTCTTCCAGAGGCGCGGTATAAATAGAGAATGGCAAAGGACCGGAAGCGAGCCCTAATAGCAATAATAATAACAAACTTGATATAAATAAAGTGCCCCCAGAGAACACAAATTTCTTTCTAGGTGCTTTACATTTGCTGCAAAGGGAAACGCGATTGAATGGTGAGTAATATCATGCTTGATAAACAGCATGAATAACACGGTTGGGGGTGACATGCACAGGGTCAGCAAGCCCTTGCGGCATTCCTCGGGTGACTGGTCTGCTGAGTGAGACATGACCACTTCGCCATACGGCGTAAATTTTTGCACCACGCCAGCGCCTTGTCTGCCAGACCGATCGTTGTTCTCGCTCGATCAAATAGGATATCGCGATCAATAGTGTAGAATGCAGCAGACAGATCAAGCAGAACCAAGCCAGTAACACATCATCATAGTTGCTGCTTAGAATTCCGTTGGTCACATGGAGACGAGCAAGTATCGGTCAAACGATGGCCGATTTGAAAGACATTGGCACAAGTTCTTTATGCAGAGAAGCATTTAAAACCGGAGCAATGGTCGGACTGAGTTTGTCCGCCAGTGAAGACCTGGAAGGAGATGGTAGAGGGTCTTCAAGAGACGAGCTCTTTTTTTGCAAGACCTTATCAATATAGCCACATCGCGTGCAGAAACCTCGGAAAATCATTAAAAGGAAGGTCACATGATGCGATTCAGCAATTGCTTTAGTCGCAGGGGACTTTGAGGGGACGCGTGCATGTGATATTCGATGAAAATGGCGAAAAAACTGTCGGCCGAACGATTAGCATCCGGGGAGAGAGAGACTTCTCAAGAGTTGGCAAGCAAATGATTCACTAGTCACGTAAATTGTCTTGGCTGGGTCTGACTGGGAAGAAGGAAGTTTTCAAGTGTAAAAGAGCCTGGCTTTTCTCGGCTGCCAGGCTTCGTAGAGTAGAAAAGGAGAAGTCTCTTTGAAACGAGCTACATCGCTGATCCAGACTTTTTGAAGCAGCGCTCGAGCCTGCACTTTACACGGCTCGTCTTTAGAAGTTCGTAGGTAAATTGAAATAAATATAAATCAAATATAATTCCTTTGTACAGCGCTTTAAGATAACTTGATATATATTCAGAAGCTTCACACATGCCACGGGGCTCGAGCCCACGATCTCGGCTAGACCTTGGTCGGGGCGGGGGAGAGTACCTTACGACTCCGTAGACGGACAGAATGCAGAGCACCATGCAAGTCGAGAGCGCTCGTAAGTTGCGAGTCCCTTTGCCGGTCTGCACGCGAAAGTTACTTGTGTCTACGTTTGATGGGTAGCTGCATCGCCGCCTGCAGCACTGGTCTTGTCACCGACATATCGACGCAAATGCACCTGACACGGCACGAGGTCTGTGACACGTGGATGTATTAGAATTCGACCGAACCGATTCATATCTTGTGGTTACTACGGGTGGTCGCGGCCAGACGAGATCAGAAAAATACAAAACATGGTATATTAAAGGAGGTACAACATCGTATATCAAACAGGGTTATAAGGCGTCCGAGCCACATCTGTCCACCCATTTAAACAAATGCCCTCTTGTAAACAGAGGAGTTGAGAGCTTGAATGGCTATCAACAAATATCCGTGCAGCCATCCGATGGAGCGCTCGCACACAGGCTGCAGCACTCACGAGACGATATTTATCACAGCAAGTGTTAACGCCTGCCTGCCTGCTGATATCGCATCACGAGTTAAGCCAAAACGCAACAACGATCGCATGCACGCCGGTTGACGAGATTTTTCCAATCGGCTAGATGTAAAAATTTAAAAAAAAATGCCAACGTCGGCAGCCGTGACCTTGAGTGACTTGCTTGAGCAGTCGTAGCTTAGCAAGCAACGACGGACATCCGCCGGAGCGTGACTACACTGCATCCACAGATAGCCTCGCTCTCGCCAGTCACGTGGTGGCAGCTCGAGAGAGCGATCGGATCGGCGAGAAAGTGAACGGGGCAGCAGCATGAGCGGTCGTGCGTGCGGCAGCGGTCTCGGCGGACGATTGGATCGCGTGCCTCTGTGCGAAGCAGCAGCAGCCGCAGCCAGGTGCCACTTCCGGCGAGGCAAAGTCGGCCGAGAAACGCTGAGCAGCCGCCGTCGTGCAGCCAAGCGCTGGAAGGGAGCGTCGAAAACGCTCGAGCAAGAGCTTGACCCTTGACCCTGGTCGGACGCAACGATCGGCTCAGCGGCGCCGAACTTCGGACCGTTGCAAGGCACGCTGCTGCAGCAGGCAGCCGGCGGTCACACCGTGGTTGGCTGCATGCGCTCCACGGTGATCGTCAAACTCTGGCTGAGGCTTTTTAACAGTGACACGGCTTGGTGGTGCTCCGTCTCGGAGAAGTCCACGCCATTTACCTGCAACGCCATTGGCCAGCTCGCGATTTGAACGCGAGTCAAATCTTTCAACCCTTGCACAAAGTTACCGGGGCTAAAACCACTATCTTTGGGGAGGGAAGGAGAGAGGCGAAGGGCGATATTGGCAGCCAGGAAGGAGTAGTAGGCCTGCGTATGGATGCACCTGTGCACAGGAGGCAAGGCCGCAGGACTAAGGTCGATCGGAGGAGCCGTCGTACCTCGAGTATCTTGTCGCCGGGCTGCAAAACCTTGGCCGCCGGTCCAAAAGTCGACACTTTAGAGATGAAGATACCCTGAATGCGTGCAAAAAGACGGCGGTGGCGGCTTCGCATGGTATCGCACCTCGAACTCCTTGCAGCGAGCAGGCAGACAAGACAACACGCTGGCGGCGGTGGCTGAGCGCTCAGGCGGAGCGATCTGAACAGTGCGAGTCGAGGCGCGCCTGAGCCAATCGCAGGCCGTCCAGTGCACTGCGCCCCATCCAGTGGCTGACGGAGGAATGGGGAGGGAGGGCGGACGGAAGGGGGGCGGGCGGGTGGGAGGAATTTCGATCTGAGGAGGCTGCAGGCGGCACTGCCGCTCGACAAATTTTGGTATGCTGCGACAGGTATTGACAAGAGGCCTACGCAAAGAATGCAAGGCATAGGCAACGTAGGAATAAAATAAAGTGTGCCAACTGTGCGACTTCCATCGCTGGAAGGACTCCTAAGAAATAGTGCATGCACTGCCCTCGGTCTATTGATAAGGAATTTTTATCATATTTTCCAAGTAGGTCATGCGTTTTGGTGTGCTACCAGGTTGGTAGCTCTTAACGGCTTTCGTGACTGCTGGTTTTTTTTTTTGTAGACTCGCCGGCATGCATATTTGCACATACGCCAGTGCAAGTACAACAGCTGCACAATACCAAAATATTTTGCAACTACAAAAGTCGAACGACTGATGGCACACAAGGATATCCACACCTCTCTCACTCGTTCTACGTGTGCATCAAAACAATTTCACTGGGAAAATAAGTTGAAAAGGCAGCTCTTAAGCAGCGGCAGCTACCGAGCAAGCCTAAAAGCCAGTGCATAAAAACCCGTCAGCTTGCTGACCGGAAAACATGCATTGCGACGACAAAGAAAAAAAGTTTGTGTCTGAAGACAAAATTAAAGTCATAAAGTGAACATCACAGAGCAAGTTTAGCGCCCCCTCCCTCGCCTCTCCAACGTATAAAAAGTCCTCCCAGAGAAGCTGTAGTGTTTTTACCCCGGTGTAAGAACTTGAGTCTCACAGCAACAGTTACGGGTCCGCTGGGGTCATCGGCAGTAAAGTGGGCGGAACCTTTCACAGCAAACTTTCGCTTTGTCTATGACAATTAACCGAATTCCCTTTTCGTGGTATCGATACAAGCTGAAACTTTCGAAGGGAATACAGCAGCACGCAGTCGATGCGAACTGATCGATGCTTTGGCCAGCGATTTTCCAAAGGTAAAGCTCTATCCTAATAAGATAAGATAAGTAATAAGATAAGCAATACGATAAGTAATAAGATAAGTAATAAGATAAGACCGCAGAAGAATCTTCCCAGCATTTTCAGGCAGCAACCCAGCTGAACACGAAGGACGAGGGGACGAGATGAGGGGCGACATGTCTGCACTTCGCTGAGCTCGGCGCTGAGCTGGTCGCTACTGCCGCCACGCTGCAGCGGTGCTGGTAGGGTGTACTAGCCAGCAGGTGGCGGCGTGAGCTGCACGCAAGGCCAGCACGGCTGAAGCAGTACCTTGTCGAGTAGTCTGAATGGATTGCCCTGCGACCCAATGCCACCGGCTATGCTGAAGCCGAGCTCGGCATTCTTAGCCAAAGCAATTGTGAAAGTCAGCTGCAAACGAAGAGCGATTAAGACGATTAAGAGCCGACCACACTGAAGCAGTAAGAGCGGAGAGAAAGAAAGAAAGAGGAAGAGAAGGGATAGACAGGGAGAGAGAGAGAGACACAAGACAAACGCAGGCAAGGAAAGAGGCATGCACATGCACGCACGCAAACACAGACATGCAGCCAGGCACACACAAATGCATGTAGAAAGAACAAGCAGAATATCAAGAAGCAGACAGACCAACACAAGATTGAGAGCGGGAGAGAGGCACAGAGCAAGAAAGTGCAGCTTTCGTGGGCATCTACACGCAGGCACTCGCACACGTGTAACCAACCAAACGGAAAGTCAGCCACCCTTGAAATGGCATCCTACTCAGTCGGACATCCCACATAAGCGCTGCTCCCCCAAAATGGCAGGCGCAGTGCCGATGGCCGGTCGGTATAGGACTGCAGCTGTGCTCACTATGTCCACGTTGGCAGGCGGGCTGTGCCCACGGTAGCCATTACTGCTGTTTCTGCTGCCGTAAGCGTCCTGCTGAGGCTTGGCCATCGATGCCCGGTCCGGGTTGGTCACCGCCTGCTGCTGCTGGTGCGTTCTGCCCGCTGCCAGCACGGAGACATTGGCATACAGCCGGCCAGCCGGCAGATCGCCGGCTGCAGTGGCGTTGGGTAGTCGAGGTGAAGTATCAACAATGGTGCCTCTGCTGCAGCCCGGATCAGCGAAGGTCGGTGGTGCGTACGGCGACGACTCCTGGCTGGCGGTCTGCAGATGAGAGTGGTCGGCTGCGCCTTCGCATCGGCGCATCTGGGAGAGCACGGCACTCTGCCTCTTTGCAGCAACCTGCCTGCGGGCCCGAAACCTGCCAAGCCAGCCCACCCACCCACCGGCATGCAGTCACACTGTTAGCCCTGTTGCCTGGCAACGCAACCAACAGGCGGTGGCCACCGGTGCATGCTGCTAACTCAATAGTGGGGTCAAGGCCAACGAACGCCAAGAGCCAACGAGCTTGCGAGGCAAAGACAAGCCAATCAAAAAGCAGTAGGCAAAGCCATGCAGCACAGTCAGTGGCTCTAATTCAGTTCCTGTCGGGTGAGCGAGCCACTCCCACTCGTTAGGAGCCGTGTTATTAGCAAGCTGCCTACACTGGATAAGCACACAGCAACCCTGGGAGGTTTCCGTTTTTTTTTTATTTTGCTCCACACGTAAAGACGCCGGCAGAGAGAGAGAGAGAGAGAGAGAGAGAGAGAGAGAGAGAGAGAGAGAGAGAGAGAGAGAGAGAGAGAGAGAGAGAGAGAGAGAGAGAGAGAGAGAGAGAGAGAGAGAGAAAGAGAGAGAGAGAGAGAGAGAGAGAGAGAGAGAGAGAGAGAGAGAGAGAGAGAGAGAGAGAGAGGAGAGAGAGAGAGAGTGAGAGAGTGAGAGAGAGACAGAGAGAGAGAGAGAGAGACAGAGAGAGAGAGAGAGACAGAGACAATCAAGGGTGGCTTGAGTGCAGTTTTTTACGCAAGCAATTAGTTTCTCGCCAAACTAGTCAAACTAGGGCGAACAGCAGCATGCAGCACTAAATAGCAAGCACCAAAGGACGCCTAGAGTTTGATGCAGCTGGCACATGACCGCTTTGACACTGCCCACTATTTGTCTTCGAAGCCTACGACAAGCACAGGTGAGCTGTTCTCATTTCCCTCAGCTTCTTTAGGCAGAACAGCGCGAGTTCCTTCCTACATGATAGGTCCACATGGGACGTTGCTGCTCATGGGCGAGCACATCTATGGGGGGATGCTTTGCTCCAATTCAAGCCATTTTCCAAGAGCACACTTACGAACGAGCTCAACTCTACTGGACAAGACACACGTCACACTTGCTCTGCATAGCGCTAGAAGATATCCCTCAACGGTTCTGTAATGCTAAACAAGCGGGGGGGGGGGGCCAGATTTGCATTTTACCTGCAGATGGAGGCAGAGCATCATTGGCTGGACTCAAGCTCGGTCACGCGAGGAGGAGGAGGAGGAGCTACTGCACGGAGGAGCGCCGGCAGAGCCACTAACCAAACGACAGAGCAGCTTACACTTAAAAGTAAAGATGGCTTTTAGTTAACAGCAAAGATTGATCGATTGAACATTGATTGTTCACGTGGTGGCATAACGAGCCTTTGCAGCCTAAGGTGTTTGCTCTTCCTGACCTAGGTCGAGGGTTCGAGCTCTGAAGCGGGAAATCCTGTTTTGCCTAAGGCAAAGCAGTGGTGACAGCCTTTGGGGCTCTTCTGTCGATATACAAATGTTGAAGCTGTTGAATCGGCTGTAACTTTAGCTGCTTGCAAAGATAGAAGAGCCGTAACGGCTTCCCTCCCTTTGCAGCAAATGTAAAGCGCCTAGAAAGAGATTGAGTTCCCTGAGGATGCTTTATCAAGTGCATTATTATTATTATTATTCCCACTCGAAGAGGGAAACTCGCAGAATTGCAAGGCCCACAGGCACGAAAGGGATCGTCAAATGCAAGCATCTCATGGAGGCTAGGCGACTCCCGGATGGCATCCCAGCATAACCTGAGTATCTAGCCTCCTCGTCGTGCCGCCGAGACGCGATAGATTTAACCTTGACCGATTCGCTAGCAGAGAGCAATTAGGCTGGCGGCACAGCAAACCAAGCTCTGCCAGCAAGCAAGCGTACTGCCGCCGGCCTCACCTCTGCACCGTCGAGCGTTGGCGATGCCATAGTTACTGCCGCAGTGGCAGCCAGCCAAGCGCGCGGGCTGCTGAAAGCGCTGTCCACGGGCGAGTGGTGAGCCCAGCTGTTAGCGTGTGAGAATGCGAAACCATTCCGCGGGGTACCGCCGCAGCCGCCGCCATGCTCGGCCCACCGCTGCTGATGAACGACCACAGCCTGGGCAGCAGCAGCAGCAGCAGCAGTAGCCGCACTGCCCGCAGCCCAGCCGCTGGCCCGCGGCACCAACCGCCGCGTGGTCAGTTCGTCGTAAAACGTTCTATCGTCATGAAAAGCTAGGGCTCGTGCAGCGGGCACGGCAGCAGCTGGGCCGCCGCAAGCGCTGCCACGGTGGCAAGAGCCGGCCCTCGACGCCGCTGCCGCTGCTGCCGCCAGTGCCTGTGGGACGGCCAGCATCGGCGCTCGAGGCTCAGGGCCGGCTCGCACCGGAGACGGCCAACCATCGGACGGTGCGAGCTGCGGCTGCAACGCCGACGGGCCGCGGCCACCTCCGGCTGCATCGAACAGCTCGTGGCATGGCGTGCTGCTCACCGCGAAATCTGGCCAGATGCTGCTGGCGACGCCGATGCCACGATCGGCAGGCATGAGCGCCACCAGGGGCAGCGGCGGGCCGCCGCCCCTGGTGGCGCTCCCCGGCAGCAGCGCGTAGTCGCTGCTGCCGCCACCCGCCGAATGGACACGATTCGTGGGCGGTGCTGCCGGACGACCAGTGGTGGCCGCAACTGCAGCGGCGGCGACTGGCGGCAGTCCGTGCATGTCGCCATTGCTGTAAGCCGCCGTCTTTGTCACGTGTAAGCCGCCGTATTGGTCGACGGTAGTTCCACTTCCGATACCGCCGGTGGTACCGCCACCGCGAATGAAGCCGCCTTCGAGGCTGGCGTGAGATTTGGCCAGGTCACCTTCATTGCTGGCGCCGTCAGGATGCAAGTCTCTCGTGGGCGGCTTGTAGGGCGGCGGAGGAGGAAACGATGAACCTTCGAGTTCCTGAAACAGCACGGCCAATGGTACGAGGTCAGGCGAGGCAAGGTCAGGCGGGCAACATTTCCAGTCGGTTGCAGATTTGTTGCCACAGCGGTACGACACTGGCCTTCATGCCAGAGTATAGCTTTCTGCTCGTGCCATTGCATGCAACATCTTGAAACATTAGCGAGTTGAATAGGCAAGGTTATGCCAAGCTAATGCCAGGTTATGTTATAGATTATTAGCCGTTGGTGGGTCGTAGTCACGAGGTGCCGGATCGGCCGTTAGTAGCACTAGATTGAAATCTTTCGGTTATCAGGAATTCAGTTCGTCTGCACCAAAGGTCTGTAACTCAAAGCTTCCGGCTTCTTTTTCCACATGCAATGACTTTGCATAATTTAAGTTTTAGCTAAAGATGCTTCCGTTCCTGTTTCGCACAGCTTTCCTCTGAGCTTTTCTTTGAGCTGGTCCGGTCCGGCAGTTAAGGCGCTCGACCCGGGGGACCAAGGTCTTACCGAGGTCGTGGGCTCGAGCCAGCTCCTTGGCATATGTGAAGCACCTGAATTGAGATTAAGTTCTCTTAGGGCGCTATATACAAATGAATTATCTTATCTTTTTTATTCCTGCGTGCTTTGCATGCTTACCTGAGCACGATTCAGTGCATGTTACTAAACAGGGGTAATATTAACCGGTGTATATACCCCGAGTGTCTTCTTAAAAGCTTGTGTATGCTTGCTGTCTAAGCATGATGCCTTGAGTGTCTTTAACTGTTGGTAGTTGCTACTGTAGAGATTTGGTTCTTTTAGGATGCTGATAACCAATCAGCATTATCATATGCAATCATCTTTGGCTTGGATGTCATACAAAGGTGATCGATCCGCTTTGGCGAGCAGTCAGCCGTACCACCATGCTCGTTGTTAGACGGATGTGCCTTCATTGACTGCTAATACATGGCTAAACTTTAAGAATTCGTGCTATTCTATCGCTGCCATACACGTGCACGTGTCGCCGGGGTTAGCCGGGCTAGCAAGGTGCTCGCTCCACAAGCCGCGCGGTCATGCGGCAGCGAGCTCTAGCAGCTGGCATCGAGCACTGCCCATCTCGGCAAAGACTCGAAAGACTTAAAGACTTAAAGCAATACGCATACTGCATACGGGCCGGACGGCAGCGCCGACCAGCTCACTCTCAGTGGCATCAGGCAGCCAGCAGACAGAGCCCGGTCGCCGGCCGTTCTCCGACTAGACACTGCCTCGCGCGCGGGGTCCGTCGATGGGTCGATATGTTCTCCACCTTCTTCTTCACTGAAAACAGTTGCACTCACTGGTGTCTCCATAAAGCCGCCCCTTACTAAAACAAGTGCTGGGTCGAATTCCGTTACCTCCCTTATGACATTTCCTAGGCTTCTGAATACCAAGGGGCTAACTAACTTAATCAAGTCTTGTAAAAAAGAGCTCGTCTCCTAAAAGTCCTACACCATCCCCTCTGCAGTCTTCACTGGCAGTTAAATTAGTCCAGCCATAACTACAGTTTTGAATGTATCTAGATAATGGACTTGTTCCCAAATCTTTCAAATCGGCAATCGTTTGACCGATACTTAAAAAGCCTGGATTGTATTCAGAGGTCAAACTATCAAAAATAGTGCCGCTAAACAGGTTGTCGCATACAGCGAGAAGAATGAACTATCAGAAAAATTGCAGTCGAATTTCAAGCAACGATTTTCCACCGAGATTGCACTCCTCCGTGTGACCAACAACATCCTAAGCAGCAACGATGACGATAATGTTACTGCACTATTCCTCCTTGATCTCTCTGCTGCGTTTGACACTATTGATCACGATATCCTACTTGCAGGATTGAGAACAACGGATCAGGCAGAGAGCCCAGACAGTGCACACACATGCAGAGCCTACCTTGACTATCGATGCGTAGTCGCGCTGCTGAGGCACGGCACCGCCGCCGGCCAGTGCAGCGCCGCTGCCGCCCCGCTGCACGTACTGCACCGGTAGCTTCTGCGCCTGACCAGCAGCCCCGCGAGCTGGAGCAGCGGAAGCAGCGCTGCCGCTGCTTCCGCCGCCTCGGCCGCCACTGCTGCGCACAGACGGGGCCGGTCTGCGGCCGGGGGTGGCTGCGGCAGCGGACGGCTGCGCTTCGAGCGGCTGCCTGTCAGCAGCCGACCGCTCCGCCGATCTGCCGGCTATGGCTGCTGCTTGCCCGGTGGCCTCGTCGTCGACTTCAGCCGTCGGCACCAGCTGATGGTGGTAGTGGGGATGCTGGCCCGAGCGAGCGTGGCGTTTGCTCTGCCGCTGACGAGCTGCAAAGAACGGGAGGGAGTGCAGCAGGTAGTGAAGCAGCCAGTCACTCCCCGGAACAGCTAGAGGGTGTGCCACAGAACCGCACTGCTAGGCTGCCGGTGGCACCTCGCATGTGTAAGTCGGTTGAATGAAGCACGGGCAGCCAACCGATCTGCTTGATAGCAGTTCAAGCCCCCAAGATTGCCGTGTCAAGTCAACACAAGCCAGTGAGAGCAAGATGTACGCGGCTATACCACGTGACCTACATATTCCTGCATCGTTTCCGGGGCACTGCAGCAACCAGGGCCAGGCCACAAGTGAAGGCAAGGTGTGTGTGTGTGTGTGTGTGTGTGTGTGTGTGTGTGTGTGTGTGTGTGTGTGTGTGTGTGTGTGTGTGTGTGTGTGTGCTACATGCACCTAACGAGGTGCCAGGCCCCATCATGATTAAAAGCACATAGGCAATAACGACACGTCTGAACAGTTTCAGCCACAAAGTCGACATGTACTCTACGTACACCCCACGGCCGAGTTGTATCCAGCACACACCGACGTCGGTTAGGCTCTCCTAGTGCACACAGCAGCCATCAGAGACCAGTGGAAGAGTCGAGAAGGGACTAGCAATCCGGATGAGAAACTAGCAATGTGTTTGTTCTGAACCAGTGATTTGCAAATGTAATGTATGTAATGTATCTCCATCTGTAACTCCACAAAGTCACAAAGACCAGGTGGGTATTACGCACGAGAGTTTTGTATAGCACACTCACAGCCTAAGCTGCTTTCGGTACGCATTCGGTAGCCAACAGACTCGTCTTACGCAACAAAGAGAAAGTGGGAAGCATAACAGAGTCAGGAAAGCAGTTGAGGTAGTGAGTAGCATGGAAGTAGCAGCTCAGGATCGCTGAAAAGGATGAGCCATAGTCGGCAGCAAGAGAGTAGTTGTCGTTGCATAAGAATTGTGGAAGCAAGTTCCACAGTCTAGGACCTGCAGAGCTAAAGCTTCTGTCGCCAACTGTCTTTAAGCGGAGGAATTGAACAGCTAATTAATTGGTCCACACAGGACCTGAGGGCGCGAGCATGCTGAAACTGGTGCAACAGTTCAGCTAGGTACGAAGGAGCCAAGCCGTGGCAGGCCTTGTGGGTCAGGGGCAGCCTCAGGGGCCATAAGGGCGCTCAAGGCTGAAAAGGGAAAGGTCAAGACGACCTAGCAATGACAAGCAACTCATTTTTTTCACTTCTGCTTCTACAGCATTTCTTTTATTCTATGAAAAAAATTTAGATTGTAGATGATGCACTCGTTATTTTTGACGTACTTTTGTTTTCAAACGTACGTCCACTGCCTTTAAGTGCCTGTTCGCTTACAGCTGCTTCTGTTCACAGCCAAGACCTAGACACCGAACGCCAGCATGAAAGCCATGCCTTCAGTGCATTGACATTCAGCCAGAATTGAGAGCTCCTCAGATGAGGCCAGATCCTGAACTTTCTAACGGCAACCGATTATTGAAAGTTAAAGAGGTATACCGGTAGTCTTGGGACGCAGCCTATCGTGGAAAAGTCAAGGACTGTGTCCGGCGGCTTGGCTGCCCAGCATGCCCCTACAAGTCCAAGGGATAAGGAGGGGGCTAAGGCCCGTCTTCAGACTGACCTTGACTTTATCGCAACCAATCATGTGATGCCCATCAAAAACCCTTCGCTAGATCACGAGAATTCGTGTAGCTTTTATGCAGTCTCCATTCTGCCGTTTTCATCCAAGACGAACGAGTGGTGGCCCAGCAACTAGACGATTATTACATCAAATCACAGGATCTTGCTACTGGGTTCCAACTGGTATTTATAGCTAATCATTCCATTGAAACTGCTCTCCTTCAGGTTTACTCTCGAGCGATCTGCTCACCGATGCTGATTAGGTTGGAACCTCTCTGTGGTTACCCCTGGATCTGGCAGCAGCATTCGATTCTGTTGACCACCAGATGTTTCTAGGATGGCTGCCTGTTGATCAACTGATACAGAGCAAAGTTCTTCCGCTGACCCACAAGGCCCGCCACGGCTTGGCTCCTCCATACCTAGCTGAACTGCTGCACCAGTTTCAGCCTCCTCGTCCCCTCAGATCCTGTATGGACAATAAATTAGCTGTTCCATTCCTCCGCTTAAAGACAGTTGGCGACAGAAGCTTTAGCTCTGCAGGTCCTAGACTGTGGAACTTGCTTCCACAATTCTTATGCAACGACAACTACTCTCTTGCTGCCGACTATGGCTCATCCTTTTCAGCGATCCTGAGCTGCTACTTCCATGCTACTCACTACCTCAACTGCTCTCCTGACTCTGCTATGCTTCCCACTTTCTCTTTGTTTCGTAAGACGAAGTCTGTTGGCTACCGAATGCGTACCGAATGACGAAAAGGCTGTGAGTGTGCTATACAAAACTCTCATGCGTAACACCCACAGTCTTTGTGGCTTTGTGGAGTTACAGATGGAGTAAAAATACATTTCTGATGGGCTTCTCCACACGCCTAGGCGTGATTGGTACAGTGCTAAACTAGGTTAGGTCCTACCTCAGCAACAGAGGTCAGTGTGTCGATGTAGTAAACGGCTGTCGGTTATGTAGGGAGCCATTAAAACACTGGGAACCTCAAGGTTCGGACATAGGCCAGCCTTCTTTTCAATATATACTACTCTCTCGTTCAGGCCGATGTCATTGTCAAACATAATGTTGGTTTTCATTTCTATACCGATGACAACCAGTTCTACCTGGGTACCCTTTTAAGCATCGGGCCTCATCCGACTCACCGGATTATTTAATGCCTGAATCGACGATATTCACATTTGGGTAATAATAATAATAATAATAATAATAATAATAATAATGTACTTGATAAAGCACCCTCAGAGAACTTAATCTCTTTCTAGGCGCTTTACATTTGCTGCAAAGGGAAATGCAATTAAATGGTAAGTAAAATCATGCTTGAAAAACAAACAAAATTAATAACATGGTTAGGGGTGGCATGCACAGGGTTAGCATGCAAATGTGGTTAGTGGCAGCATGCACAGTGTCAGCACGCATAAGCATATCAATGACGAATCACAGGGAGCCACTAAATGCTGTCCTAAATACGTGCGTTTATAAGTTCCTTTTAAATATGGTCAGGTCAGGGGATGTTCTGATGCAGGTCGGGAGGGAGTTCCAGGCTTTGGGAGCATACGAACTAAATGCACGGTCTCCAAAGGATTTAAGGTTTGTACGAGGTATTTCTAGACTGTTGGATTCCGAAAAGCGGGTGGTACGATGCTTGGCCTGATGGGGGAGTATGTCAGAGAGATAGGCTGGAGCCATAGAATGAAGGGACCTAAAAGTGAGCGACAAAACCTTGAAGTCAATCCGTTGCTTGACTGGTAGCCAGTGCAGGTCGGCGAGAAGTGGTGTAATGTGGCAACTGTGATGCTAGCGACAGACAAGCCTAGCTGCAAAGTTTTATTGGACCAGCTGTAAGCGCCTGATCGCACATGCCGGTAGGCCCGCAAGCAGTGAGGTACAGAAGTCAAGACAGGATGTCACAAATGCATGGACCAACTTAGACGTGGTATCCTTATCTAAACAAGCCCGAATTTTAGCAATAGGCCCCTAACTTCCTGAAGCATGATGATAATGAGATTAACCTATGGGCAAACTTGGTGTCACCCGAAAGCTGAAAGACCTAATCCTTAAGATTAATATTTATGGAGCACCACTTTGTTGAGATCGTGATGTGAGAGTGCATACCCCAGGTGATGGCGGTAGCACCTAAATGTTGTCTGCCGGTACTGGGCTGACCAATCGGAATGCAGCATTCCTGCTGCTAGGCGAGAGCAAAGACGCTAGCCAATCGGAGCAGCATTCCTGAGCCGAAGACACAGAGGTTCCGGTTAGGGTTATCAGCTGCAGTTGAGTTGATTATTAAACGCGACTGAGTTCGGTTGCGCCCGAGCGTTCCAAGTCATTTACTTTTTTAGCAAGACGCACACTTCACAGCACTTTCGCTAGCCCATAATCTAGGTGTACTATTCCAAAACGACATGTTATTAGACACATTTCCTTCGCTGTCAAGTTGGCCAACTTCAGCAATGGAACATCAGCAAAATATCAGGGAATGCTTTGATAAAAAGTATGACAGCCAAACCAGTTCAAGCGTTTATCACTTCACGTGTATATTCTAATCATTCACTTTATTCAAGACTCCGGGCCTGTGCCCTTAATCGTGTGCAAATAATGAAAAACTCAGTAGCTCGTCTGGTCTGTCGTCAATGGCTTAGCTGCCAAATCCCACACACTTGTGTCTGAGCTTCACCGGTTCCCTAACGAGCATTTTATCGATTTCAAGACCCTCAGTCTGATATACAGGGCACTTCGCTCGCATGCACCAGCCAACAAATGCGACCTCCTTGCTTCCTCAGCGTGCTTTGAAACCACCCACACCTTAGTGTCTGAGCGACTCAATGTCCCTCAAACTAAATTAAGATTTTTGGTAATCGAGCCTCCGGCTCGTACGCACCAAAACTCTGGAACACGCTTCCGGAGCGGGCACGATGACCTTACATCTTGAAGTCTCAGCTAAAGAAGCGTCAGCTTTCAGCTTTCCCTTCTGGCGCCACTGATGGCCCTCTTTTAGTTCCGGCGTAATTTTCGTTCGTACCAGTACATGATGCAGCACGCGCCACAAGCCTTACTAACCTGTGACCAAGAGTGTCGTAATGTTTGCTTTAGCATGCTGACCCTAAGGATGAAGAATTATTCTGCTAATTATTCTGCTTTTGAATTCTCCTGCACCGAGCTGTAACGCCCAGGCATAGAGATTAAGTCACCTTATGCTGCTGCTATACAAGTCAACTATTATAATGGCTGTAGTTATTAACAGTATTTCCTTTGCAGCAAATGTAAAGCGCCTAGAAACAGATTGAGTTCTCTGAGGGCGCTTTATCAAGTGCATTATTATTATCATTTTGATCGATGCTGCTTGGTGCTGGCCTAACGCTGCAGAGGGCAGGCAGCGGCAGATGCTCACCTCCGTAGCCGTCCAGATCACTGGCGTAGCCATCGCCCGTGCTGCGATTGGTCTGAGCGTCCCACTCACTGCTCGAACCGTCCAGGCCGGCCATGAGCGGTGGCCTGTGATGGTGCCGAGCCCTCGAGCCACCTCCGCTGCTTCTGCCTCCTCCTGCTCCGTGGCCGTAGTAGCCCAGATCGGATGCGGCCTCGCCAGACCGGCGGCTCTGTCGAACGCGCTTGTAGTATTGAAATCGCTGCTGATACAGATCGGGATTCTCCTCCGACAGAAAGACGCCGAAGTGATCTTCGGCCGACGTAGTGCCGTCGCCTCGAGCTCCTCCGCCACTGCCGTCCTTGTCTCGTGCAGCAGCCACCGGCGGTGGCGGCAAGAGGAAGCTACGGCTCGAAGCACCGAGCGCGCTTCCATCTGCGGCCAAGCCGCCTGAGGCCAAGGCCGATCTGAGCGCACCGCCACCGCCGCTCCCCCTTCGAGACAGTGCTGCGCCATCGACAGCGGTGGCGACTAGCAGCATCGAGCTGGCTCGAGTTGCGGCCGTCGCAGGAGTCTGCTCCGAGCCTCCTCGGTCTGCTGCAATGGCAACGGAATGCTACATGCAGTCGTCGGCCTGCTGGACGGTCAGCAGGAGCTCCTGCTTCCGAGGCGGCAGAGCCGTCGCTCGCAGGCTGACGCCAGGCGCTGAGTCGCTCGCGAGACTCAAGCGATTCTCATGCTCGGACGCCAGCAAGCGATTCGACTATAAAGCAGGACGCTCGCGAGCCGTCGAGCACGGCACTTCCGTTTCTCGCAAGCTAATGTGATGCAACGTACCTAAGGCTTCTGTCTCCAGCGGCCTCCAAGCTTAGGAAAGGAACAGCTATGTGCAGTCCATAGAGGGCACGGGGGTACGAGGATCTTGAAGCAGTTGCAGTAGTTAGAGCTATATAGGAAGGAGCTAAGCAGCACCTTGAGGGTCAGTGTAAGAATGTCGCTCCATAACTGTTAATAATAATAATAATAATACTATCGATAGCCATTGCACACACACGCACGCACACACACACACACACTGCCATGCACACCAATGTACTTTCGTGCATGCAGCACTGCATGTCAGTAATACACACATTCACACACACACACACACACACACTTATGCGTGCTGATGCTGTGCATGCTGCCACTAATCACACTTGCATGCTGACTCTGTGCATGTCACCCCTAACCATGTTATCCTTTTTGTTTATTGAGCATGCTACCACTAACCATCCTATCGTATTTTCTGAGCAGCAAATGTAAAGCACCTAGAAAGAGATTGAGTTCTCTGAGGGAGCTTTATCAAGCGCTATTATTATTGTTATTATTATTATTATTATTATAGTCAAGCCTAGACAGAACCAGGAAGCTAGTAGTAATAAGTAGTAGTAAGTAGCTAGTAGTAGTAAGAGTTTTAGCAAGCCAGCATGTTAGACAGTCCTTAATCTTGGGCAGGGATCGAACGTGATGGCTCGCTGTGGAAGCAGTTTTCTTAATGAAACTTTCAAACTTTTGAGCAGTTACCAAAGAAGATGCCTACATTCCGAGGACGTGGTGAGGGTCACACAACAGCATCACCTATTAGAAGAGCAGCGTCTCGTAGTCAAGTCGCTCGCCCTGGGGTATCCTATGAGTAGCAGATGAATTTCATTCTCGTTTAGTTTAAGGACTGGTCAACGTCCAGGATCGACTGTCGGCAAGGCAAGCATTCAGTTTATCTGTCATCGCAGGGGAATTCTGATGGTCTAGATGACAAATGCAACTGCGTCAGCATCAGCCTAGAAGTAATCGCCGATCCCACGGGCCCAAATCACGTTTCTCAGGGGTTCGGTATACACGGATAGTAGCAAAGGACTGACGGTGAACCCACAGTGGAACTCACAGGCAGCCGGTCTGCTGGATGAGACGTGACAACCACACTGCGACACGGATTGAACACAATACGGCAAGTACGGTTCGAACCACGAAAGTACCTCGTCTAAACAGACCGATCAGTGTTCCAAGTCGTTAACGTAAGGTAGCTCGGTCAATAGAATCAAATGCAGCCGATAGATCGAGTAGTACCAGCAATGGAACTGACCTCGACCTTGTCAGTGCTGCTTCGCCAAAGATCAATGGGCAGAGACTGCATTTCAAGCCACTCGAGCAGCAGATGCGGACAGATGGATGGATGGAGCCACTAAGCGCCAACCCATTGCAGACGGTATCAGTAAGGTTCGGAGAAAAAGGGCGGAGACAGTCACCGGCAATAGTCGCGCGGCGCTGACGTTGAAGCAGCCACGGCTCTCGAGTTGGCAGCTGAGCTGAGCGAGCTTGACACTGCTGAGGTCGCAAGGCCATCAAGCTCTCGGCCCCAGCCCGCCTAGACTCACCCGCTCTGCTCGCGCTCTGCTCGGACACTCGATCACCCGCTGCGGCGGCCGTCGGTGCGGAGCTGCCGTGCTGATCGTCGTCGCTGCCGCCGGCTCCTGACGAGCGTCGGCTGCTGATCCGAGCCCTCTCTTTGGCGAGCCTCTCCTGCCCAACGCAAAGCGCCGCCAGATGGAGCCCTACTCCTCCACCGAAGCTGCACGCGAAGAGAGCGCTGCAGACTCGGATGAGAGCCAGCGTTTTACTAGTAGACGACAGCTCGATGCTTGCCGATGGCAAGCGCTGGCGAAACCAGTCATTGCTACCGTCTACACCAGCATCGCCGTGGCCATCGCGGCCTCGAGGGTACACTATTGGCAACAGTGCTGGTCGAGCCGCAAGGTGCCGTGCCAGGGCCGACGCAGATAGTTCGAGCGAGCAGCAGCGAAGTCTCTGCCTCTTGTCGAAGCGTCCCTCGCACTCTCTTTGTCCGCTGCACACATGGAACACACCACTTGCACGTTCAGCACCAACAATGGATGACCCCAATATACACACGCTCGAGCGCAGGCATGCGCACGAGCTCAACAAGACGGGCTCCCTCATTTTTGGCAGAAGGCACCGGATCTCCTCGGCGGGAACGCACCTGCGGCTCCCTCGTCACTGCGGGAATGCACCAGTGGCTCCCTCTCCTCGGCAGGAACGCACCTGCCGGCACCAGATTCTCTCGCAAACTCTAGTAAAACTGAATCACTTTACATTCAGCTCAGCACTCGAGACTAAGCAAATTGGCTTGTCTTTCGTGAGCACTGCAATTCACCGACATTGCATCAGATCTCACCGGCTTGAACCGGCTCCCTATCGAGCAGGGTTTAATGAGCACGTGACTGTCACTCACTTCATGGTCCCTTCACTATCTGTCTCTGGGCTACTGTCATTCCCAATCAGGTCAGGCATCGTGCCATACACCTGGCGAGCCGTGACGGCACACTAAGTAAGGCGGTTGCTCTTTGCCACCTAGGTCCCGAGGTCGTGGGTTCGAATCCTACTGTGGGCGATCCTCTATTACTGCTGCAAGTGGTGGTGATAGCCTTTAGGGGCTCTTCTGCTGCTATGCAAAAAGAGGCAGTTAAATCAGCTAGTATTTTTCTACTACCCGGTCTTCTTTCTTGAGTCATTTGGTTGTGCATGTAATCAGTCTCAAATCCTTTGGAGACCGTGCCTTTAGTACATAGGCTCCCAAGCTGAAATTCACTCACGGCTGACTTCATGATATTCCTTGACTAGACGAAATTTAATAAGTAGCAAAAATCCCACCGGCTGCATCTGCTGGGTTCTTGAGTGTTGCCTTGTATATGCTAACAAGTGGTGCCACTATGCATCCTACCGCTAACCAATTCATATACTTCGTTTCCAGTATATGCAAAAGTGCCCGTAAGAGATTTGATTTTCTTAGGGTGCTACACAAATGCCTCATTACTATTAATATCATCATTATTGCTATAGTAATCTCGTGCTAATCTCGGTCTAATCGATGCCATTAACGTGGGGCATCGAAGAAACGTCAGCTCGGAAGCGCTTCGTCTTACTCGCGCTGATCTCATAGTAGCAAGAGCAGGTAATGCAGAGCGACCTGCCAAGTCCAGCCGGTGTGTTGGTCACAAGAACAACACGCGAAGGCGATCATCACATCAAACGTACAACTTACTCAATGCATAATAAGTGCCCCACCCAGAAACGTGCCACACTAATCAGCTGCCGACTTCTGCTGCTCGCTTCGTCGAGAGGGCCATTTCGAATTGCTACACTGCTGACAGCCACGGCTATAATAATATTAATAATGATTATCGCTATTATGAGTCATTTTTATAGCACCCTAAGAGAACAAAATCTCTATCCAGACGCTTTACTGATAGCTTCAAGAGAAGCGAAACCAGTGGGTTGATAACAAGCAAGAGTATCGTGCTCAGGAAAGCCGGCAAAAGCAAGCAGCGAGTGTCATGCGTAGACCAGCAGGTAAAGCCTGCACGCAAGGAGACAACCCGGGGTCGCCGGTTAGCGTGACCCCTAGCTAGAGGCGTGCACTGAATCTTTTAGCAGCACTCACCTTTTCGAGCTTGAGCAGCCGATGAGGCGTGGTTCGCGGCAGCTCGGTGCCAACGTCGGCAGCCGCCGCCGACGCTGGCAGCTCTTCCTCCGCGTTAGCCTTTCGGTGAAAAGCCAAAGCAAAAGCTAATGCATTCAATTGCTGAGTGTGGGGAAAAAGTAGCGCTTGCCAGGTGGATGGCAAGACCGCTATAATGGCTGGGCCAATTCGCCGGGGCATCGCTTACGAGGCCACAATAATAAGACCTGGCCGCCTATAAAACCTGAGACCGAATCCAATCACGAACATAACATGATCTCAAACGGTTACTGTGGCGGGTTTCAGTGCAACATAGTTGCAACTTGTAAAGTTAGAACTTGGCACTGTAGCAAATTTTTTAGGTATAACTAACGAATTATTCAAAATAAAGAATCGTTCTTACTACAGAGTGTATAAGAATCCACATCTCTTAAAAAACAATACGGTTGCTTTCGGGAGTGTTTAGCCGCTCTATTCGTGTCAATGATTTCGTCTGCCCAACGTTCATTTGTTGATGACATTGACATCCTGTGCAACTATTACAAGGGCGCTATTGTAATACTAATATGCGAGGCCACACAGGTGTTCATACATACAGCACCCGGTGTACGACAGAATTGCTAAGAGACACTTTGAATGGATCTCAAAAAATCTTAGCGACATCCTGCGTTTCTTGGTAGCACAACGACAATGGGTTTTCATCTGTGGTGAGGGCTGCGGTTGGAAAAAAGCTCCTTTACATTGTAGCATGATTTAGATTCAGCTCTACAAATACCAAACTCACAATATATATATATATATATATATATACATATATATATATATATATATATATATATATATATATATATATATATATATATATATATGCGTGTGTGTTATACATATGTGTGTTGTACATATATATATATATATATATATATATACATAATAACTTATTTGTATACCACCCTAAGAACATTTGCTCTCTATTCAGGCACTTCACACATGCCAATGGACTCAATCCCACTACCTCAGTCATAAAAGGCATTCACCTTAACCTCTGCCATAAAAGGCGAGCACCTTGACCCATAGGCCAAACTAGAAGATGTTGAAGCTTCACAAATATGGTCGTGCGTTCGATTCCTTTACTGCCCTCAGCAAGGTGGTGTCACGTGAAGGCTCTTCCGATGGTATATAAATGATGTTCCTATATTGGCTGATCTTTTGCATATCCTCAGTAGAGTAGAACCCTCTTGAGTGGCCATTACTAGCACCGCCAATATAGTTTGGTAGTCACTGCTTACTTACTATCTTCATGCTACGACCCAGCGGCCTTTTTTTAAAGAAAAATTTATAGCCAGAAAAATCACTAGGATTTGACGAACCTTTCCACGGTTCCGCAGAGGTTTGTTATAACCGGTGTCCATCCTAAATACGCACAGAGGCTCCTCACAAGGACACAAAACTAAGGGGTGTTGCATTCAATTGCATATGCACTGGGCAACGCTCTGAGTACTCGATTGCAATACGAAGCCTGGCTATCGGCAATCAACACCTCTAGTACAGCGAGCGCATAGTCTACTAAAGTGAAGGGCTGCGCCTAGCACAAGTGCTGTTGCTGCCTTAAAGTGGCACCCATGCAGAAGCAGCAGCAGGAAAATGGTCCGAATTGAGATCTGGAGTTGAACTGGCGCCAGGTGCATACGCAGCCAGCAAATGCTGGGCTCGTCATTGGGGCTACTGCTCGCCCGGAAGTAGTGCTCCAGAAGCCGTGCTGCTGGTACCCATGCCATGTCAGGCGGCTAACAGCAGCCCAGCAACTACTCTTTGAAACAGCAAAGTTCATAAGGTTACAAGGCCAATCTACGAACCTCTAGCACAACATCTCCTACAACCTCCTAACCATTCTAGGTCGCGGGCAAAAAATGCAAGCACCTCTAACCCTAGAGCCCTGTCTGACTGGTGACCAATAACTCTACTGCGCCTCAGGGCCAAATCAACAACGAGTACCTCTAGCAAGGAATAGAACCGAGAGTAACAACAAAAAGCACTTACATCGAAGCCTGAAACGGTTCCGTTGGAAGCTTTCTTTAGGACGGCCATGTTCTGCACGTGCCGGCCAGCGGTGGCTCTCTCCTTGGGGTAGCTGGTGGGCAACTTCTGCAAAGCCAACACACGGTCGTCCATTAAAAAAAAACGGTTTTCCTCCTTATACGAATCCAAGTGCAAATCAAAATGAGCGACAGCACTTTCTTCATTTGCTGTCATTATGGGACAGTTATGACAGTGGAGCAAAAAAGATGAGCATACCAGGCCAAAGTGTGAGCTCATAGTTAACTACAGTCATGTCATGCAAGCTTAGAGTCATCACAAGAGATGGATCTACAAGATAAAAAGAAAAAGAGCGACGAGAAAGAGAGCAATGACGGACAGAGATGCAGCACCTGGAAAGGTGAGAGAAAAGGATGCAGTATGCAGCACATGCATATGAGAGAGATGAGAGAGAGAGGAGCGAGGGGGGAGAGAGAGTGAGAGAACGTGTGAGAATGTGAGAGGGAGCGAGAGAGACAGGGAGAGAGAGAGGGGGAGAGAGAGGGAGAGATAGAGAGCGAGGGGGGCAAGAAAGGACCGGAGGGAAAGATAAGGAGAGACGGCTAGGCAGTCAAATACAGCTCGACTGAATGAATGACCATGAGAGGAGAGAGTTATAGAGGTAGGAAGACAGAAAGGCAGGAAAGTGAGAGAAAGAGAGAGAGAGAGAGAGAGAGAGAGAGAGAGAATGATTGGGTGAGCGTATCTGGAGAGAAGAAAGCGGCAAAATTAAGACAGGCAGGAATGAATGAGAGTGAGAATAAAAACAAAGTGAACGAGACAAGAAAACAACATTGGAACGTGTGCCTTAGCCCAAGTGCATCCAATCACCGAGGTCAAGACAATATAGAGATAATAAAGGCAATAACAATACCGTTTTTATATAGTTACCTGAGAGAATTAATTCTCTTTCTAACCATTTAAATGATACTGGAAAGGAAGCATTCCAGTTGGTTAGTAACATGTGTAATACTTAATTTCAGCACGCACACAAAGGACAATTCACACCGACAGAGAAAAGTCCGTGTGAAGAAGGTAAGTTGCAGCTTCTTTTTATATTTGAAGTCGTGAGATGAGTTGAGGTCACTGAGTTCCAAGATTTAGGCTCCATACCTACTGGAGGCACGGTCTTTAAAAGTATTTGTGATTAGTTCGAGGTACAGCCAAATGACTTGAGTCAGTTGGTTCGATGGAAAGCCTGATTATAAAGTATTTCCGATGTCAGCAAAAAGGAGGAAGGAGGAGCCTAAAGATGACTGACAGAATCCTGGATTAGAAATACTGCTGCTGCTTGCCGGGGGAGCTTGTGCAGATCGGTGAGAAGCAGGGCAATTCACGATACGTGGTGGACAATAAGTGGTGACTTTTGCGACAGACAAGCTTAGTTTCGGAGTTTTGCACCAACTGTTTGCATCTTATTGCACGGGCAGGAAGACATGCACGGACGACAAGTTTCAGATTTCTAGATGGAACATCACGATCTGAGCATGGACCAGCACGGCTGCTTGGCTATCCTCGCCTAAGCAGGCCAGAACTGTTGGCAACGTTATATTGATGATGACAGTAGGCAGACTTGACATCAGAACTGATGCCGCCATACAAGCCTGAAACCCACTCCCGGCTTCGTGTGTCGCGACATCTCCTGACTTGGCCACATTTAAAAAGAAACTAAAAATGTACCTATTTGTTACAGCATTTAGTGGGCTCCTGTGATTCAACCTTTATGTGCTCATGCGTGCTGACACTGTGCATGCTGCCACTAATCATACTCGCATACTGACCCTGTGCATGTCACCTCTAACCATGTTAATAATAATAATAATAATAATAATAATAATGCACTTGATAAAGCGCCCTCAGAGAACTCAATCTCTTTCTATGTGCTTTACATTTGCTGCAAACGAAACACGATCGAATGGTGAGTGGTATCATGCTTGATAAACATGACCAACATGGTTAGGGGTGACATGCACAGTTATTCTTGTTGTTTAATGAGCTTGCCACCACTAACCATTCGATTGTGCTTCCTTTGCTGCAAATGTAAAGCGCCTAGAAAGAGATTGAGTTCTCTGAGGGTGCTTTATCAACTGTATTATTACTATTATTATTATTAGTGAAAGGACACTGTGGAACGGGACAACCAGATTCCATAAGCAGGCTACACGAGCTCCGCTGGCCGACCCCACGTGTGAGGATTCGGCTTTCCAGTTACCGAGTGACAGTGGGTCTGCCTATAACTTGCCGTGCTGGTTTGGCCAGCAGTTAAGGGGCTCGCCCCGAACAAGGTCAAGGTGAATGCATGTGATGACCGAAGTCATGGGCTAGAGCCCCGTGTCATAAGCAAAGCGCATGAGTAGAGATTAATTTCTCTTAGGGCGCAAAACAGATGAATTAAATTATTAATACGTTATTAACTAGCAAGTCTATTTTATTGCCATTCAATTTGAGAAAGTTTGCTGCCATTCAAATGCAAACGTATGCAATGTACGCTTCGTGGGAGCTGAGTGAGTTTGAGACGCAGGATGAGGTTTCTACTGGCGTTCCAACAGCAGTTATTCAAGATCGTAACGAAGCAATGCACTCCGTATTGTGCAGATTTTACAAAACCAAAGATATTTAAGCTTAGTAAACATGCACTGGCCAAACACTTGTATCAGTCTCTAACTCATTTACCTAAGAGGGCAAAAGGACATCTGAACTTTGATTCATGAGCACTCGCATTGCTATGCCACACCCATCCATATTGTACAATATCTCGCTACAATTGCACTGCTACGAGCCGCGGCCCCCCCCCCGTTCCAAAAGCATGCGAGCTTACGCCTGCGACCGCTCACACCCGAGCGTGAAGTCGCAAGGTCACAAGGTCACGCCCGAGCGCGCAGGCGCAGTTTGCGAGCAAGCAGCAAACGCTGCAAATGCCGCTGCTACCTCGCCGTCATCGGCGAACGAATCGAATCGAATCTGCTGCCTCAGCTGCCGCTGCTCATCCCAGACAGACGCCCGGAAGCTCGTTTCGTCATCGCCAGTGTAAGTTTCTGTAAGGAGATGTTTCTGTAAAAAGTTTCTAATAGCCAATCCTATTGGACAAAGCCAGTGCGAACTTTCTAAGGCCAAGCTCGGCAGGGAAAGTTTGCAGGGGCCGGCAGAGGGGGAAAAGGGGTGTTGGCTACAGCCCCCCTGAGCTCCCTCCTCCTCCTTCCGAGAACACAGGGGGGGGGCAGAACCCACTCGTGTCGGTCCTCTGCTGCGGCAGCAGGTAGCAGGTCAGACTTCGCTTGCCCGTCAGGCTGTCCGTTTCTGGCTGCAGCCGTATCAGCGGCTTGGCCTGCAATATAGACGAACAGTGGTAACCGTGACAGTCTAGTAAATGGGAACTGACTGCCCCATCCGCCACATCAAGTAAGCAGCAGGCAACTTCCGGCGATCCCACCCCTGGGATCCCCGGAGCAGCACTAGTGGCCTGGCCCAGCGACGGCCGCCCGGAAGGAGAGGCAGGGCTCACCGGTTGCCCAGAAGTACCCCCTATCGCCGGGACGGGCCAGGGATGGATCGTGCCGATAGGGGGTGCTTTGCAATCCAAACAGCCATGCAAGGGATGCTGATGGGTAGGCAGCACAAAGAAGAGCGTCTCACTGACTCTCTCTCTCTCTCTCTCTCTCTCTCTCTCTCTCTCTCTCTCTCTCTCTCTCTCTCCCTCTCTTGTCTCTCTCTTCCTCACTCTCGCTGTCTCTCTCACTCCCTCGCTGTCTCTCACTCATTCTCTCTTTCTCACTCTCTCTCTCTCTCTCTTCTCTCTCACACTTATGCTCTCTCACCCCTCCCTCCCCTCTCTCTCTCTAGCTCTAGCTCTCCTTATATAAACAAGCCCAAATTTTAGCAATGTTATGTTGCTGAGAGTAGGCAGACTTGATTGTGGAGTTGATGTGGTCGTCTAACGAAAGGTCATTTTAGACCATGCCACCAAGATTTCGTGCAGACTCAACAGAAGATATCCTGGTGGAGCCGATTTTAAGCGTCAGGTTTTCCTATTTCTGAATCACACCTGGTTTGCCCATAACTAGTAAGTTGATTTTGCCGTAATTCAATTTAGAAAAGTTTGCTGCCATCCATGTGCAGATGTCACCGATATATGCAGCCAGGTGCTTGAGAGAATTCAACGCGAAAGAGGGCTGCGAGGGATCAAAGCAAAGGTACAACTGAGTGTCATCTGCATAGAAGTGAAAGACTAGATTGTGCTTGGTAATCACATCGGCAAGAGGGAGAGTATAAACCGTAAAAAGAACCGGACCTAGCACGGAGCCGTGAGGTACCCATGTTTGAGAGGTACACCGGATGATCTGTGTCCGTTCACAGCAATACTCTGGAGTCTCCCTCTGAGGTAGGACCTGAACAATTGCAGAGCAATGCCAGTGATGCCCAGGCGAGATGAAAGGCGCTCAAGAAGAACTTGAATAGAGAATAAGTTATCTTGGGGCCCTATACAAAACATTATTGTTATTATTATTAATATTATTATTATTGCAAGTCGGATACACGCAGCTGTCAGGACCGTACAGGAAGGAGCAAAGAGAAACTCTGGACTGGCCGACCGGAAGTGGGTGCTGCCGCGGTCGGGCCAATGCCGGCCGAGGCAGGACGCTCAGGGCAGGGCAGAGCAGCGCAGGGCTCAGTGTACCTGGTTCTCGGCGAGCCAGAGAGCCTGCAGCTCCCGTAGGCTAACCAGGCTGCACGGCAAACACTTGAGCTCATTGTCGCTGACGTTCAGCACGCGAAGCCGGTGCACACGCCCAATCTCGTCTGGCAGGTAGGTCAGTTTGTTACTTCGCGCCGACAGCACCGTCAGCGCCGAGCAGCTGCCCAGCTGGAACAATATGAGAGAAGAACGTAAGGCCACAGAGTACACGGGACCTCTGTCTCTGTCTCTTCCTCTCTGTCTTTCTCTCTCTCTCTCTCTCTCTCTCTCTCTCTCTCTCTCTCTCTCTCTCTCTCTCTCTCTCTCTCTCTCTCTCTCTCTCTCTCTCTCTCTCTCTCTCTCTCTCTCTCTCTCTCTCTGTCTCTCTCTCTGTCTCTCTCTCTGTCTCTCTCTCTGTCTCTGTCTCTCTGTCTCTCTCTCTCTCTCTCTCTCTCTCTCTCTCTCTCTCTCTCTCTCTCTCTCTCTCTCTCTCTCTCTCTCTCTCTCTCTCTCTCTCTCTCTCTCTCTCTCTCTCTCTCTCTCTCTGTCTCCCTCTGTCTCTCTCTGTCTCTCTCTGTCTGTCTGTCTGTCTCTGTCTCTCTGTCTGTCTGTCTGTCTGTCTGTCTGTCTGTCTGTCTGTCTGTCTGTCTGTCTGTCTGTCTCTCTCTCTCTCTCTCTCTCTCTCTCTCTCTCTCTCTCTCTCTCTCTCTCTCTCTCTCTCTCTCTCTGTGTCAGTCTGTCTGTCTCTCTCTCAATCTCTCTGTGATGGCTCCGCACCAGCACCAAACTGCTCACACTGTCCTCATCTGCGAGCCATGGGTGTGCCAGAAGGGGAGAGGAAGAAGCTTTAGAATCGAAGGGAGTACGAGTAAAGGAAAAACGGTTGGTCGGCTTTTAGAGGTGGCCGGGCTGTCTGCCATAGGCCGAACCATCACCGCACTGCCGGCCACACTCGAGCTCCGGATGATTAGAGAAAACTCGCCGTGGGGAGGGAGGGAGGAAGTGGTGACCACCGGTGGCTCTCACCTCAGACGGAATGTCCACCAGGAAGTTCTCGTCGGCAATGAGAGTGCGCAAGTGCCGAAGCAGCCCGACGGTGGGTGGCAGCTCTTCCAGATCGTTTGCCGTCACATCCAGCTCTGACAGTGCCACCAGCCTGCAAGGCGCGACCGCTCTTTGTGGAGGGAGACAGAAAGGATGCAACCGAAGCTGCCGTCAGCTCTCGCCAGTGGGCAGGGCTGCATTGTCGCACAAGCCAGGTCGAGGCCGAGCTCCGACGAGACCGATTGCAAAACGAAGTGCATGCGGACGAACCAGCTGCCGGGCCCAGATATGGAGTGGGTGTGGCGCCAATGATGTAGCAGCACAGAGAAGCTGTCCTATTGCTGCGAGAAGCCGGAATTAATTAAAGATAAATCTCGCAAAGTGGGCTCGCTGGAAGTCGGGCAGAGACGGCAAGTTCGTAACATTCCCACAGATCCCAAGATACGATGCCGTTGAGACTGCAGTAGGCAGCATGTGGCATAAGTTTGCAAGTGCGAAGGCTGGAACACGGAGCAGGGTAAACGCTGGTGTGCTTAGACCGATCAGGTTTACCAATCAGATCGAGCCGATGAGATGTAGATCAGATCTACCGGAGCTAACGCTGGCATGCTCAGACGATCGACGTAGCTCGATGTTTGACAGCAAAATTCGGTTTCGGACTTACACACTACCCTATTTTTGTACGAACCCTCCCCATCTAACACAGCATTCACAAGCAGGCTACAATAACCAGGCAAGTACGATATAACATATCAGGTACGGTGGCTACAAATAGCAACCTCTGCAAACCAGCTCATGCAAAAACGAGTACATGGTTTCGCGATCGTCTTCTTGAACGACCAGGCAAAGATAAAGAGTGAGGGGATGTAAGAAGTGATACAAACTAAGAGAAACTGCATCAACCTCTTTGAGCGTGCCGAAGCAGTCATTTGGCAGCAGTTGTCAGTCGTGAAGGGAAGACATGGTGCCTGAGGGACACTGTCATGGTGGGGTCGCGGTGGGGGTCGTGGTGGGGGTCGTGGTGGGGGTCGTGGTGGGGGTCGTGGTGGGGGTCGTGGTGGGGGTCAGGTGTCGGCAGGCTCTCGATTCCACTAGACTTGGTTTTAAAGTAAAACGTACTCAATGTCATTGCCCAGCGACCCAACCTAGGAAAGACCATCGGACGTTATGATTTAAAATGGGAAATCGAGAGAAGAAGAGAAAAGCAGTCGGACATCCAACCGTGTAAAGGCAGCTTGAAGAGAGGCGTGGCATTGCCCAATCCGAGGCGAGGGCTGCATGAGAGAAAGAAGGAAAAACGGTATAGCCACAGTGCTGCTGCTCAGAGGTGCCGCTCGATTGAACCTGATGACGCGCTGCTTATCTCGAAGAGCGAAGTTGATACTTTCCTCTCTGGGGGGCCGCCCCCTCCCGGAAAGCGTCAGACAGGCTAGCTGTCCACAAACTCGTCGTCTGTCTACGATATCGAACATTCTTTTTCGTCGGGCTTTGATTTCAAGCCCGGCAAGTCATTAAGGAAACAGGTGCAACTTGCATCGGATGTAGAAGCCCGATCCCAGCCAGGGCACCGGCACATCCAGGCGCTGGCACATCCAGGCACTATCCCCACTGCTGGCTACTGCTGCGAAAAAGTGCTCAGCAGCAGCTCAGCTCAGACCCACAGCAGCTGGCCGGCAGCGAACCGGCAAGTGTGCTCTGTGCGTCCTTCTGTGACAGTGGGTGCGAGAGCTCCAGTCCTTGTGCGACAGAGTAGGTGTGATAGCTCCCGCCAAGCGACGTTGAGCTCTTGCTACCCGCTGGCTCCTGAGATGGAGCACCACACAGCCGCTGGCAGCGTTCTGAGTGCGACTGGCTAGCCTCCGTCGGATCCCTCCACGGCGGAGTGGAGTCGGAAGCATAGTCGACGCAGCGGCCTCAGCCGGCATGTAGAGGAAGAGCGCCAGCAAGGAGAGGGGCAGCACTCGGGGGGGGGGGGGGGGGGTGGGATGGGTGGGAGAGTAGGACAATTGAGAATCGCGATATTGGATGAGCCTCCAAGGGCAGAATGAAGCGAGCCCGCGATTCGAAAGATCGCGCATGCCGGAAGACGCCTTTTGATAATAAAACGGCCGGTGAACACGGAGGTGACTTATGGCAAACCGACGGCATTTGAAGCTGCTGACGTCTCAATCAGACTACCATGCCTGGCAGGCAGGCGAGGCGGCCTGAATAGGCAGCGAGGCAGGCGGCTCGGTCACGCATCGAGAGACGACGCGCGTCCGTCCGACGCCGATTCTTCGGAAAAAGCAAGCCGCGGCGCCTTTTTCAGCACTCAGTTATTGCAATTAGGAACCGTGTTGACGCAGTCCGCCTGGGGCCTTGGCCCGAGGCGGACATCGGGCAGGGAGGGGCAAAGCAGGCCTTCGCGTGGGTGCACATAATGGTTTCTCGCCCTGGCATTGATGAGCAGTACAACAACAATTACAATGAACCTTTGTTAGATATGTTGAACCTCGCTGCGAAAATACTGTGACAAGAGTGGCGGCTAAATGAGCCTTGAAAGTTATACGGGTGAAGACTCTCAGCTCAACTCTCAGGTGACACGGACGTATAAAGCCGGACCAAACGGCCCGCAGCAACTATAATTTAAAAGCTAAATTAAAATAGTTCATTCACGTAGCACCCCAGAGACCGGAATCTCCATTGGGGCGCTTCCACGTGTATCCAAGGGCTTGAACCAAACTACCTCGGCGGTTAAAGGCGACCCTGTTACGGCTAGGCCAAATCAGGGCCGCGTGGCTCCTTGTCGACCCTTCTGGCGTTTCTCAAGCCCGAGTTTTCTCGCGAGAATGCTGGCTTTCTCAGCATGAGGCACCTTCGACACTGCGGTCGCCACCGAGCACTTCATCACCGCAATGCCCTTTGCTGTCTCAGTGATGCACTGGCGCCAGGTGTAGCCGTGTACGTCCCAGGGGCCCTACCTCTCGTCGGTGGCGACCGAAAGAGTCCGACAGAAGGACAGGCGGCGCCGAGCAGCTGCCGGGGTACCGGCCGCTACGGCATTCGGCAGCAACAGCATTCGGCAGCAACAGCATTCGGCAGAGCGTGTAACTATTTCCTGAGAGCACAGTGGCCCGGCGATTTTCGCTGAGTTTTGGCTTCTGCCCGAATCCTTCTGTGCATCCTATGCTCGGCCAAGAGTTGGTCTCTCTCTAAGAGGCTGCGGCTTCCGAGAGCTAGCACTTTTGCTCGGACGTTGTCTAAGACTGCTCCATACCCCAAGCTGGGAAGAGCTCGCCCTCGAGGTGGATTCATCTAGCATTACTCCAGCAACTCCTGCCCGATATCGACGGGGGCGAGGGGGAGGGGGACGAGGGGGAGGGGGACGAGGGGGAGGGGGACGAGGGGGAGGGGGACGAGGGGGGGGGGGACGAGGGGGAGGGGGACGAGGGGGAGGGGGCCGGGGGGGGGGGGGGACGAGGGGGAGGGGGACGAGGGGAGGGGGGACGAGGGGGGGGGGGGGACGAGGGGGAGGGGGACGAGGGGGAGGGGGACGAGGGGGAGGGGGACGAGGGGGAGGGGGACGAGGGGGAGGGGGACGAGGGGGAGGGGACGAGGGGAGGGGACGAGGGGAGGGGACGAGGGGGAGGGGGACGAGGGGGAGGGGGACGAGGGGGAGGAGAGGGGGCGAGCTGTTCCCAAGCGACTCGTCGTTGGATGAGCAAATTGCCTCCGTTGTCAAGTCGCCAAGTTGTCAAGCAGCCAAAATCAGGGTCTGCTCAGAAAAGAAAGTGACAGCCAAACTAGCTCTTGCCGTCACATGGTATGATGCCTAGATTGCTGCAATTGCCGGCATTCAGGATTTCCGGCATCTGCCCGCCCCCTCTTAATCGTCAGCAAAAACTCAGCGAAAGACAGCAAAAAACTCAGCAGCTCATCAGGTCTGTCGCATCGCACCACTTCTGTGTGAGCTTCACTGGCTCCCCATTAAGTATCGAATCGACTTCAAGATCCCCAGTCTGCCTTACAGGTGACATCACTCGCTTGCACCGACCTTGACCTATCCGACCTCCTTGCTTCTCCAGTCACTTGCTCTCGCACCGACCGCTCCTCGGCCTCCATTGGTCTTGTGCCGTTCCTCGCACTAAGTTGATATCTTTTTTTTTTTAATTAGCGAACCAGGCTTTCAGCGGGTTTGCTCCTAAAGTATGGGGCTTGCTTCCAACGTTTATCTCCACCTGCTAAGACTTTGCATCATTTAAGTCTCGACTAAAGATGCAACCATTCCGTTTAACTTTCGTCTGATCACTTAACATGCAGCTTTTCTCCTGAGCTTTTCTGTCTTCTTACCTGTGCATGATTAATAATAATAATGCACTTGATAAAGTGCCCTCAGAGAACTCAATCTCTTTCTAGGCGCTTTACATTTGCTGCAAAGGGAAATGCAATTGAATGGTGAGAAATATCATGCTTAATAAACAAACAACATGAATAACATGGTTAGGGGTGACATGCACAGGGTAAGCATGCCAATGTGGTTAGTGGCAGCATGCACAGTGTTAGCACGCATACAAATATATATATATATATATATATATATATATATATATATATATATATATATATATATGTATATATATATATATACATATATATACATATCTGTATGCATGCTAACACTGTGCATGCTGCCACTAACCATATGCGCATGCTGACCCTGCACATGTCACCTCTAGCCGTGTTATGCTTGTTGTCATTGAGCAGGCTACCATTAACCATTCGGTCATGCTTCCTTTGCAGCCAATGTGGTGTGCCTAGAAAGAGATTGAGTTCTCGGAGGAACCTATACAAAGGCATTATTATTGTTATTGTTACTAGTTCTTTTTTATCTACCAAGAGATAATGTCCACAGCGTTTACATGCGCAATCAAATAATGCACCGATCAACAGCCTGCTCGGCACTATTTCATAATTCAATGCACAATTCAGTGTTAAATTAGAACCCTGAGAGTGCATGCTGTAGCTAAGCATGCAATAAATTATCACCTCTGATATTCTTGCCATGACCCTCATCATGGCCGTACCATCGTTATAGTGCTATAAATATCCCAAAGGGCACAGTGTAAGAAAGCATGACGTGATTGACTAGCGTTTGCAGACAGACATGACGTGAATGACTCGCTAACGGTTTGGCTTGCTCGCATTGAAAACCATTGGCTGATACGAGCTTCCTCAATTCCTGCTCGGACTAGGACACGGCCATTTCCGCACTGTCCGTGCTGCAGCTTATAGGCTACTTACTCCTGGCCCACTTCGGCTAAGCTGCTGCTGCTGCTGCCTCCTGCCCACGTCTCGCTAAAGCCCCGACAGAGAAGCAGCGAGCGCTGGGCAGCGGCCGAATGCTGCTCGGGTTTGGAGTGCCCCCCATCCGAAAAAACGGCACCGCGACGACAGATAAGCCCCGCTCGAGCGAGCGAGCGACGCTGCAGCAACTGACCCTCCGATCGAAGTCGGCAGCGAGGTGAGGCGGTTGTCATTGACCTTGAGCGTGGTCAAGTTGCTCAGCCTGCCGATGCTCTGCGGCAGCTGCTGAAGCAAGTTCATCGACAGATGGAGGTCGGACAGAGACGTGCAGCCGTCGATACGATCGCCCACCGAGCCGATGCGGTTCTTCGACGCATCCAGGTACATCAGCTGCTTCAGGTTTCCCACGGCCTGCAGCAGGGAGCGACGAAGGGTTCGCATGCTGCTGCGAGCTACTCGACTGCTCGGAGGCACGGCTCGCGACAAGATGCTCTCGAGAAAAGCATAAACACAAACGTGAACATCTCGCGGCGACGACGTCCCTCGGAAAGCGATCGGGCGAGCGAGCTCTCACATCCGGTAGCTTGACGATCTGGTTCGAGTCGCACCAGAGTTCCAGCAGGCTCGTGAGGCTGCCGATCACCTCGGGCTACAAAGCGCGACAGGTGACACTGAGCACGAGCATGCACACCGGCAGCCGGGCAGGTCGCGATGACACTAGCTAAGCATCACGATTTGCAGCGACGGACGAAAACAAATATACCGCATCCACGCATTGCACCACGGAAGATGGTTGATGGGCCCAGATGGGGAATTGGCGCTTTTATGGTCTGTGCTCTGATTGATGTGGTCTAACTGCGTTTGGCCACTTTGCCCAGTGAGCCCATTTCACAAAACCAGCATGTCGGACAAAAACCAGCATGTTCGATGGTGTGTAGAAAAAAGAGAGGCACAAGCACTGACAAGTTCTTTGAAAGCTTGCCAAAAAAAGAGCACGGCTACTTCGCTAGGGCACGGGCAAGGCAGGCTGGGACATCCGGGCCGGGTCCGACGCTGAGTGGTGGCTCAACTCGCGTAGCCGTCCATTTCCGCTCGTTGCGATTCACGCTTCAAAGAGTCTAATGATTCAATGGGGCCACCGTCGGCGAACGACAGTGCTCACGAAACAAACGCCCGATGAGCTCGCACAGGAGTGCGAGAAAGTCGTCTCGACACGGTGCCAGAGAACGGGAGAGGGGAGAGGGGGAGGGGAGAGGGGAGGTGCACAGGGAAGCAAAGAAGGCAGCCAAGGCGGCGAGCCAAGGGACCGACGGAATCATAGACAGACGAATCGGAGGGGATGATGCACATGCTACGAGCATGACGGATGCCGATCAGATGCCCGGCAGCGGCAGCAGCTACCAGCTAAGCGCCGAGCTGAACCCACCAGTTCTGCTAGCTCGTTGTTGCCGATGTCGAGCCGCTCCAGCTCTGTCAGCCGGACCAGTGACTTGGGCAGGGTTTTCAGATGGTTCTCTCGAAGCTCCAGAATTCTCAGCCTCGACAGCCTGCGGCAGTCAGCAGACGGCAGTCAGCAGACGGCAGTCAGCAGAGAGGTCAGAGAGGTCAGCCGTCGCATCGCTGCAGCTACGGCACGGGCAAGCGAGGCTGCTGGCTCGAAGCAGGGTAGAGGGCACTGCTCAACTGGTGGCTGCTGGCTGCGAGGTTCGAAATTCGGGATTGGCAACACAGCGAGCCTCTGCATTGGCAGAGCGTGAACATAAGCAAGCACCAGCGTCGTTGACCTCGCGAAGGTCAATGACCTCGGCACCTTAGACGGAGGGAGAGCAGTGGGCGCACGACGGCAGTGGGCAGTGATTTAGGATGAGGACCGGCAGAGGGCGCCACCTTTCGCTGGCTTACCGTCCGAAGCTTCCCGGCAGGTACTCGAGGAAGGCGTCGTTCAGGTACACGTTGGTGAGGTTGAGCAGCTGAGTGAATCCGTCAGGCAACCTAGCGTGTCGTCGCACGAAACACAAACAACAAGCTCAGCCCAGTGGGCGAAACAGGTTGTCACAGCAGCAGCAGCAGCGTGCCGTGCCGCAGCAGCGTAGCTGCCGCTACACATCGGCTCTGACCACTCGGGCCACCCCTTCGAATAGAAGGCTGTGGTGGCCACGTGGCCAGCAGCCGAGAGTGAGAAGCCGGCGCCTTGCACCTCACCTTCCGAGCGGATTGACGCTGGCTTCGAACATCTGGAGATTCCTGCAGCCTTTGATGTCTTCGGGCAGTTCAAGAATGCCTGCAACGAGGGGGCGAGCGGACCGACCATAGTCATCAGGTCTGCTGCCAAAGCTACTCAGCATAGCCGACCGGCAGTCACCTCGCAGGCAGGGAATAAGTGTACAGTTGGCAAAGCAGTATGGGCTCTAGGAGACGCTAGGGGAAACTCTCTTTGGTTTCAAAGCGGGCGGGGAGAGAGAGAGAGAGAGAGAGAGAGAGAGAGAGAGATGGAGGGAGAGAGGGGCACATCCCAGTGGTGGCTCGCTTCGGCACCACACAAGAGGCAGGTGGATGACAGCCAAAGCAGGTGCTCCGGCGTGGGGGGGAGGGGGAAAGCTGCATCGCCTGGCCTCGGTGGCTCGAGCTGAGCCAACTAGGCCACCCGGCCCGACGCACCCACCGGCTCCTCCCTGGCGCCGAGCTTGGTTAGAGCTGCTACCGGCTGAAGCAATGCTCGCGTTTAGAGAGAGGGACTAGTAGCAGGTAGCTGCTAGCGGCTGCTACTGGGCATGAGCTGCAGTCTCCCCAGCTGCTGCCCTGCACACAGTAGGGGGAAGGAGGATCGTGTGACGGTAGCCTACCCCCCCCCCAGTCAGAGCTTCTCAGCTGCCTGCAGCTGCCAATCCAGACGGGCAGCTCGGGCAGCCACACTTCGACCGAAAGACCTTCAGACCAAAACAGCCACGCCCTCGAATGTAGGGTCTTCCTTTCACACACACAAAATATGCCCACACCAGCAGATCCTAATCCTCTGTTATTGCTGCTGGCTCAGCTACAAGAATTGCAGCAAAGCTCCCTGTCCAAATCCCCTAGGATGGTAATCTCTCTTTCGAGCCCCCCCCCCATCCGTGACGATTAGTCAGGGGCCTCGGAGCCCATCCATTCTCTGCTCGGCTTTGTGAGATGCAGTGGCCTCAGAGGGGTGAACATTCAGAAGTCCGAAGCAAACAACAGGGTAGGCTGGGGACAGAGGAGGTATCTTTGCAAATACCTGCAACCGCTCTTGGTCGACGAAACACACGGACTGCCAAGACGTGGCAGATGCACCCACGACGATGCCACCCAGGCGACACAGGCCGCTTCGCCGAGGCACGTGACCTGATGCCTCGGCCGCTTCGATCCTTCACCCCCTCCCACCGCCCACCTGACGCAGCCCCGGCGAGCGATAGTACCACACGACGGCCGGCGAGTATTCTGTGCAAGAGCAGCCCAATAACCAGAGTGTGCCTCCGCTGCTGCAGCCGCTGCTGTTTCCCGGATGTCTTTGGTGGTAAGCTGTCGGTCAACTCATTTACAGTACCTGCAGCCTAGCCAGCCAGACTGAGCTGACTGCCAAATCAGATGCAGTTGAAACGAAGATAATTCCTTGCCGAGGTTCGTAACCTGCAGCCACCAATTTTTTGAAAAAGACAACTAGCGTTGAATTTTGCAAGGCCTTGCAACTTCTTTTTTAAGGCGCCGCACATGCAATATGAACACCACATTGCTACGGCTACAGCTACACGCTGCCGCCTGCTCAATGGACCTAGCAGATCTGCTTAACCTGGCGCCGGCGTTTCTGCTAAGCTTCAATTAATAACGTCCTCGGCTGTGCACTTCTAGCCCCACCTTTAGCAAACAGGCACTCAAATAGCTAATCCGACCACCGGAAGTTATCCGAGCACAGTTATAATTTGGGTGCAACTACGTATATCCATCCCTAAAGTTATCTGGCGAAAAGCTGCACTCGAATAACCGTGCGAAGCCATTGAATAACTCCCCGAGTTTGCATCTACAAACAATATGACCAGACTTCCTTTAGTCAAGAACATCAAGGGCAGCACTTGTCCGCTGCCTTTGCCGACAGCCAGTAATGCCACCTAGCCAACTGCCTCGTGCTTCGTGCCATCAATTCGCGATATTGAAGTTTTGCCAATAAATCTTTCTAATGGCGGCTATACTTTCCAGTCGATTGACATCAGCCGAATCAAGGCAGTCTGCAGCGCCCACGTGTCGAACTTTGGTGCCTTTGGGACCTGAGCTGTGCTCCAATAAAACTCTGTCACCAGGCAACATCACCAGGCAATGTCGCCAGGCAATGCAGGATCAGTGGTATATGTGTGTCAATGCATGAATTAGGCCATAAGCATTACTGCCAGTAAAAGCCTGAAAAGGCCGGGTAGATGGCCTCTATATAGGTGCCACTTATTTCGGTGCCATCTATTATAAACGGCTAATTTCTGCAAGATTATTTTTATCATTAGAATACATGTGTGCAATATAAAGATTACATTATATGTGTGCACACACATTAATATTAAATATATACATATACATAGAGATAGATAGATAGACATATTTATAAGCATACATCAATTGTGTGTGTGTGAGCACCTGAGTGCATTTGTACAGATGTGCGTGGGCGTGTGTGTGTGTGTGTGTGTGTGTGTGCGCGCGCGTGTGCATGTGTTCGCGCACATATTCTACCGAGAGAGACAGAGAGAAAGAGAGAGCAAGAGAGACAGAGACAGGGAGAGAGTAAGAGAGACGGAGACCGAGAAGAAGAAGAGAGAGAGAGAGAGAGAGAGAGAGAGAGAGAGAGAGAGAGAGAGAGAGAGAGGCTAGAAGAACAGTTGGAGGCAGAAAGCTGCAGTACTGGCTCGGCATGCCAGTGTCCGTGCGAGCGACCTACGGTCGGAGGCAGCAGCAGCGGTGACAGCTGTGACAACCATCGGACGAAAAGCTAGCAGGGACCTAGGGCTGACTAGTTCCCAAACTGCTGCTGCAGCTATCGAGTATGCGCTCCGAGAGCTTGAGATCGGCATCAGCATGGAATCTCTGGGCGACCAATTTATTGGCAAGGAGCTCTGCCATCCCATCAAAACATGACGAGCAGACTTATCGAAAGTGCTTTGACGACAAAGATGGATTCAAAGGTGATGCAACACCAAAGTCAAACGATGCCACCAGGCATGCTGATTGGCCAGAGATTGAGTGGAGAGATTAAGCCAATGTCCAAGGAATGGGAAAGAAATAAAGAAGGAAAGTGCCTGCCCAGTTGACTGAGTGGCTCGACGAATGGCATGGCATTGTGCTGCTGCATTGTGGGGCAGCCGGATGGCGGCGACATGCTACCGTGCCAGAGGAAATTCGTATTGCTGACCTATGCTCCTCGCTAACTTGCTATTGGCAATCGGGCATATCACGAAGCCGCTACGCTGTCGTTTCAAAGGACGAGCGTGATGGGGCACGCGGCACGAACTGCGGTGCCTTTCTTGTCCCGGTCCCTTGTCCTCCCGTACACCAATCACTGGGCCAGAATGGGAGCGGCTCCCGTCGTTGTGTCGAATGGTTGAGCGGCGAAATATGGCGCCCCAGCGCTGCCGCTCTAAGAGAGCTCGGCATCGGATGCCAGTCGTCGCTCCACCTGGCAACTCGTACAGCTGAGACACTGCTCCATGCTTGACGACTAATCTCTCTCCAGCAAGCTTCCCGCTCTTCCATTACACCTGTAGTGCTAAACATTACTTGAATGGACATATGCAGTAAGTCAGGATAGACAGCCAAAGAGTCTTTAGTCTGCTGCTCGGACTGAGAGAGACAAATGGCTACAAACCGGGCGGAATGTTCAAAAAGCAGCAGCAGCAGCCTCTGCCACCGCCAGCTGCTGCCGCCCTGTGGCTTGCTAACCCTCCGAGCCAGCTGTGGCCAGGGAGCAGTCACACAGACAGACCGACAAGCCTGCTGCACGAGCCGGCCACTTTGAAGCTGCCCAGAAATTCCGGCTGATTTGTGGACAACGTAGCTGTGACCTCACTCACTCGGCTGGTAATAGTGACGGCTGCCCCACAGCCCCCCCCCCCTTTCCCGAAGCAGTCGATGGACCTGCGGCAGCACAGCATTATCGAAGCAAGCAGCTCCTTGGATCTCAACTGCCCGGCTGCCCACCCCAGTCCAGCCATCCATCTGCAGGCCGACCACCAGGACAAAGGTCCCTTCGCGAGAGACACGTGGGATCAGCACCAGCGAGCAAGGTCCCGTCGGTCCTCCTGTCGATGTGCCTGGTGGTGGAAGGAGCTCTCGGAGTCGTCTGGAAGTGTCGGTCACTAGACAGGCTTGCCACTCGAGTAAACGATATCAAAGCAGGGAAAGAGGCGTGGGGAGGGGGACTCTCGGAAAGCCTAGATCCTCCCCCGACAGAGAGTTTCACGCCCCAGGAAACTCGGGTGCCTGCTGCGACGCCCGAGCCCCCTCCTTCCCTCCCCCTGGATCTGAGCTCCAGCTGCCCTTCCGGACGCATCTGTTGCAGCAGCCGCCTGCCGGCCGTCGCCGCTTCTAGCCCGGCGCTCGATTGCTGGCCTCTCGATCGCTGGTTTCCCAGCACAGCTGCACTGTTTACATCTGCTTCCCCAGCAGCGAGAGAGACTTGTGCCGTCAGCCGCCGGGGCTGGCACACTTTCGCTGCAAACGCAAACACGCTCGGGCTGCGAACGTGTCCACTCGACTTGATCCTCAATTCCACCTTCAGCTGCTCGATCTGAATAGCACTTAAAAGTACGGAGCTGAATCGTGACATTGAGGTAGCTGCTTGGCTCCATTGCCGTGCAGATCCAGGAGGGAGCAGGGTGCAAGGGGTGGTCGCTATCGAGGGTGGCTGCTTGCATGTTGCTTACATCGTGGCAGGCCAAGTGGTCAGCTCCGCAGGTCGTCACCAGCAGCACCAGCGGCAGCAGCGCCAGCAGCCTGGACAGGCTGGCCTGGCCTGGCAGCAGCAGCACTGCAGTCGTACAGCTGCTGCTGATGCTCCCACCAAAAACCCAAGGCCAAGCTCAAAATAAAATTCACCGAGCGGTTCATGAGTTGAGCGAAATGTGCGCGGCCAGAGTGAGTGGTAGGCGTAAGCGAAAAGCGGCACGTTTCTCTGTGCGTGAGTTCGAACTGCGGAACTCTGGTGAAAATCCCCAGTCGGAAGCCAGGCATTAGAATGCATCCACCGGACGTCGATCCATCCGCCGGATGTGGACATGGAGAAGGTGGGCTCTAGGTGAGATTCGACGGTCAGTGACGCACGAGCACGTGCGCGAGTGCGACAGAGCACACGAAGCTCACGAATTCTCGCATGCGTGCGGCCACCTTGCTCCTACCGCATTGGTGTCTGGGAAGGTTTTGTCTTTTGCCTTGCACCCCGAGTCATAAAGCTTTCGCGATCAAAACGACGATTATCCAACAGTATTTTACTGTACCCCCTGCAGCAGCTGCCGCGAAATGCGATGCACTTTAGAAAATCGCGGCCATTTAAAAAGAGCCTTCATAGGACGGTTCAGAAATAGTAAGGGCAAGGAAATCAAGCAAGTCAAGAGGCAGCAGAGAGTTCGCAGCCACCTTACCGAGGTCAGCCCTCAGGCAGCAGGGAAGCCAGCGAATGCATCGAATGCAAATGGCCGAAGGCGCTCGAGCACACAGGCGGAGCCTCTAAAAACACGCATCGCTGCTGTGCACAAAGGCGAATGGGGCTATTTAAGTCACTTGTAGGAGCTCGGCTTTTAGCACATGATCTGGCTAGAAGTAGGTCAGCCGGTATTTATCCAGACACTAGCAGTGGTCAGCTGAGCAATTAACTGCCCTAGTACTACAGACTGTGGAATGTTTGAGCAGCAGTGCTTCTCGGCTTCTCGGCTACGATGCCGTGCCCCGAGGCTTTCTGCTTGCGACGAGGTGATAACATGCATACGCACCCCCCCCCAAAAAAAAGGGGAAAGCACACGCCTGCCAGGCTCACGCTCGCGGTCTCGAGCATCGACCATCGAATGCCAACCCAGAGGTCCCTGCGATTCGATTCTCGCTGGGGCTGTGCAAGCTGCCGAACTAGCTTAATGGCAATGGAGAGCCACCACGGCTCGCAGTGCTGCAAGCATTCCTACAGCTGACCCGGATGACAGGTCTCGGCAGTAAAGTCCAGTCCACTCCGGCGCCCAATGGCTAGTGTCTAATGAGGGCTCTACCCAGGCGTTACAACCGCTGAGCAGCAGCTGAGATGGACGGGCCAACGTATGCTATGTAATGTATGCATTTAATGTTGTGCAATGTAACATATATCCATCTGCCTGTAACTCCGAAAAGCCACAAAAATTACGTGGTTTTGTTAAGCAGGAGGGAGTTTTGCGGTAGCTCACTCGAAACCCAAGCCACCTTCAGAACTCGAAAAATAGAAACGCCTCGGCGTCGGGCCACCGCGTTGGCTTGGTGCCTCGACGCCTGAAAATAAGGCGATGGCATTCGTTTCTAGAAAGACTGGCACGAACTGCTCAAGGCCATGCTGAAGGTAAAAAAACGTCGTCCACACCTCTGCTCGACTAGGAGTTTTTTGCCTGACCACGTGCGGGCAACTGTCACTTTCACGTCCAGTCAATCTAGTGCGAAAACCGAGATATCTATCTAAACTATTTCCTATTCAGGTTTGGCACCATATCGCCGGCTCCTCTGATCCTGGTCGCTACATTTAGCCGATTCGACAGCCACATTTTGCATAGCGGCTGAAGAGCCTTAAATGCTATCGCCACCGCTTGCAGAGGGTAACAAAGGATCGCCCGCGGCAGGGCTCGAACCCGCGACCCGTGTCGTGAAGAGCGAGCACCTTGCCCCTGGGCTAAGACCCAGGGGCAAAGAGGGGTTTCACCGAGATCTGCCGTGCCTCTAAACGACCTCAAAGCTTTTCGGAGACCGTGCCTTTAGTTCGTATGCTCCCAAAGCAGGATGCTCACTCCCGACAGACGTCACGACATCCGAAGACTCGAAGACATAAAAAGAAGCTACTACCCTACCTGGTCTTCGCAGAATTTTTGCTGGGCCCCCGTGAATTGTCCTTCATCTGTTTTATACCTGCTAGCTGACAATGTGCATGCTATCACTAAACACTTGACACTTCCAATGCGAGCATATGTAAAGCATACTGAAAGAGACCCAATTCTCATGAGGTGCGATAAAAATGTCTTTAAAATGCCATCGGTATTAGTAGCATCACCGACAACATCGAGCTGATAAATGTCACACGGCTGACATTCGATGTAGCAGCCCCTCGCCCGGCTCTCCCCTCCCCCTCCCCGGTCGCTGCCGCAAAGCACGGTATCGGGTGACCGACGCGTCAGCATCTAAAGAGGACTAGGCGCAGGCCGCGTGAAGCCGGTGGGGAGTAGACCTAGAGGCATTGCACCGCCTAACGTGTATGGCAACGCTGAGCACAAGAGCTGCCAGGACGTGAAGCGAAAACCGACTCAAACCATCGCGACTAGATGATCGTTACAGCCGGCCGAAGCAAATGCAGTCGCCGGACGCAAGGATCACAGAGGGGCGGGCCAGCTGCACCCTCGTGCAAACGGCACGGCAAGCGGCAGAGGAAGTGCCACTCGGATCTCTCTCTCTCTCTCTCTCTCTCTCTCTCTCTCTCTCTCTCTCTCTCTCTCTCTCTCTCTCTCTCTCTCTCTCTCTCTCTCTCTCTCTCTCTCTCTCTCTCGGGAGATCGGCTGGGCTGCGTGCTTTGTCCTTCGGCAGTAGCCGTCTGCCGAGACGGCGCCAAATAAACAACCGAATCAAACAAACACAGACGAAAGTAGCAAAACCGGCCTGGCGCCACCGCCACCACTGCAGCCACTGCTGCAGCCGGCTGGCGGCTGCTGCTGCTGCTCGGTTCTCACGGGCGTTCTCTCCCAGCCGTCGACAGGGCCAACGAATGACGGGCCTCCTCCTCACAGCGAACATTGGGGCTGCGACAGGCGAGTTTTTCGCTTCGGTCTCGAGAGCTCTCGAGAAAGTGTGTGTCGGCGGTGCCAAGAGGAGAAAAATCGAAACTGCTGTCAGCTACGCACGAGAGCTGCACCTCAGACAGAGACGGGTCGGCAACGATAAACGTCGTGCCTAGACAACGCGAAAAGAGCAGGAAACAAGGAGGAACAGATGTAAATAAAGAGAGAGAGAGAGAGAGAGAGAGAGAGGGAGAGACAGACAGACACACACGATGAAAATGAGAGAGGAGATTGAGGGGATGAGAGAATGAAAACAGAAACGATCAGATGTGGAGCCGAGATCGAGCAAGAGAGAGCCGGAGAGAAAGGACAGCTGGAAGCTAGACAGGCCGACGGCTAGCCGGACACGAGCTCACGAACGCACTTTCTCGAGAGCAGTCATCAAATGGTTGTGCACCCAGCAAATGTGCACCGCAAGCACTTTTTAAGAAAGAGCTGAAAGGAGAGCCTAAAAACATGAGACTTGAGCATCACAGCATCACGGTGTGCCAAATATGACCTCAAGATAGCTCGTCGGCCAGCAACGAAACTACCGAACCAGTAGGAACCGAACCGTACAGTGGGTATATAGTGTCCCTCCTACTGTCCTTACACCTGCTCCTACTATGCCACGTGCTTCTCTTACTGCCCCTGCTCCTGCTCCTACTATGCCACGTGTCCCTCACTCCTGAGCGCTCCCAGCCGCATAACCCGAACATTATCACAGCATTTAGGGGTCCATGTGATTCACCATTTGTATGCTTATGCCTGCCGACACTGTGCATGCTGCCACTACTAACCACATTTGCATGCTGACCCTGTGAGTGACACCCACCTCTAACCTCTAATCATGTAATGCTTGTTGTCAGTGAGCATGCTACCACTAACCATTCGCCTAGAAAGAGATTAAGTTCTCTGAGAGTGCAATGCAAATGTATTACTATTATTATTGTTATTTTATTTTCAAGAGCTTCCGAACCTTTGCCCTGAGCAAGGCCGGCCATTCGCATGGAAGGCTGGAATTCGGGTGAATGGAATGCCTGTATATACTGTATACATATGTATGTATATATATATATATATATTTATTTATTTATTTATTTATTTATATGCTTTCATCTTGACCTAGGTCGTTAAAGGTGAGCCCCTTGACCCCCTGGGCCAATCCAGGGGTCGTGTCGCTGGCAAGCTCAAGGTGAGGAAGGAACAAGGGCTCGGTAACAGAGCAGCTTGTCGTCTCGAATAGGCTGCTACCGGAAGCAGAGCACGAGAGGCAGTCTGGATCCGAAACGCCAATCTGCCACTAACGCAGGGCACGAGCAACGGTGGCGGCGGGGGGGGGGGGGGGGGGGGGGCACATCGCGGGCTGTGAGATCTGGCCGGCCGTAGGTGTCATCTCTCCTACGCCGAGGTCAGCCCGTGGGCGGCTCGGGCCATTGCATTCTCACAGACAAAGTAGATAGCAGTCAGCAAGATTTCGTCGGGGCAAGATTACGCTTGTGCATCGCCGGGCCGTGCAAAACTCCCATGGCGTTGCCGGCCGCTCCGACTAGTGCAGAGCTGCTGCCCCCCCAGCTGCCAACGTAGCTGTTGCAACCATCATGTCGGTGCTTCCAAAATCACTCACAGCTTGCAAAAAGGGCCCAGGGATTGACAATAGAAACGCTTCTCCTCCGTCATGGTTTACCAGACCTTTGCATCCTTTGTGCAGCAGTTCAGCATCGGACGTCCGGCATTAGATGGACTTCCTCAAGCTATCGCAGCTGAACAGTTCCTATTGAAATTTTCGCAGGTAAAGTAACAGTAGCAAAGCAGCAGAGCAGCACCACAACAGAAAGGAACACTGTTACAATAATAATACTTGTAATAACAATAATACATTTGTATAGCACCCTCGGAGAACTGAATCTCTCTTTAGGCACTTTACAGATGCTGCATATAAAGCATTACCAAATATTTGTTAGTAACATCCGAAAGCAGCAGGCACACCAAGCAGCAGGCACTAGCAAGTAAGCAGGTACATGTACACAAGGAACGAATCACAAAGACCCACCAAATTTTGTAATAAAAATTTAAGAAAGTTTTCTGCCATTGATGTGCGGATTTTATCGATTTATGCAGCCAGGTGCTTGAGAGAATTCAACAGGCTCGAGGGCTCGGAGGGATCAAAGCAAAGGTACAACTGAATGTCATCCGCATAGAAGTGAAAGCCTAGATTGTGCTTGGCGATCACATCGGCAAGAGGGAGAGTATAAACTGTGAAAAGAAGCACACCGAGCACAGAGCCCTGAGGTACCCCCCCCCCCCCCGTACTTAAGTGGTTCCTCAGATGATCATTGTCCGCTCATATCAATACTTTGGAATCCCCCACTGAGGTAAGACCTGAACCATTGTAGTGCAGTCCCAGTGATGCCCACGAGAGATGCAAATCGCTCAAGAAGGACTTAGTGATCAATGGTATCAAATGCTGCTGTTTGAGTATGCCAGCCGCTAGTTCGGCCATCTTTATCGCAGCAGCAGCAGCAGAGTAGTGGCATACGAAAGAGCCCGGCTCGACGTTGCAGACCAAAGGCAAGGTGAGAGTAGCTACACTAGCCAACAGCCTCGCTGTGGCCACATGCAGGTGGGTAGGTCAGCTGAGGCCGGCGCCCGGCAGGCCACCGACCGTTCGCATGGCTGAGCCCCGGGCCAGACCACCCACGTTTATGCAACCGACGAGCTGCCGGCTCCTGGGGTGGTGCTCGGCAGACCTAGCCAGCCACCTCTGCAGCTGTGCCGAAAATAATAGCTGCTGCATTGCTCCTCCCGGGGGCAGAGCACTTGGGGGTGTGCCACCTGAGCTGGCTCGTCTAACAGCTAAGCCCTGCCGGTGGCCGGATAAATATATATATCGATTTATTTATTTATATATATTTTTTATATTTATATAACTTGCTGATTTAACAGACTCATTTGCAAAGAGAATTTAATCTCTATTCAGGTGCTTCACATATGTCGCAGGGCTTGAGCCCACGATCTCGGCCAGACCTTGGTCGAAGGCGTGTTTGCTTCAATGCTGACAGTTAGGAGGCTCTTGCAATGAAAGTCACGGGTCTCTTACAACTTTACTCAGCCCACATCAATTGCTGGGTGGCTACATGTTTCTCCAGTCTATCGAAAATCTCTACATGACCCATCGAAACTAGGCTCACTAAGTTACGCCGTCAAGCAACTGAACCTTGACGGTCTGCTAACTGACAGCACCAATATACAGGCTTAGCAGATTGGTTAGCCGTCGGCCAGTCATAAGCTACCAATTACTATACGGCACCAGCTTGAATAATTACTAAACATTTGAGTGACAAGTTAAGACACTTAGGCGAACTTTTCCACACTAATTTGGCCCTGATGTGAACACTAATGGATATACGCAAACTGTGTTAGATATTGTAATACCAAGTCAGTCGGAAATTTTACCGGACATCTTTAATATGGTAAATGGGGTAGACGTGATCTACTGTAGACTTCTTTAGTCTCCCCTGGGTTAATGAAATGTGCCAACGAAAAGCGGCCACTCAACGTTGACCTGCAAACACCTCTGCCCATATGTCTCGCCCTGTTGGGCGATACCAAGACAGTTACAGTTACAGTTTACAGTTTATATCTGCTCGTAAGCCTTCAGCCTAATGAATAGCTATCATGCATAGACATGCAGTAGACAGTAAAAAAGGATTGCCCACTGAGAGACTCGAACCCACGAACTGAACCGTGAAGAGCGAGCACCTTACTTCCTGGGCAAAGACCTAGGGGCAACAACTGGGCAGCAGTAGCACGGGCGTCGGCACCTTGGCCGGCCCAGCATACTCGGCAGGGCTGACCCGAGCATGAGGCAGCAGGCAGGCCGGCCACCTCCCTCCGACACCAGTCAATAGATGACACTCGGCATTGTACTCGACGTGCAGCTGCTTTTCTGGACTTCGTGCATTCACACCCGCATGTTGACTGGCTCAGTTTACAGAGGCAGAAATGAGAGCGAATTTCAAACGGCGCCCGGGCGCCGCCGTGAATTCGCGATAAATAGCATCAACGCCGACTGCCCTCAGGGCAGCGCAGCCATCGGAGATGAAGGTCCGGCCCACGGCACTAGCCGCGGCTGCTGCAAGAGCTCGAGACGAATCGATGCCTCGCCTCTGTCTCACCTCGCCTGCGTGCCGTCTCACCTCGCCTGCGTGCCGTCTCACCTCGCCTGCGTGCCGTCTCACCTCGCCTGCGTGCCGTCTCACCTCGCCTGCGTGCCTCCTCCCTCCCTCCCTCACAACGCACACACACTCTCACACCTTCTGGAAGACACTGGCCACAACCCGGGGCAGCGGCTGTGACGAGTTGCCCGGCGAGTTGCCGGCTGCGAACTCCTCCTCGAGCTGCAGCAAAGCACTCTTGGGCAGACAGACAGACAGACGCAGTGAAAGACTCCGGCTTCGAACGGCTGAGTCGATCTCGACTCGAGCAGTCAAAGGGCCGATCCTACAGCCTACTGCCTGCATGGGTCGCCTGCCTTCACGGGTCGGCCATCTAGTTTGCAGAGTAGTTTGCCTGCTGACCGAGAAGCGACCGGAATGACCGGCAGGTGAGCCGCCTAGCCACTGTGGTCGGCCTCTGGAGAGGCCATCAAAAGGAGAAGGAGGGAACACGGAGCCCCGGCCACCGCTTGGACAGATTCACAGGGCAGCGATGGCCGGCATAATTTGGACACCTGCTCACCTCGTTAGCCTTCTCGTGAGCAGCCGGTTCTGGCAAAGTCCAGATCTGGCATCCTCCTTGGTTTAATCGTGGCTACGCCCGGCACCTCTGCACAACATTTACACCACGTGGCAGCATGGTGTAAACGAACAGCTGCTGGTTTGCTACTTGATGTGAGACAACTTGTGAGAAAAGAGTAGGACCAGGGAAACATGCCTATGTATGTACACACTGTATATATGTACACACCGTGTGCTACTTTCATGTATACATGCAATATTGGGGAATCGTTAGTCGAGTAGATGTGAATAGCTCAGATGTCACTGCTATTACAGGAATCCATGCATCAGAGCCGTGACAGTGCTGTCTTACATCTACGACTGACTCTTATGAGCAGGGATGGTAGGACCAGGCTAGACTGTGCGTACCTTACAGAGAAGCACTCATTCACAAGGGGCACACACACACACACACACACACACACATAAATCTGCGCATTCATGCATTGGCGAGCATGCATGGGCATGCGCACACATACACACACAGATAGACATCCTAGATTACTCTTAGGATTTGCCCATCTCCGGTTGACCGAGATATGAAGTGGGCTACATACGATTATACGAAGCTTGACATGAAACTGTGCAAAAGGCTGACCTGCACTCCCGAAAGCAAGAGCTCCCGGTGTGACGTATCGAAAGCCGCTTAGGCTGTGAGTTCGCTATACACAACACTCCTGCGTAAACCCACGTGGTCTTTATGACTTTGTGGAGTCACAGACGGAGATACATAACATAACATAACATAGGGTGAAGACTCGGGATTCCATAGCCCTGCCCAGCACTCGCAGATAAAAGCAAAAAAGGAACCAAGCTATCTCAGCTTTGGTGATCTACCTGCTAGCTATCTAACTGCCCCTATTAGATAAACTATCGAGGGTGACAGTCACAGCCTGCTCAAAGGCTTATTCACAGCTGTCGGTCTGGTACCCAGCAGTCCCAGACAATGAGCTAATCGATATCTCATTTGCTGCATTCAAGCCACAGTCTCCGATGACAGCTTGTCAGAGGCAGCTTGGGAAGTCAGCACTCACCAAAAGATCCGACAGCGCGGCACCTATACTGCAGAACCAGACTACACAGACAAACAGCCAATGCCTGACGAAGCCAAGAGAGACCAGCTAGTCAGCCGATAGGCAGCCGACTTGAACATTCCAAAGAGCCATTTATGAGATTACAAGTCGGCAGACATAAATGTTTCCTCACTCGTGGAATGGACGTCCTCTTTCCGTGCCGAGCCGAACTGAACCGACCTAGCTAGACTTTCGAGATTTCGTCCACACTCACACACACACACGCACGCACAGAGAGGGAGAGGGGGAGAGGGGGAGAGAGGGGGGACAGGGAGAGAGGGAGGGAGAGAGGGAGGTAGGGAGGGGAGAGAAAGGAAGAGAAACAGGACAGAAGGAGAGAGATGAAGGGAGAGGAGAGTGAGAGGCAATGAGAGAGATAGGGAGGGAGAGTGAGGGAGGGAGAGAGGGAAACAGAGAGAGAGACAGGGAGAACAAGAGACAAGGAGAGAGAGAGAGAGAGACGAAGAGGGAGGGGGACAGAGAGGGAAGAGGAAAGGGGAGAAGAAAGAGAGGAAGAGAGAGAGAGGAAGTGAGAGAGAGAGAGAGAAGACACGGAGAATGAGATGGAGAGAGAGAGAGAGGAGAGAGCACAGGGGAGAGAGGGGGAGAGAGAAGGAGGGAGAGTGAGGGGAGAGAGTGGTGGCACCAGCTCATTTGAGACCAGCTGTGATGCTGTCAGCACTTGTTCACGTCATCTCATTCGGTATGCAGAGTCACGTCCGACAAAGGTCGGACCTCGGCTTATGATGCCTGCCACTTCGTGAAGCCCTCAGCCATTACATTCTAAAACGCTCTTGCAACTGCCGACGATCGGCAGACCATTTTGGACCCCCGCAGGCTGGCCTCTCGGCTGGCCGACTGGAGCGCAGCGGCCACATATGCTGCCTGGCGGCACAGGCGAGCGCCCTGGGGGGGAGGCGCCCCCCTCCAGTCGTTGCTGATGCTTTGCATCCAGTGGGGCACCTCCGAGTGACTGGGTGGCTGGCTCCTCTGGATGGCCGAGCCATCCGATGATGGTATGACGGCCGAGCTAAGAGCGCCCAAGCTGCCGATGCCGATGCTGTTTAGTGGCAGCAACACAGGGCCCGGTGGACCTAATGCAGATGACCCTGACCCCGAGCTGCCAACGACTGGAAGTCTCGGATGCTCTAGCGATGAAGCCACGATCCACGACCGAGCTGGCAAAGCCGGTGGTGCCTCTGAGCTGCTTCAGCTGCTGCCACGGCTGCTGAGAAGCCAAGGTGACTAAGCCTTTAAAAAAGGGGGAGGGACATATAGAAAGAGTGCAGCTTGGCTTGAGGCTCGGCTCGAATGATCCGGCCGGATGATGACTGATGAACCGACATCGGCCCTTCATCGGCTTTCACGTCTGCCCTTCATGCTCTGCTCTGTGTGAAATGACCCTGAAGCCTGAAGCAGCGGCGTCAGCACGGCTTCGGCAGCACCGCGCTGCCCCCGCTGCATTCCTCCTCCCCCCCCCCGGCTTCTCTCCCCTGCTTTTGTAGTACTTCCTCTACATTCTGGAGAAAGCCCGGCAGATACCCTTTTGCTTTGGTGCCCTGACGTAATAACTGAGATGACGGACCAGTCACCCAGACAGACAAGACTGACAGCCCGACAAACTGAGAGCTAGCCAGACAGACATATAGACAGACTGACAGACACAGACAGACAGATAGACAAACAGCAAGACAGACAGACAGTCAGGCAGACAGACAGCAAGACAGACAGGCAGCCAGAGTGACAGCCAGATAGATAGACATAGACAGAGAAATGCATTTGGAGACAGTGCATGTAGTTCGTATGCTCCCAAAGCCTGGAACTCCCTCCCGACCTGCGTCAGAACATCCCTTGACCTGACCACATTTAAAAGAAACTTACAAACACACCTATTTAGGACAGCATTTAGTGGGTCCCTGTGATTTGGCCTTGATGTGCTTATGCGTGCTGACACTGTGCATGCTGCCACTAACCACATTGGCATGCTTACCCTGTTCATGTCACCCCTAACCATGTTATTCCTGTTGTTTGTTTATCAAGCATGATATTACTCACCATTCAATTGCATTTCCCTTTGCAGCAAATGTAAAGCGCCTAGAAAGAGTTATCTGAGGGCGCTTTATCAAGTGCATTATTATTATTATTATTATTATTATTATTATTAATTAGATTCCGACAATCAGGTGGTACGATGTGTAGCTTGGTAGGGGAGTAGATCTGACAGGTAGACTGGAGCCAAATAATGAAGTGACCTAAAAGTGAGTGACAGAACCTTGAAGTCGATGCACTGCTTGACGGGGAGCCAGTGCAGGTCAGCGAGAAGCCGTGTGATATGGCAATTGCGACGCTCACTACAGACAAGCCTAGCTGCAGAGTATTAAACTGTAAATGCCTGATTGCATACACCGGTAGACCAGCAAGCAGTGAGTTACTGAAGTAGAGACAGGATGTCATAAATGCATGGACCTATTTAGATGTGGTATACCTGTCTAGGCAAGCCCAAATTTTAGCAATATTATGATGGTGAAAGTAGGCCGACTTGACTGTGGAGCTGAGATGGTCGTCTAATGAAAGGTCGCTTAGGAACAGGACACCTGTAGATTTTGTGCAGATTCAACAGATGTGCTGGCAGAGCCGATTTTGAGCGTTAACCTTTTCAAGTTCTGAATCCCACTTGGTTTTCCCATAACTAGTAAGTTGCTTTTAACGTCGTTTAGTTTAAGAAAGGTTGCTGTCATCCATGTGCGGTTGTCATTAATATATGCAGCAAGGGAGGAGAGAGAATTAGACGGCTGTGCCTGAACAGAACTTTGGCAAGCCGACACGGCAGTGCAGTCCAATTTCACCAGCGACCGTCAATGACTCATATTCTGTCCTTCGTAAATGGAACGTGCAGCTGACCCGTGAGGAGGATTTGCGTAGCGCTAACCGGAGCGGCACCCATTTGCAATCAGCCATTTTTATCCTTTCCAGGAGCATTGGTTAGGTCGACGGTGGAGGTTTAACACTCCGAGGGGCTGGCCTGCTCCGACTCGAAAGCCTTAGCTGGAACGGTAGCCCTTTGACCTTTGGCTGTTTTTTCTAATGTCCGCGGCTTTTATTGGCTGCCGGTCTTTGGCCGCACTGCCAGCCGAGTGGTGACTAGTATTCCTATTATCGCTGCCCCCTCACGGTTACAGCTTCACACACTCTCTCACTCTCTCTCTCTCTCTCTCTCTCTCTCTCTCTCTCTCTCTCTCTCTCTCTCTCTCTCTCTCTCTCTCTCTCTCTCTCTCTTTTCTCTCTCTCTCGTCCCGTAGAAGCACCACGACACTGCTGGAGCAATGCAAGTCACAAGCCTGTTGAACTGCAGCCAGCTAGGGGGGAGTCAACTCGATGGCCCGAAAGCGAAAACGTGCCTAGAGTAAATGGTAATGATGATGATAAATCATGCACCTCAGGAGAACTAAATCAGGCATTCTAAACTAGGCACTCTACCGATGCTGAAAAGGAAGCATGTCAACTGGTTAGTGGTACATGCAAAGCTTCAGCCCGAATAAGCACACCAATGACGATTCACACGGAGCGAACAAATGCCGTGAGGAAAATGTGAGATTTTAGCTTCATTTTGAATATCAATAAGTCAGGGACGTCATGACGTCAGTCTGTACACGGCCGCAGCTTTGGGAGAACAAACTGAAGGCATACTCTCCAAAGGAGGATTTGAAGTTCGTCAGAGGACTAGCAAAATAGCTTGAGTGCGATGAGCAGGTGGCGTACGATAAAAGCCCTGATTAGGAGTCGTGCACGGGTCTTAGCCTAAGACCTTAGGGTTAGGTGCTCACACTTCACGAGAGAGAGAGAGAGAGAGAGAGAGAGAGAGAGAGAGAGAGAGAGAGAGAGAGAGAGAGAGTTGGCGGTTTCGATTCTTGCATTAGGCAATCCTTTGTGGCTCACAGCAAGCTTCGGTGATAGCCATTAACACCCTCTTGCCGCCATAAATTGCAGATGGGACTGTTTGACCAGCAATAATTGGCTTTACTTTGAGAAAGATTTTTGAGGAGCTAGCCGGGGCAAGAGAGTGAAGGGGCGTGAGAATGTGAGCGATAGGATGTTAAGTCGTTCATCTAGGTTTGGCAACCGGCATGGCTACATTACATACAAATACGATCAGGAGCACGTCGATCAGAGCTCAGATTCCCAAGATGAGTTAGTTGCCGTTAGCCCGTAAGCAGCCACTGTGCCACCCAGAACACACCGCCCTCAAAGTGAGTGAGCGGCAGCCTGTCCAATAATGCCCCGGCAGTCCATCAAGCTCAGACGACAGAACGGGGCTGCAGAGCAGAGCACTGAGTCCCAGCAGTCGAGCTTGACGTTGTGGAACTCAAAAGGAACTCAAGCAAGACAAGCCAGGCTGGAGTGCTGCCCCTATGTAATGTAATACATCTGCGATTTATCTGTACGCTGGAGTGCAGCCACTATTCAATATAATGTATCTACTATGTAATATATCTGCAATGTATTTATAGGCTGGAGTGCAGCCGCTATGTAATGCTATGTAATGCAATGTAATGTATACCCTATGAAATGTAATGTATTTGCAATGTATCTGTGGGCTGGATTGCAGCCCCTATGTAATGTAATGTATCTCCTGTGTAATGTATCTGCAATGTATTTGTAGGCTGGAGTGCAGCCCCCATGTAATGCAATGCAGTGTATCTAGTGAGCCGTAATGGCACACTAGGTAAGGCGGTTGCTTTCACGACCTCGGTCCCGAGGTCGTGGGTTCGATTCCTGCAGTGGGCGATCCTTTATTGCCACTGCAAGCGGTGGTGATAGCCGTAAAGGCTCTTCTGTCGCTATACAAAAAGAGGCTGTTTAATCAGCTAGGATTATTTATTTATTATTTATCTCCTATGAAATATAATGTATCTTAATGTACCTCAAATTCTCTCAACTCACTAGCTGCATGCATTGATGACATCCGCACATGGATGGCAGCAAATTTTCTAAAACTAAACGATGATAAAACTAACTTACTAGTTATGGGCAAACCCAGTGTGATCCAGAGATTGGAAAGGCTGACTCTCAAAATTGGCTCTGCCAGCATATCTCCAGTCGAATCAGCTCGGAATCTAGGTGTCATATTCCAAAGCGACCTCTCGTTAGACGACCATATCGGCTCCACAGTCAAATCCGCCTATTTTCAGCTTCATAACATTGCTAAAATTCGGGCTTGTTTAGATAAAGATACCACGTCCAAGTTAGTTCATGCATTCGTGACATCCCGTCTCGACTTCTGCAACTCACTGCTTACTGGCCTACCAGCATGTGCAATCAGGCGATTGCAGCTGGTGCAAAACTCTGCAGCTAGGCTTGTCTGTCGTGAGCGTCGCAGTTGCCACATTACTCCACTTTTCGCCGACCTGCACTGGCTACCAGTCAAGCAACGGATTGACTTCAAGGTTTTGTCGCTCACTTTTAGGTCTCTTCATTCTATGGCTCCAGCCTATCTGTCAGATATACTACCCCATCAGGCCAAGCATCGTACCACCCGCTTTTCGGAATCCAACAGTCTACAAATACCTCATACAAACCTTAAATCCTTAGGAGACCGTGCATTTAGTTCATATGTTCCCAAAGCCTGGAACTCCCTCCCGACCTGCGTCAGAACATCCCCTGACCTGACCACATTTAAAAGAAACTTAAAAACACCTATTTAGGACAGCATTTAGTGGGTCCCTGTGATTCGTCTTTGATGTGCTTATGCGTGCTGACACTGTGCATGCTGCCACTAACCACATTTGCATGCTGACCCTGTGCATGTCACCCCTAACCATATTATTCATCTCGTTTGTTTTTCAAGCATGATTTTACTTACCATTCAATTGTATTTCACTTTACAGCAAATGTAAAGCGCCTAGAGAGAGATTGAGTTCTCTGAGGGCGCTTTATCAAGTGAATTATTATTATTATTATTATTATTATTATTATAATTATCTGCAATCTGTCTGTAGGCTGGAGTGCATCTCCTAAACAGGACTCCTGGCCACCTGAGTCGGTTACTGCATGGCATAGAGTTGACCGCAAAGCAAGGGGCAACTACAAAAGGAATAAATGCACCAACGGTCGGTGTGAACATAAGAGCTACAGTATAAAAGTCGCAGCCATACGCATGCTCAGGGGGCCTCCTTGGACCGACCCGGTGGGCTGAGCTGGACGGACTACCGTCGATCGACCCATGGGTCAACCGAGGTCACGGTTCAGCCCCCTCCGGCTGGGTGCCTGAGGTAACCTAGTGGGGGGTGGGCACTTGTAGACAGAGAGCCGAAGCCAGGGGATCGCGAAGGTGCGTCCGGAGCACAGCAGACAAGCGAGACCGGCGACCGTCTATGCCCGGGGGGGGGGGGCAACAGGCGGTAGGTTCGTGCAGGTGCCAGCACGAACCACATCCGGCTCCGAGCGATCGGATCGCCGACCGGACGGAGTTCGGACATAACTAGTCGGACTCGATGGCACGCGGGCTGATTTGCAACCGCTCTAGGGTGTCGAGTGCAGCGATACATTTTTAATGAGAGGCTTCCGGTGCAGCATTCACCCTATCGAGCCTGCTTCCATTGCATTTCGGGTTCAGCTGCAGTAAGTAGCACGTGACGGCATGTTAATTACTAGTCGAGCCGATCGAGTTCAGCTGTTCTAAGGACCTCGTGGCTTTCTCAGCGTGGTCAAACACGGGCGGCCACAACAAGCCGCCAAGGTCACAGACCGACAGCCTCTCAAACCCGGCGTCTCACACTAGAAGGCAGACCTCGCCAGCCAGCCCTCGCCAAGGGTCGCAGGTCGTGGCAGCACCAGACCGACCGCCGCACTCGACGGTCGGTCTGGCGCTGGCTGCCGCTAGACGTCTCCTTCGCCGCCGCGGCTCGCCGGTCATCTCCGCTGTGCATCTCCGCTGTCGCCACGCTTGTTCGTGCGATCGACGAGAAAAGATGAGTCCAAATTGAATCGCTCGCACCGTAGCGGTAGCGGCGGCAGCGCCCGATACACCGCCGCCTCGGCGCCAAGGCCCGCTCCGGGAGGGACCGAGCGAGATCAGCTTGCGTCTCGTCGGTCGAGCAACAACCGAGGCACGCTACGACGCTACGGCAGCGGACGCTCAGCCCAAGTACGCTACGACGCTACGGCAGCGGACGCGCAGCCCAAGCACGCTACGACGCTACGGCAGCCCAAGCGACGCCCGACCAGCCGCTGCTAGCGGTCGGTAGGTCGGCCGGCAGAGCCGCCACACGAGGCGCAGCGGCCGGTCTCCCGCCGCGGCTGCCGAGCTTACTCACCCGCGGCAGGCTCTTTAGCTGATTCGAGTCGAGATAGAGCTCCTCCAGAGTGCGCTCGGAGCTGGCCACGGTGCCCGGCAGTTTGCTGAGTCCGCTGTGTCGGTAGTCGAGAACCTTGACATTCTCCTGCTCGCGAACGCAGCAGAGCCACACCATGGCCGAGCTCCGCCGCCCGCCTCAGCACACTGTCGTCGTTCCTGCGGCGACCTGGCGGGGCGGGCGGGGGGGGCGGGGTGGGGGCAATGAGGTGGCCGTTCCGAGCCGGCGATGCGCGTGGACCGCCGCTCGGGCGGCAGCGGCTGCGAGCAACGCAGACGCGAGAACGACCGCTGCGGTTCGGCGCTTCCGGCCAGCGGCAGCCCCCCACTCCCCCCATCGCTAGCCGCGGGCTTACGAAAGGTACGGTACGAAGCGGAGCGTACGCCGCCGCAGCTACGGCGACCGGGCACGAAACGTCCGGCCGCAGCTCTTCGGCGGGCGACGCGATCCAGCATCGCGAGTTACGGGCCGATAGGCTAGGCATCCTTCATGGCGGCCTATCCTCCCGACCCGTTAAAATGCATAACGATGCGGCTCCGGGGCAACGAGGCAAAAACACCAGGGCGGCGACGACGACTACGACAACGACGGACGCCCGCATGGCGGCAGCGGCGGTCGGGCTAAACGGAGCAAGCATGCCATCGAGAATGTCGCCGACGCTTCGCTTAGCGCCCGTCCCCCTCTCGCTTACCGGCCGGTCAGTCGGGCGGCGACGATGTGGCCATGGCCGCACTCAGGCTCCCTAAAGACGCCCGGGGCGCCGATCGCTGACAAGCGTCGACTCGGCCACCTGCCGGGTTACCCCGTGACCACGTGACTATGCCAGCTTACGGTGGCTTCCGGTGTTCTAGGACGCCGATGCTGGGGGGCAGAGGTGAGACTGGCCCAGTGGGTGCGTTCAACGGCCGACAGACGCATCTCTTTCCTCGAGCGAGTCGTAGTGTCCGAAACTTCGAAACGGCCATTAACCTACTAACGCACTAACCTACCACATTTCGGGATGAGGCTGGCTGCGCTACAGACGAGTTCCACATGGCAGGCTCGGCAAGTCCACTGCTATATAAGAATAATAATGTACTTGATAAAGCGCCCCCAGAGAACTTAATCTCTTTCTAGGTGCTTTACGTTTGCTGCAAAGGGAAATGCAATTGAATGGTAAGTAAAATCATGCTTGAAAAACAAACAAAATGAATAATATGGTTAGGGGTGACATGCACAGGGTCAGCATGCAAATGTAGTTAGTGGCAGTATGCACAGTGTCAGCACGCATAAGCACGTGAAGGACGAATCACATGGACCCACTAAATGCTGTCCTAAATAGTTGTTTTTAAGTTCCTTTTAAATGTGGTCAGGTCAGGGGATGTTCTGACGCAGGTCGGGAGGGAGTTCCAGGCTTTGGGAGTATACGAACTAAATGCACGGCCTCCAAAGGATTTAAGGTTTGTACGAGGTATTTGTAGACTGTTGGATTCCGAGAAGCGGGTGGTACGATGCTTGGCCTGATGGGGGAGTATGTCGGAGAGATAAGCTGGAGCCATAGAATGAAGGGACCTAAAAGTGAGCGACAAAACCTTGAAGTCAATTCGTTGCTTGACTGGTAGCCAGTGCAGGTCGGCGAAAAGTGGAGTAATGTGGCAACTGCGACGCTCACGACAGACGAGCCTAGCTGCAGAGTTTTGCACAAGCTGCAATCGTCTGATCGCACATGCTGGTAGGCCAGTAAGCAGTGAGTTGCAGAAGTCGAGACGAGATGTCACGAATGCATGGACCAACTTAGACGTGGTATCCTTATCTAAACAATGTCACTCACAGCCGAGTTTCTTACTCGACAATGACGTATTTACTTCCGCCGTACATTCTGGCATTTCAGTGTCCTCTGCCGCTACTTTCGTACTCAACTGTCCTTATTCAGTATGCCTCTGTTACGCAAATTGGGGGCTCTTGACAACTGACTTCGAACCGAAAGCCGCTTGAAGTTTCAGTGTGCTGCAGAAATCTATGCAACGTGACGTCTGCATCGACTCCACACGCGCTGGAGCTACATGCAACGGTGCACACGTACAGTAAATACACACCCGCGCGAGGACATGCTGCAGGGCATGGCGGCTGACCGGGCGCTAATTGCCGAGGCCGAAGGCCTAACTGCCTCTGGAATCAACCCCGTCATCGGTATTTGAGATCTTCATCGATGAAGTTCAAACTATTCGCCGGCGCTGTAGCGGAATTCGCACAAGCATTCGACAGCGAACAAGAGCGTAGGTCGAGTGTAAAGGAAGTGGGTTAATGGGGCCAAAACCTTCGCCCCCACGTAGGCCTAGCCGAAGGGCCGGGCCGGGATGCAAAAAATAGTTCATTTGCGTACCTTCCTAAGGGAACTTAATCTCTATCCGGGAGCTTTGAATTCGCCGCAGGACTCGAGCCCGAGACCTCGGCCGTTAAAGTTTAGCACTCGGCCACTGAGCTACAGCCGACCTTTGCCCCCTTTGCCGAGAGCAGCCAACCCCTGAAGTTAGCCGCTCCTCACGGTCGCTACCGCGCTTCCGAGGATGGGAGACCAGCCTTAGAGAGTGGTTTGAAAAGCTCGTCGACCTCTACTGGCTCCCCATCAAGCGTCGGATCGACTTCAAGGTTATGTTGGTCACTTCTAGCTGCCTTCATTGTCTTGCCCCGGGCTACCCATCCGCCATACTTCCCATTCGGGCTAGGCATCGCCTAAAAGCATCTCCAAGCAGGCGTCATGGCGTACGCATACCCTGTTTTGTCGGCGTTCAAAAAGGAACCAAAAACTTAATAATAAAAATAGGAATCTAACTTAATTGATGGCAAGCTTGTAATAAAAATAAGAAGACAGTTTTATTTCGCTCCTATTGTAACTAAATCTCGTTCTTAGCACTTTACTTATGCTGGAAAGTGAGCAAATATTTACGAAAAATCAGCACGTATAAGCGTACAAAAAAATTTCACACAAACAGAGAAAATGCTGTAAAGAGCAGTTAAGTTTTTTAGCTTCCCTTTAATCGCCGTTAAGTCAGGGCTTGTCGTGACGTCAGTCGATAGTGAGTTGCAGGCTGTGAAAGCATGCGAACTGAAGGCCAAAGGTCGCTAAAGGATTGGTGATCGTCTCGAGGCTCAGGTAGGCGACGCGAGTCAAAAGAGTGCGATGCGGTATCCCTGTCTAAGCAGGACCAAATTTTGCAACGTTACTTAGCCGAAAGTAGGCAGACTTAACTTTTGAGCTGATGCGGTCGTCTAGAGTAAGGTCACTTGATCGAGACACCCGGATCGTTAGGCTTTCCCTTTTCCGAGTCAGCGCTTGGTTTGCCCATAACTATTAAGTTGGTTTAATGTAAATTTATTTTGAGAAATTTTGCAGCAATCTACGTTCAGATATCAGCAACACATGCAGCAAGGATGCTGAGAAAGTTTGACGTGCTGGACGGCTGGAAAGTTATCAATGCGTAGGTGCAGCTGTGTGCTATCGGCGTAGAATTGAAAGCCTAGATTGCGCTTGGCGATCGCGTCGGCAAGAGGGAGGGTGTAAACTTTGCAAAGAAGCGAACCAAGCACAGCGAGCCCTGGTGGACGGAGCCGTATTTCAGTGGCTCCTCGGACGCATGAGCTGCCTGTTGACATCGATGCTCTAGAGTCGCGTACTGAGATGAGATGCTGCGTCGGTTGCTATTCACACGGAAATCACCGAAAAACATCGGATCCATCGTTACACTTCCACATTCTTCTGGGCTAGGGTCGGACATGGAGGTCACCAGCTCCCGCGTGGCTTCCTGCGATTAATAATACACAGCGGTGTTGTCAATTCGGTCTTCTGGCATGTGCGACTGCCCGTGCATAAAAATGGCGTCGAGAATAGGACAATACGCGGCGATAAATACGGTAGGATCCGGGGCGACAGATCCGCCAGCGGACGTACCCAAACCAAGTTCAAATCGCCGATATGATGCGTCAGAAGAAGAATATCTCAGAGAAATCTCGATGGAATGCTAAGCTCGCCGGTATCCTTCGGGGTAAGCAGTGTTCGGTTCTCAAGATGGAGGCTCAAGATGGAGGTAGCTCCACTGCTAGAAACTAGCGAATCTCCAGCGAGAGGATACTGTTGCACTTGTCAGGTGGATTGTTCCTACCATTTCTGCTTCTCTGCCCGATCTGTGCCCGACCTATGCGCTGGAGGTTCCTGCTCGGGTCGCATTTGTGTGAGCTCCGATGCTAAATCTAGTGAATAAGGCGAATTCTTTGCTGTTTTACGTTTCTGGACCGCAGGTGCTCGTCACGACGGCGAAAGAGCTGCCGGCCGCAGGGGGCGGCAACAGCGGAGCAGCCGGCGGCGGTCCGAAGGCGGTGAGACGGCAGCGGTGCGCGACGAAATGGCTGCCCGCCAAACGTATCTTGCGAGGTTAGATGCTTTGATTTGAGAGCTTTACTGGTCTGTCACAGATCGCTCATGTGTCTTTGATAGGAACGGCTACCGAGAGACTGGGCGGAAGTTTCGTTAGTTCTCCTTGCCTGGTGTTGCCTTCCTAATGAGTGGCCTAACAACAGCGTTTTTGAAAGATGCATTTACGAAACCTGAGGCTGAAGTCATATTTTTTTATGTGAGTTATGCTCGCCAGAAACAGATCTATGCATCGCAGAAGGAGAACAGTACACTTACGGGTCTGAAGAGTCTAGTACTAGTCTTCTTAGACTCGGAAATGAGCGTCAAAATGAGGTAACTAGTGACAGAAAGGTAAAAATACGGACGACCGCATGCCGTCTGCCGTGGAACTGAGTGCCGAAAATAGAATTTCACCCGAAGCAGGGGACACACCCTCAACTTCTGGGTTCTTGGGTTGAAGGGAGGGACATTGACATGGAACAACGAATGAGCTAGCGAGGAGTAAGACTCTCCAATCTTGCCCGCCATGCTCGCAAAGGAGCTTCTAGAAAAACGGTCTGATAGATTTCCACAACGACAGCCAGGCAAGGACCAGGAGCGATTCAAGAGATGCTCCGTTGGTGTTCGGCATCGGCATTTTTGTACTGTGCACTTGCGATCCTTCACTATGTTCTTATTTCTCTCTCTTTCTTCCCCCGTCTCTCTCGCTGGCCTCGTAACTCAGCCTCTGCAGCTCTCTCTCTCTCGCTCGCTCTCTCTCTCTCTCTCTCTCTCTCTCTCTCTCTCTCTCTCTCTCTCTCTCTCTCTCTCTCTCTTTATCCAATGAAGTTTGGATGGCAAGCAAACGATGCAGCGGCGGAGGGCGCTTTGTTCAACGCCAGAGCTCGACTTGTCGAAGCGGAGCTCCGCTGCAGTGTTGCAGCACAGTCCGCCGCCTCCGCAGCCGTGGGTAACCAGGGTCTCGCAGCCACAGATTGCTAGCTATTCCTGTATTATAATATAATTATAACATATAACATATTATTATTCAGAAACCAGGTGTCTTAAAACACTGTTTAAACGTTGTAGAAAACCGTTCGGAGAGACGATTAGTCAGTAGCCCCGTACCTGTCTGTCGCGTGTCTTCACTTGGACGAGCACCTGTTTCGAATATTTTGCTTGTGGCGAAGGACTTCACTGCAGAAGCCGCTGCAGCGCGTTCGCATCGATAGCGACGAACCGGCAGCCTACGGTTGGTAGGTCAGCGGATGCTGATGTAGGTCAGAGGATCCCGAGGTTAAAGGTTAAGCCTTAGGTGAGTTTGCCTTCCTGCAGCGGAGCCGCGGAGCGAAAGCAAGCGGTTCGGCAATCTCACAATGCATCTGAGCTTAAGTTATTAGTTAATACTCGATCTGACGATTCTCTCTCCACTTTCGTCAGCCTACTTTCAGATAATGGATGTCTCCAAAATCCTGTCCTACTTACGTAAGAATACGAGAACCAAACTGGTTCACCCCTTCGCAACATGGCGTCTACACTATGTAAAGGGCGTGACTGCCACATCGAACCACTTCTGTCTGAGTTTCACGGGCTCCCTATGAGCATCTAATCAATTTCAAGATCTCCGGTCCGGCTGGCATAGGCGTCGCTTCACCCGCTTGCACCAGCCTTGACCTATGTGACCTCCTTGCTCCTCCAGTCACGTGCTCTCACACATCTCGCTCTGAATCTGTTGATGATGATCTGGTCCTCTCGCCGCCCTTACAAACCTAGTTAAAAATTTTCGTCGATCGAGCCTCCAACTCATATGCACCGAAGGTATGGAACTCGCTTGCGGCTACGTCACTACGTGCAGCGACCTTGCATCTTTCACGTCACAGCATCTATCTACCCAGGTCAGCGGTGCTTCTCCACAGCGAACTTGTCTTTTCTTGTTCCAGTGTGCTTTAAAGCGTACCTGTGCATGATTCAGTGCACTTTACTAGCCAGCGGGCCTTACTAACCGGTGGCCTGGATAGTATTTGTGTTGGCTTTAGCGTGCCGCTCTAAGCACAATAATTGTATGCTTTTGCATGCTGGGCACCCTGCATGTCGCCAACTCTTTATTAGTGATTCTTTTGCAGCGCGTTGTAAAGCACCCAGATAGAGATTAAGCTTTCCTAGGGCTAGTAGTAGTAGCAGTAGCAGCAGTAGTATTAAATTGTTTCGAGCCGCGTCTACGTAGCATAAGTATACACAAGAATGTCTGTCCTTCTTAGTTTCTGCGCTCTTACGAAATGTGTCCTAAACATACAAATCTTAAATATAAACTGTCGCCGGTCGCGGCTTGCGCTAACGACCGCGGTGGCCCCGTGCAACTCCGCCGGCCGACGGAAAGTTAAAGGTTCCACGATACAAACCGCAGCCGTACCCGTACTCGGCGTTTCCGTACTCGGCGGTCGAAGCCAATGCGAATACTTGGAGGGCAGTGGCAAGAAACGAACGGCCGAACAGGACGCTACGCTAGAGTACCAGCTCCCAGTCATCAACAGTAAAACTGCAAACACCTTATGGGCACGCATAGCCGGGAGATTAAAATATGTCGCGTTTTTTCTTTATAACTGTACGCTCGGCCGCAGCTTAATATGGCCTCCTCCCGCACTCGAAACAGAATGCGCAATTGGATGAAGAAAATCTAGCTGCCGAGTCGACTACCCGAGTGCTACAAACGGAAGTGCTGCGGCGGCGGCTTCCGCGTCCGCTGCGAGCGCTAGGCCGTAAAAGCAGCGCTCGCAGCGGTACGAATGTACTTTAAAGGCTCAGAGCTGCGCCGCGAATGCTGGCGAAGTTCTGAGCCTTTAAAGCTCGGCTGGCGACTAGCGGTGCAGCACCAATACCCGCTGGTAAGCCGACAAAGTTCGGAACGCCGTGACAACGAAGAGTGCGTACCTTGAGGAAACAAGTCCATATCCGCAGTGCAGAGAAGTCCGTTCGGCGACGGAGGAGGTCTGCAGGCGTCTAGCATAAGCATTGGCGCCAAAACCCGCTCGCCGCAGATCCGTGCCCAGGGCAGCGCCGAACTGCCTGCCGGCCGGCAGGCCGTTGCGCAAAGCCTGTGACGCAACTTCCGCATCCAGCGGACGGGGCTGTGGGGGCCGGCTGTGAGCGAGAGCAGTACCCGAAACTCTGCCGAGCCACTTACGGCAGCGGCCGATCCTTCGCTGCCCTCTACAAGCGGTGGCGAAAGCTGCTAAGGCTCTTCTGCCGCGATATAAATGAGGCTGTGAATATGCATATATATACATATATAGATATGTGTGTGTGTGTGTGTAACTTATATTTTAAATATGTTAAAAATGTTATTCCCCCTTAGCCGGAGGAGCCCTGCCCTGCCGAGGCCCGCAGGGTCTACCCACGTCTCGAGGTTCAGGAGCCGGGACCGCGCGGTGCTTCCCACCCGGAAATGGCTTCCGAGACGCACGGCAGCCGCTGCAATGCCACCCGTTCCTGGCGCGAAATGCCGAGGTCTGAGCCTTCACCATCCGCTGCCGCCAGCCGCCCGGAGCGGCGCAAGCGGAGGCCACGCGCGCCGCAGCGCCGCGAGCGCCTCCGGCTCGAGGCCGCCGCCGCCATCTCCGACGTCGCCTCGCGAGCCGGGAGGAGCACAGCGCCGCATCGAGGCGGCGGCCGGCGAGCGCCGCGCGCACCGGCCGCCGCCTCGATGCTTCGTCTCTTCCAAAATGTGCTGCCGCGAGCGAGAGCCGTTCGCGCAGCAAGCAATTCGTCGGGCAATTCAGCGGCCTCGCTTCGGCCGTAGCTGAAGAGCCTCGGCGGCGGCCGCCGCCGCCGAGGCTCTTCAGCTACGGGCGATCGATAGGATCGTAGCCCGTAGCTGCGGGCTCGAACCCGCGACCTGGGCCGTGAACAGCGAGAGCCTTGCCGCGCGGGCTACAGCGGAAGTAAGGAGCGCGGAAGTAAGATTTGCAGCGGCTCGACGCGTCGCGCTGCCTGCGCTCCTCGCCCGCCGCCGTGGAGGCTCCGCTGCCGCCGGCCTCGGCAGAGCCGCGACGTCGCGCTCCGATTTGCAGCGCGTGCGCGGGCGAACGCTCCGTATGATCGCCCTCCGACCTAGAGCCGTGAAATGCATTGTAGCGAGCTCCGTCGTCAGCTTCTCTAGGCAACAAGGACTAAGCGGATGTTGCACTTTTCGAGAGGTTTTCGTGCTACCGCTTGAGACCTTTCTGCCAGCAAACGTTCGAGAGGAATCTACAAAATTAATAAACTGCACGTTATTAAAAGAATTTTAGCTTTTTATGCTCTTAATCCATTTCTGTGAACTTAATGAATTAATCTCGTTCTACGCACTTTACTAATACGCTCAAAGACCGTTGGCGACGGAAGCGTTTGCTCTGCCGGTGGCAAACGTTAGAACTCACCTCAACGATTCTTATTCAACATCTCCTCTCCTGCTGCCAACCCTTTCCAGCCGTCATGAGCTCATACTTCCATGCTACTCACTAACGCTACTGCCCTCCTGACTCAGCTATGCTTCTCACTTTCTCTTAATTGCACGCGAAGAAGTCTGTTGGCTACCGTATGCGCACCGAAAGCCGGTTAGGTTTGAGTGAGCTATACGGCACCCACTTAGTCTTTGTGGCTTTGCGGAATTACAGGCGGAGGTACATTAATTACACGCGGAGCTATCAAAATCGCCTCAAAAAGATTGGCCAATGCAATTACTTTTAATCGCAGCCCGGAGCACCAAAAAAGAACAGATGTGGTGGCAGATCCGCAGTCTTGTAACCATGAGTTACCATTAGTTACATTAGTAACCATTAGTTACAACCATCGGTTGTCGTCTACTCGCTTGTAGCTTTGGAATCAACAGACCCGAATGTGTCACTATTGTCATCATTATTATGTCATTAGCCTCAGGTCATGTCCCAGCACTTTTGAAGAAAGCTGTAGTCAGGCCACTTCTCAAGAAAGCTACACTAGACCAAGAGAACTTAAGCAACTACCGCCCAGTCTCTCTTCTACCATTCCTATCAAAGACACTGGAATGGGTCGTGGCAGACCAGCTGAACTCATATATCGAAACCTCACACCTTGCTAGTAAGTTCTAGTCTGGCTTTAGAGCTAATCACTCCACAGAGTCAGCATTGCTTAGGGTATACAATGACCTACTTAGGAATGCAGACATGGGTAGAGTGTCTCTGCTTGTTTTGCTCGATCTTTCGGCAGCTTTTGACACCATCGATCACAAAGTTTTTCTAGAGCGCCTCTCATCTCACCTGGGCATCACTGGCACTGCTCTGCAGTGGTTCAGGTCCTATCTCAGTGGCAGACTCCAGAGTATTGACGTGAATGGACAAAGATCATCTGAAGTACCTCTGAAATATGGAGTACCTCAAGGCTCCGTGCTAGGTCCGGTTCTTTTCACGGTTTATACTCTCCCTCTTGCTGATGTGATTGCCAAGTTCAATCTAGGCTTTCACTTCTATGCGGATGACACTCAGTTGTACCTTTGCTTTGATCCCTCCCAGCCTTCGACCACCTCAAATTCTCTAAACTCACTTGCTGCATGTATTCATGACATCTGCACATGGATGGCAGCAAATTTTCTAAAACTAAACGATGATAAAACTAACTTACTAGTTATGGGCAAACCCAGTGTGATTCAGAGATTGGAAAGGCTGACTCTCAAAATTGGCTCTGCCAGCATATCTCCAGTTGAATCAGCTCGAAATCTAGGTGTCATATTCCAAAGCAACCTCTCGTTAGACGACCATATCAGCTCCACAGTCAAACCTGCCTATTCTCAGCTTCATAACATTGCTAAAATTCGGGCTTGTTTAAATAAGGCTACCACGTCCAAGTTGGTCCATGCATTCGTGACAACTCGTCTCGACTTCTGCAACTCACTGCTTACTGGCCTACCAGCATGTGCGATCAGGCGATTGCAGCTTGTGCAAAACTCTGCAGCTAGGCTCGTCTGTCGTGAGCGTCGCAGTTGCCACATTACTCCACTTCTCGCCGACCTGCACTGGCTACCAGTCAAGCAACGGATTGACTTCAAGGTTTTGTCGCTCACTTTTAGGTCCCTTCATTCTATGGCTCCAGCCTATCTCTCCGATATTCTCCCTCATCAGGCCAAGCATCGTACCACCCGCTTTTCGGAATCCAACAGTCTAGAAATACCTCGTACAAACCTTAAATCCTTTGGAGACCGTGCATTTAATTCGTATACTCCAAAAGCGTGGAACTCCCTCCCGACCTGCGTCAGAACATCCCCTGACCTGACCACCTTTAAAAGGAACCTAAAAACACACCTATTTAGGACAGCAGTTAGTGGGTCCCTGTGATTTGTCCTTGATGTGTTATGCGTGCTGACACTGTGCATGCTGCCACTAACTACATTTGCATGCTGACCCTGTGCATGTCACCCCTAACCATATTATTCATTTTCTTTGTTTTTCAATCATGATTTTACTTACCATTCAATTGCATTTCCCTTTGCAGCAAATGTAAAGCGCCTAGAAAGAGAATAAGTTCTCTGAGGGCGCTTTATCAAGTGCATTATTATTATTATTATTGTTCTCGAACGTAGGACAGCGTCTGATGGAGCGGGGCCACTTTTGACTTCTTTCCGCCCGTCATGCGCACTCAATGTAACAGCCATCCGTAACTGCAAGTGCCTGTGGATGGCTATTAAGTTCGCAATCGATATAATTATCGAACTAATTCCGTATTTTGAAATTACTGCCTTCGTTGCATCAGCCGCCAAAGGTCGAACTTGCATCGTCAGCCATTTGCGGCTCTCCAAAGATGCCGTGGAGTAGCCGCTCGTGGAGGTGTCCCTTACTTGCTTTGGCCCACGTAGATCGTGCCACCGGATGCAATCGCTGGTCGCTCATGGAAGCAGCCGTAGCGGCCGTACTTTGTGAAACAGTACTTGCACTTACAGAAATAGGCATCCATTCGCGCGGTGATCCGAAATTCTGATTGAGCGTGCGTTAATGTGAAGCCAAGGCTTTGCAGCTCAATAGTGACCGAGATCAGTTTCAACAGCACAATCAGGTAGCGCACCGGAAACCCGGTATCCCAGAGATCCGTGCATCCGTCGCCCGCTGGAGGCGAAATTTTACTTTGGTCTTCAGTCAAGCGGCAGGTGGCCATCGGTCACTCTGCGATTTTAAATCGACTTATTTCAGAGCAACAACATTTGCCGCTGCCTCTCATTATTTCTCGAAAAACAGTCGCCGGGTGTGCCGTTGATCGAACGCTCGAACGTGTTGCTTCGCAGATTCGAGGCGAGCATTCTAGCGCCGAGCCGAGGCCGCAATACGCCGCCTTGTGAGGCCGAAATACGCCCACGTCGACAGCACCCTGGTTTCTGCGAATTTTCTCCTTTAGCGCTGGAGCGATCAGCTCGGGCGCGCCAGCGCGCCCGAGAACTCCTCCACTCTCCTGCAGGAAACTCGAGGCTTCATCACGCTAAGGCCGCAGCCCATCTTTTAAATACCCATGAGTAGAGCGAGCGACTGATGTGAACGAGAATAGCGAACACCGGAGCCGCTCTTGCCATTGGCATCTCTGTCATGGCGTCTCTTCAAACACTTTTCGGAGACTCGCACAAACCTAAAAGAAGGAGTAAATATTCCAGCGTTGAAGTGCTGCATAACTCACGAGGCAATATTAGACAGAAGCCCAAGACATTTACTTTATATTAGGCTAAAGCGAACCTTAAAAATACTTGCTGATTTAACTGCCTCTTTCGTATAGCGACAAAAGAGCCTTTGCGGCTATCACAATCACTTGAAGCGGCAATAAAGGATCGCTCGCCGCAGATTCGAACCCTCGACCTCGGGATTGAGGTCGTGAAAACCAACCGCCTTACATATTGCGCCACCACGGCTCACCATCATGTGGTTCCTGGCTATATTAGATTGAAGCTCACCACCTTACCTGTTCCTGGCTCCGTTGGACTGAAGCTCGCCACCTTACGGTTCCTAGCTATATTAGACTGAAGTTCACTCTACCGTTCCTGGCTATATTAGACTGGAGCTCACCGCCTTACGGTTCGTGACTATATTAGACTGAAGCTCACCTTAGGGTCACACCAGGCAAGGCTTCCCGACAGCGACTCGTGAACGATGCAGCGGCTGCTAGAAAGCTCGGAAGATTGATAGACACATGTCTATACGCAGACTGGGCAATGACCGTACCCAATCTCATTCCACAAGTGCATCCATGACCGAAAGCATATTTGCTCTTGCGATCGATACCCAGGCTTGCCGCGGCACCGATTTAGTCTAGAACCTGCTGCAGAGGCTTCTGAACTAAATGCAAAACAAACTATTCCGCGGCAGCACGGTGGCACCAACACAACTGCAACAACAGTACAACTGCATCAGCCATGGCACACAAACTTCCAGTTCTAAGCCCAGTAGCCTGGCAACTGGTTTGCCAAGTGACCAACGCTTACTTCAGATGCCCTCTAATGTAACTAAATGGTGTTTTTTTGCCAGGATAATACAATAAACCTAAGATAACAACTTATGGTAGGTGCCCAAGGTAATTTTTTGTACTGCATCTCCAATTGTAACTCCACAAAGCCATCAAGGACCAAGTGGGTGCTATTAACGCACCTATTTATGACAGCATTTAGTTAGTGAGTCGCTGTGGTTTGTCCTTTATGTGCTTATGCATGCTGACGCTGTGCATGCTGCCACTAACCACACTTGCACGCTGACCCTGCGCATGTCACGGCTAATCATGTTGTTCATGTTATTTATCAAGCATGATATTATTCAATATTCAATCGCAATTCCCTTTGCGGCAAATGTAAAGCGCCTAGAAAGAGATTGAGTTTTCTGAGGGCGCTTTATCAAGTGTATTATTATTATTACTATGTAAGAGAGGTTTCCATAGCACACTCGAAGCCTGGGCGGCTGTCGGTGCGCATTCGGTTGCCAACAGACTTCATCTCACGAAATGGAGAGACAGTGGTAAAGCAAAGCTGAGTAGGGATGGTGGTCGAGGAAGTGAGTAGCCTGGAAGTAGCAGCTCAGGACGGCTGGAAATGGTAGGCCGCAGTTGGCACTATGAGAGACGATGTCGGTGCGTAAGAATTTCGGAACTGAGCTCTGATATCTACGTCCTGCAGAGCAATGCTTCTGCAGCCAATTGGTTTTGAGCATAGGAGCTAGTTTATTGTACATAGAGGACTTGAGGACAGGAGGAGGCTGAAACTGGTGCAGCAGTTCAGCTAGGCATGAACCGTAATGGCTCACTGGGTAAGGCGGTTGCTTTTCACGGCCTCGGCCCCGAGGTCGTGGGTTCGAATCCTGTGGTGGGCGATCCTTTATCGCCGCTGCTAGCGGCGGTGATAGCCGTCAAGGCTCTTCTATCGCTATGCAAAAAGAGGCTGTCAAATCAGCTTGTATTTATGAAGGAGCCTAGTCATGTCGGGCCTTGTAAGTCAGAGTGAGCACTTTTCTCTGTACCCGTTGATTGACGAGGAGTCATCGCGGCTCCTTCAGCAAAGGAGTCACGTGTTTGAACGTTGACTAACCTTGCAGCCATATCCATCACCA
>WPIO01000036.1:3105000-3412500 GCA_009760855.2 Cristatella mucedo | reverse complement strand
AGGCAAAAGCTGATCAGAGCTGAGCATGATTTTCGATGAAATATGGCATGCCACTCCTCATTCCGGCCGCGGACATGAAATTTTAATAATATTTACGAAGTCAGGTCCTCTGTAGAGCAGTAACAGGCGACGGCCCGAATCGACGACCTTCGAGAATCTACGATCGCCAAAAGATTACTCCAACTGGGCGACGTACTGAACAGCACCGTGTCCAGTAATTTCAAGAAATACGCCGAGCGACAAGAATCGGCCTGCCCTACAATTCGAGTATTACGGCGTGCCGTACTGATTGGCGTCACTAGATAAGCACCGACTCAAGTCGCCAATCGTTCGGCGGAAGTTGTGCGACAGGGAGCTGACAAACCCGAGTTCCAAAACAAAAATGTGAAAGACACCTCCGAGTAAACGCTTGTGGCGAGCCACGCACACCCGGTCTTGCCCCAGCGGTAAGGTTCTCTCACTTCACGATGCCAGGTCGAGTCCTGCGGCGTTTTGCAGCCCGCTGCTGTGAGTGGTCAAAACCGCGAACGCCCATCTGCCGCTGGGCGAGGTTGAGGTCTTTAAATCAGGTTAGATCTTTGCTCGTGACTTTTTTGTTTTACGGAGCGTCAATTCTTCGCCAAATGTGAGATCTCTGCCGTCGGATTTAGGCACGCGACCGACTGATCATCGGCGGCCAATCGGCGGCGCAGGAGTAAGGCTGGACAGAGGCGCGATCGTCGGAGTAGATAAAATAGTTTTGCAGTTTAGTTTCTGTTAGTTTCTGCCGCGGGAGTCGGAAGTTCGGCCCTTGAGTAAGGTCTGTGTGCGTCTATGGGTAAAACTTAGCGGATCGTGCCGAAGTCGTACGAAGGCGCTCCGAGCTACGCGATTGGTCCCCCTCCGAAGCCGCCTCCGCCGGATCTTGTGCCAGCGTTGGCAAAGTTTATGTCCCATTCCGCCATTAACAAAGGTTGCTGGAGTCAACGTCGGAAAAACGGTAGTGACTCGCAATGTATGACTATGCAACTATATGAGTGGATGCCGTGGAGGGACCACTCTTCCTACGATTTCCGAACAGACTACCGCCTCATATCTTTCGACCCCGAACGTTCGCCGGACTTACCCGGAAGTGCATAGGAAGCTTGTGTGCCGTCGGGATTCTGTCTGCAAAGTTTGTAGATCTTCTGCGCATATCGCCACTCAAAGCGCTCGCGGGCACAACTACAGGCGTGCAAATAAATATATATTCCGAATGGCCTTTGGTATAGATCGTTTACGCGAATCGATGGAATAGCTCTTGAAACACGCGTCTGATAAAGCTGTCAGAATTCGACAGCACTCGATGTTAATATTATTAGCGGTTCCCGAATTACAAGCGTTAGGAACCGGAGATCGTAATCTACGACTTAATACGTATGAATCGGACATCTGCCGTGATAATAATAAAAATAATAATAATAATTCACTTGATAAAGCGCCCTCAGAGAACTTAATCTCTCTCTAGGTACTTTACATTTGCTGCAAAGGGAAATGCAATTGAATGGTGAGTAAAATCATGCCTGATAAACAAACAAAAATGAATAACGTGGTTAGGGGTGACATGCACAGGGTCAGCATGCAGATGTAGTTAGTGGCAGCATGCACAGTGTCAGCACGCATAAGCACATCAAGGACAAACCACAGGGACTCACTAAATGCTGTCCTAAATAGGCGTGTTTTTAAATTCTTTTTAAACGTGGTCAGGTCAGGGGATGTTCTGACGCAGGTCGGGAGGGATTTCCAGGCTTTGGGAGCATAATCAATTAACCATGCTTTGGGCCGCGAACGCGGTTCGCTAAGGCAGGTGCTGTACGGGCGAGGCCACACGTGTCCCTGGATCTTCGCAGAGGAGGTAAGAAGATCTTCACGACCCGGGTCGTGGGCTCGAGTCCTGCAGTGGGTGATCCTCTTTTGTTCACTGACAAGCGGCAGCGACAGCCATCAAGGCTCCTATGCCGCTATATAAATGAGGCTGCCGAATCAGTTAACCTTTGTAGCTGTCGATCGGGCAGCTCTGCGGTAAAAAAGGCACGGAGTCGTTGTATTGATTAATTAAGGCACGGGCCCTCAAAGCGGCGCTTCGTGGCAGCAGCTCCATCGCGATTAGTTGCGGGTCTGCGAGGACCAAACAGCAACCGTTACGTGCGCGGTGCTTGTGGCATAGAATCTTATGTCGCAAGCTGCTTAAGCACATTTGGACCTTTCGCTTGCAAGCGGGAGCGAATTAATAAAAGAAGCTTCTTAGCACAACGCAGAACGCTATTTCGAGGAAAAACGTCGACACCCGGAAGACGCACTCCGAGAGCTAATCGCGTTCATTATCCGCGGCTGCACGGTATCAGAGGGATTGAAACTAAAAGACTAAGCAACACAGTATGAATAAAATTTCGGCTCTTTTTCCCACTCTTTTTCCTCCTTTCGCTTAGACGAAATCGACTCAAGTGGACCTGCGCGGCGGTCGGAGGAGCCGAGTCAAGTTGCCTGAAAAAATTTCTTATAGCTGTAAGCCAGCGAAGCATGGACATGGAACGGTGCGCTAATTACGCAAATGCAACAATATTGTGTCAGAAATCACTGCTTTGATACCGCTGCTGCTTCAATGCCGACTCCAATACTAAGGCGACTCGTTTTCGGAGCGTCTCTAACTGGTAGGATATAGACACAGCCTGGCTTGGCTCAGGGTTAAAGTGCTCGCTTTTAACAAACGAAGTCGTTGGAGCGAGCCCTTCGGCACAGCTAAAGATAGCGTCTGGATAGAGAAAGAGATCCAGTTCTTGTAGGGCGCTATGCAAATTTAACTGCGAGACCGCTAATCGCTCAACGCATGCCGGCCGCTGTTGCCCGAACCTCGAAAAAGGGTCTAGTCCGGACCGTAGGTGGCGCCCGAAAGGTGAATGTCTGCTAGGCTACTGCTGCAGCCACCAACCGGAAAAGTTGAGCGTGTCGGCCGGCCGCAGATGCAAGAGTGGCAGCGGGTTTTATTTCTACGGGTTTTATTTGACACTGCCGGATGCGGATTTTTGTAGCTATGCGCCTGTACACGCACGCGAGCGCTCTAGGTTCCTTAAAAATTTAATGACTACGAGCAGCTCACTGCAGCCCGTCGACTCGCTTCGCGGATTCATAGTAGTTCCGTCACGGAAGACAACGCTGCGCCATCTTGCGGTGTGGCGGACTTTCTGGCTTTAATTAGTAGAGATCTTTAGCGATAAATGAAAGGTACCTTTGGTGCATCTGCAGATGCGCTGGCTGCATTTCGTTCCTATCTGGGCTTCCCAACCGAGGGAAGACGCGACGGCAGCACAGGCATTGCTATAGTTGAAAAAAGTCGCTGAAATCCGGCCCGGCGCCAAGCAAGGGCGATTAAAGACGATACGGGCAAGCCATGAACATTATGCTTTACTTTCGCAAAATACTTTATAAACAATTTCATAAACAACTGTGCAACACGCACTTCCATGGAAATGCTTGGTATATAGAGTTGTCCCATAGTAGTATACGGTCACCATTGTCACACTAATAGCCATCGTATTCGTGTGAAAAAATGATGGGATTCAACGTAAGATATACATACATAAATCTCAAATGCTCGAATAGCATCGAATCGCCAGCACTGCCGCAACGGCAGCACTTTTGCCTTGGCAAAATATCTCCATCTATTTAAAAAAAAAGAATGGGGAGGGGAATGACAGCTACCGCAGGCTACGTACGTCACATGCTACGTCACAGCCGGGAGTGCTGACGATACGACCAGCATTTTAACTCAGCCTGCGATGCAGGCCGTGGAAATAGCCAACTTCTCCAGCAGCAAAAGACAAGTCTCTTTGGATTTCATAGCTAAATCAATCATGGTAGAACCAATTCTCCCCACGCCTGCCTCAGCAGAGGCTCAGCAGAGAGCCAAAAATGTCGGGATAGCACGTGACTATACACGCAGTGACGAGAGAGAGAGAGAGAGAGAGAGGGAGGGAGAGAAAGAGAGACCGGACTCGGCCCACAATGCAGCACTGCATCACACCACAGCGGAGAGCACAACAAGCTACCGAGGGCTTTGGCAACTCATATGCTCAAGTGCTAGTCGGGACGCTCGGACAGGACAGACATCATGAAACGCGGGTATGAACACAAGCGCACCAACAAAAAAAATAAACGAAGCTACCCAACGACAGCGGGTAGCCATCTAGCTAGTAGCAGCAGCGGCGGGTCGGCGGCAACAGCACAACCAGGCAACACTACACACGATGCTTTTGTTGAGCCGTGGTGGAGAAATGATTGCAAGTCCCTGCCGTCACGTCGAGCTCGACTTTCAAATAGTAAGCTTGACCTTCTTGGCAGCGTGCACGTCCGGAGCGCCAGCGGCTGCGGCCGATGCAGGCAGCACTACAATCGTCTTTCCCAGCCCTGCGGCAGCTGCCGATGTGCCGATGCCAACCGGCTGAGTCAAGAGCGCAATGGGTCCCGGTGTTGCCTTCCTGTCTGGATAGGCGGCAGCACTGGCTGCCTGGGGAGGAGCTGCCGCCGCCGAGGAGGCGGCGGCTGCCGGAAGTGGAGCGGCCGCCTGCGCGGGCAGCTTGGCGGCTGCAGAGATCGAAGGCACTGGAGATGACAAAGCTGTATCAGAAGCATCTGCGTAGTTGCCCATCAGCAGCGCTGAGCTCATATCGTTGAGCTGCAAATGAAGAAACGGCTGCATGCTCACGACATCGCGTCGCTCACGACATCGCGTCGCTCACGACATCGCGTCGCTCACGACATCGCGTCGCTCACGACATCGCGTCGCTCACGACATCGCGTCGCTCACGACATCGCGTCGCTCACGACATCGCGTCGCTCACGACATCGCGTCGCTCACGACATCGCGTCGCTCACGACATCGCGTCGCTCACGACATCGCGTCGCTCACGACATCGCATCGCTCACGCCGTCGCGTCGCTCACGACATCGCGTCTCGCCCAAAGTACGAAACATGGCCATCCAGAGCCGCAGCTGCTGTGATCACTCTTTCTAGAATGGCCAATAAAGGAATCACTGGCCGTGAGCAATACGGTGTGGCATGATAAAGCAGATACAAACGGTCGACACTAACGCAGCATGATGATGGGGGCAATAATGTAATTAATACAATCAGGATGAGTTTGACACAGTTTACCGGACACCAGCGTAACATCACAAAATTTGCCTAGTTTACTAAGGGTCGAGTAAGTCATACAAGTACCGTTTCGGAAGATTCAAGAGCAGAAGCCGATCTCCCAGTGGGCAAAGGCAAACTAATGCAGGAATCCAAAGATCCTTCAAAGCCAGCTACGAACAACAACTTGACTCAACCTGCAATGCAAGAGTCGCTGTGCCAGCAAAATAAAATGAAGCACCTCTTTCAATGAGCTATTTGTTGAACGAACTCGCAATATAAAATGTGGACACGAGAGTGCCGACACGTCGAGCAAAGGTATGAGGAGCCTTCTTCAATAATAATAATAATAATAATAATACGATTGTATAGTGCCCTCACTGAACTTCGAATCTCTTTCTAGTCACTTTATATTTGCTGCAAAGGAAGCATGATCCAACGACTAGTGGTGGTATGCTCAATGGCAACAAGTGTAACATGGTTAGAGGTGACATGCACAGGGTCAGCATGCAGTGTCAGCACACACAACCACACAAAGGACGAATCACATCGATCCACTAAATGTTGCCATCATTTATATAATTTATTTGTATAGCGCCCCAAGAGAACTTAATGTGTATTCAAGCGCTTCACATATGCCTCGGGGCTCTAGCCCAAGACCTCAGCCAGACCTTGGTCGGGGCGAGCACCATGACTGCTGGACCAAACCAGCTCGCGTTTTTAGCTTCTTTTAAATGTGGTCAAGCCAGGGGATGTCGCGATCCCAGTCGGACGTGAGTTCCGGACTTTAGGAGCATACGAACTGAAGGCAGGGTCTCCAAAGGAATTAAGGAGCTTCGTACGAGACGTAGGTAAACGATTAGATTCAGAAAAGCAGATGGCACGATACTTGGGATGCCCACACTCTACATACACCCTTCGGGTGGTCCATCCAGAAAAGCCCAGGCTACAGTAGAACTTGCGAGCGCGGCCAGCACGCACGAGCAGCCAGCACGAGTCACCCGTGATTCCTTCAGTCGGATCAAGGGCTTGGCAAGAATGGATCCCCAGTGTACCACAGTGGAGAGTGGAACGTGCACAGCCTCCAGTAGCCTTCCGTGGGAGGAATGAATGTAAAACCAGAAGTCTGCATCGCTGGTTTGGCCCAGGGGTTCAGGTGCTTGCAATGACTAAGGTCAAGGTAAATGTATTAATGAATGTAAATAATTTGATGAGTGAGGTCGAGGGTTCGAACCCCGTGGCATATGTGAAGGGCCTGAATAGAGAATAAGGTCTGTTAGGGTGCTAAACAAATGAATGACATAATTATACCATAGAGCTGCAAGCAGTGAGAAGCCACCGTTGCCTTCGGATGGCATCCGAAGCAATACCAAGAACTTACTAAAGTAAATGTCATTGCATTATTGGCTTACATGAAAGGAACAAAAGTGGGAAAGTGAACATGTGACAAGGAGAGAGGGAGGTGAAGCCATTTTGCTAAGCCCAGCAAGTGTCAGTACTTAGCTAGGAGCTGTCGTGAAATTTCAAATACAGTTCAACTCGGCTTGTACACCACTGAAGGAGTTAATTTCTGATTTCGGTTGGATAAGTTTTGCTATACATGTCCATGATTGCAGATGATAAAATGCACCAACGTTTGATGACATGAATAGCAAAATCTAGCCAATCGAAATCAGAAATGATCTGCAGTGGCGCATAACTAGAGCTGGACAGGAGTTCGACACTCTACGTCGATACATCAGGCATTGACCGAGTTACAGTTACGAGTTACAACGCACAAAGCTGCACTGTAAATGAAGCTGTCTAAAAGTCACAAGCATGAACCTCAACAAATTGCAAACATGTACCTCGATGTACCAAGTTTCAACAAGTTGGGACACAAGTCGCGCCTGATGCCGAGATCGGTAAATCTGTAATTTGTAGATGGCTTGTTTCCGGTTTACTTTCCGGATACTTGAATTGATTACCCTTTTTAATGCTTTCCTTTCATGTGGAAACAATCATCAAAGCTTCAGATCCCATTTATAACATGGGTCGCGGGTGGTGGGCCGACAAGTCCTGCACAGAGGGGGGCCTTTGCGCTTACTTCAAGCTGACGACAAGGACGTTGCCGGAAAGACGACGACAACACGAACGACGAAACCACATAAGGACATGGCACGAGGCGTGAGAATCCTCGCGGCTGCAGCCGGTAGCAGTACCTGTCTCACCTCGCCCATCACGGCGATCGGCGAATCGCCGGTAGCCGAGGCGACGCGGTGTTCGACGATGTAGAACATGAACTCGTCAAAGAGCAATCGTATCAGATGAAACGAGCCAAAGCTGGCCGCACTCCGAAGGGTGAGGTCGCGAATGACCATGGAGCTGCAAGAACAACGGGGCATTGCCAAGCTCGCTGACGGCCCTGCCCTGGGGGAGGGAGAGGGCGAGGGCCTCCTCGCAGAAGCGGCAGAGCAGCGATCGCGCTGCGCATTGCTCTTGCCTGTAGAAGGACCACTTAAGGAGGAAGAGGCGGGCGGCTCGTGGGTACTCGGGCGTGTTCTCGTGGCTTTTCAGCACGTCGCCGACCACCTCTTCCAGCCAGTCAGCCCACTCCTCCAGCGTCTGCTGCTGCTGCAGGGTCCGCTTGAAGTCCTGCTCCAGCTGACCAACGGTGGCGTCGTCGCACTGACACACCCACGAGGCTTGCTCCTGCCAACGAGAAGATAGGACAGCCGATCGTAGGGGCACGTCCCACTCGCAATTTGAGTTTCGACATCGTTCGATCCCCGACGCCTCGTAGCTTTCTGTCATTTGTTAGTGCGAGGCATCTTGTTGACGGTGCGAAAACTATGCATGGACTGACTGGCCACCGGGGGAAGGGGAGAGGGGGGAGGGAGGCACATAGCTCGGGAAAGGCAAGTGCCACCAGCAGCACGTTCAGATCAGAGCAAGCCCGAACCGGCCCGGTAGTCCGGGCCGGTCGAGAACTGAGGAAACGACGGGGATCGAACTCTCAATAGTCTGCTCAACCCCGCAAGCCTATCGTGGTGGTGGCAGATGCCAGTCTGCGAGCCTGAAGTATAGCGGCCATTTTAAGTGAAATGGTAACGACAAATACATTTTAAAAGTATAATTAATTTGCGTAGCACCCAAACATAACTCAATCCATATCCAAGCACTTTGCATATACCGCAGGGCTCGAGCCCACGACAAAGGCAAGCACACTTCCCTTGGGCCAAACCAGGGCGGTTATATTTCCCTTTGAAAGAAAGAAAAAAAGAAGAAACCACTCGAGTCAATGCCGCACCTTAACTCCACACATGCCGACTTATTAAAAAAAGGATAGATTATAAGGGTCAGCTAATCCAAAAGCCTCATTCGCATGGTAGCAGAAAAGCCTCTTCGGCAGGCTATCACCCAATCAAGTGTGCCAACTTTCAGCTACATAACAATGCCAACTTCCAGCTACATAACAATGCTAAAATTAAGGCTTGTTTAGATAAGGATACCACGTCCAAGTTGGTCCATGCATTTGTGACATCCTGTCTTGACTTCTGTACCTCACTGCTTGCGGGCCTACCGGCATGTGCGATCAGGCGCTTACAGCTGGTCCAATAAAACTTTGCAGCTAGGCTTGTCTGTCGCTAGCATCACAGTTGCCACATTACACCACTTCTCGCCGACCTGCACTGGCTACCAGTCAAGCAACGCAACGACTTCAAGGTTGTGTTGCTCACTTTTAGGTCCCTTCATTCTTCTGCTCCAGCCTATCTTACAGATCTACCTCCCCAACCAAGCATCGTGCAAACCGCTTTACGGAATCCAACTGTTTACCTATACGTACAAACCTCAAATCCTTTAGGGACCGTGCATTTAGTTCGTATGGTCCCAAGTGATGGAACTCCCTCCCGACTGGCGTCAGAACATCCCCCCCCCCCGACTTGACCACATTTAAAAAGAACTTAAAAACACTTATTTAGGACAGCATTTAGTGGGTCCCTGTGATTCGTCCTTGATATGCTTATGGGTGATGACACTGTGCATGCTGCCACTTACCAAATTTACATGCTGACCAGGTGCATGTAACCCCTAACCATGTTATTCATGCTGTTTATCAAGCATGATACCACTCAACATTCGATCGTTTCCTTTGCAGCGAATGCACAGCGCCTAGAGAGACTGAGATTAAAGAGAGACTAAATTAGAGAGACTAAAGAGACTGAGTTCTCTGAGGGTGCTTTATCAAGTGTATTATCATTATTATTATTACCCAGCTTGCAGCAGGCATTAAAAGGAGTGCCGCTGCAGGACTCAAACTCACGACTCGGTTCGAAATGTGCGAGCACCTTAACTCTAGGCTAAGGCTCAGGCACCGTCACCGAGAGAGAGAGAGAGAGAGAGAGAGAGAGAGAGAGAGAGAGAGAGAGAGAGAGAGAGAGAGAGAGAGAGAGAGAGAGAGAGAGAGAGAGAGAAAGAGAGAGAGAGAGAGAAAGAGAGAGAGAGAGAGAAAGAGAGAGAGAGAAAGAGAGACGGCTGGGCGCCACTTCCTTGTGCTCAGGGCTACTAAAGGGCCACTTTTGCGCCCGTGTAAGCGGCAGCAGCCGGTCCAACTGTGACAGACGATCATCTGCTGACACCAGGCGACGGCTGCCTAGCGACAAGCACGCGCTCACGGTCGAGGGCAAACGGTCCGGGATGCGGCCGACTGCAGACGAACGACAGCTCACCTGGACGTTGGCAAAGTCGACACGATTCAAGTCTGACAGCATCTGCGTTATCTGAGCCGGATTCTGCAGAACCGCCCGAGCGGCCTGCGCCAAGTGGTTCAGTGAAGTGTAGCGCCGAAGGGTTTGCGACAGCGCCATGACGGCACCGAGCTGAACGGACGGAGGGAAGCGAACTGGAACTGAGCGCACGAGTCACCAGGAAGCAACACTCTTTCACTTCTGCTGCAGCTAGCACGGGCCGAGCAGCACCAGCTATTTATTGCACACGGCGGCGCACGTGGTGGGGTGCAGTAGGGTCACCAATCGCCAACCAATCGACGGTACCTTCGAGCGAAGCATTTCTTCCGGGACTCCTTGCATGGCCGATCGCAGCCATCCTTCTAGGCTTTTCGCGAAATTTCGAACTGCTTGGGTGAGAGAGCCTGCAATACGCCAGCGAAATCGTGCGTGCACGGTTACCCTGAAGCCTCTCCCATGACGCCGCGCATTGCTCGCCAAGGCGCACGGGCCGATTGGCAGACTCGCTGGTCTGCGCTGCGCAATGAGCCAGTTAGCGGCGAGCTTGCCCGAAAAAGCATCCGTCTCTACGGACAGAGGGACGGGTCGGTCGACGTGTGCCACACAGCGAGCAGAGCGCCGAGGTTTGCGCGGGCTGCTTGCGCTACTGACTCGGAATCGGCCGGAGGACGTCGGGAATGAGGACCTCGACCAGAGTCTGATAGAAGGCGTAGTCGGACTTGCGTACGAACTTCTGCACGGGCTCCCATTTGGCGAGAGCGAACAGCACGTCCTTGCTGAGATGCTTTTCAAGCTCTGCACTGCAAGCACCGGAGCGCACCACACGACGTTCATGCTGCGGCGTGCAGGCTGCGCTCGGCAGGCAGGCGGGCGCCTGAGCAGGATCATCCTCCGATACATCTGCTGTGCGCAGAGCTGCCCATCTATTACTGCAACTACCACCACTACGCTTGAAAACAGAAGGCTTTCGCCGTGGCAAATATGCTGCGACAAAATCGCGCACGACAAATCGCCATGCCATATACGCACGTCGACTGATCTGATGTCGGCTTCCTCCAAAACGCTTGCCACAGCGCTTCAATGACGGAAAACTGGAGGTTGATGACTACATCCATAATGGCCTGAAAGCAAGGACAAAGAGCGATGACTACTGTCGGTCCATTATGCCAGGTGGCGCTAGCTGCCACAACGACTCCAGCTCAGTGGGCTCCACTGTAGAAACTAATAATAATAATAATAATAATACTAATAATGTACTTGATAAAGCGCCCTCAGAGAACTTAATCTCTTTCTAGGCGCTTTACATTTGCTGCAAAGGGAAATGCAATTAAAACTTGTTAAAACTTAATTAAAACTTATTAAAACTGGGATCTCGCCAAGAAATTCTACGGGATAGGCTCACCGCTGCAGCACAAACTGGGCTTAAAAGGATAGGATGGCTGTACTGCATCCACTCGCTCTGCTGTGCAATGCACGCTCATGCATGCTAAAACAGTCGGCAGAGAGAGAGAGAGAGAGAGAGAGAGGGAGGGAGGGAGAGAGAGAGAGAGAGAGAGAGAGAGAGAGAGAGAGAGAGAGAGAGAGAGAGAGAGAGAGAGAGAGAGACAGACAGACAGACAGACAGACAGACAGAGAGACAGACAGAGAGACAGACAGAGAGACAGACAGAGACAGAGACAGAGAGGGGGGAGAGTCGAAAACCGTGAGGTACATCCACTACGTCCTACATGCGGTCGGCAAGCCGCCACGAGATAGACAAAGAAGTAGCCTCTAGCTCCTCCTCTGGCGACAGCGACTGCAGTGCAGCGGGGCGATCGTTGTGGCCCCACCTCACAATGCTCCCTGTACAGCTGCTCGAACGTTCTCAGATGCTCGACGGCGACCCCGTCCGGCAGGGATAGGCCGTTGTACTCGACCTGCATGGCAGGCACGGCGTCAGACGGTGGCGACCCAAGGAACTGGTGGTGCTGCGATTGCTGCTGCTGCTGCCCGCCGCCCGGAGTGGTCGCTGCCTCGCTCACGGCCGAGTTCGAGCCGTCCATGCTCTTCTGACTGTGGTTGCCCTCGCCGCCCTCAGTGACCATGTTGGGCTTGATCACCCTGAGCAAGCAAAGAGAGCAATCAAGGTCGAGTGGGCGTGCCGGCGGATCGAGCATGCACACAAACGGCAGATGTAGAGAGAAAGAAAAGGAGATATTTTAGAGAATAAGGGAGCAAGTCAGAGAGAGAGAGAGAGAGAGAGAGAGAGAGAGAGAGAGAGAGAGAGAGAGAGAGAGATAAATAAATAGACAGATATAGATAGATAGATGGAGAGAGAGAGAGAGAGAGAGAGAGAGAGAAGCTAAGGAGGAGCAGCAGTGGACAGCTTCCAGTGTGTTTACCTCTTCTGCGGCTGAGCTGGCTGACGCATGGCCACTGCCGTCTCGTCGGGGACAAGCTGGTTCAGTGGCGAGCTGGCTTTGATACGGATCCCGTAGTAGTGATACTTTGAGTTACCCCTGAAAGAAAGCAACAGGACGCCCATCACCGGACACGCTCCGCCACCGGAAAACGCGGAGAGCCCTTGCCAAAGTAGCGCCAACTCCCCTGACCCCTTTAGGGTCGAGGCGGGGCCACGACCGACAATCGCGCGCTGCTTGCGAGGCCGATGATGCAGCAGCGGACGCGCGAAGGCTATGCACAAGCAGCAGAGCAGATCTTCCCGAATTCGGGCTATCATGTGAGGGGGGCAGGGCCATGGCGTGGCGCTCGGCGGGGCGCACGGCTGCACCACGTGAGCCGAGTCCACCGATGCATGGAAGGGTGGCAGAGATCGCTCTCGGTCTCCCTATTTTTCTTTTGGAGCGGCGAGGAGTGCTGCCGAAGCACGGCTCGAAACCTGGATTCGAGGCGAGCGGGAGGGCAGGGCAGGTCGCGCGCTGCTTGCGAGCGTCCGTTCTAGGCTTGAGGACGACGACTACGACGTTGCACGAGAGTAAGAAACGAATGAAAACGAGCACGAGATGTGAAGCCAGCGTGCCAAGCCGTTCGGCCGGCGCCGCCGAGCTGGCGGGTGCCAAGTAAACTAGGATGGACAGCCTGCTGGCGCACGCATATTTTCACGTGGCCTGGTTTTTGAGTGCGTGTTCTAGCCAAATAGTCATACCTTGTGCCCAAACGTCGGGTCCTCAAGCCTAGAAACACTGATCGTATGAGCTTGCCAAAGCTGGCCGGGTTCATGGGGTCAAGTTTATTGTCCTGGCAGTGGCGCAGGTAATGATTGTATAGCGTAGAGCGCGGCAAGCTCACGCCCTCTGCGGTCTCGTAGTTATCGAGCAGCCACTGCACCTACAAGAGCAGAGACGGCGGCGGCAGTGCTAGAGTACCTCTGGCCGAGACGTCGCGTCCGCAGGTCCCTAAATATGGTGCGGACTAGCTTGCCAAACGAGGCCGGGTTCGACGGCTCCACGCTAGCCTCTTCGCAATGCCGAATATAAAAGCTGTACAGCGTGGCTCGCGGCAGACTAACGCCCTCGCAGCTCTCGAAATTTTCCAACAGCCACCGCACCTAGACATGAAAACGCAGGCAGGCACGCTTGGCTCGCCTCTGGCACGGCGGGGCAGGGACGGCAGCAGCAAACGCCTGCGGAGGGAGAGAGAGAGAGAGCGCAATGCGGTGCACGCAAGGCGCGGTAAAGTATAAAAAAAGACAACTCACATCTCTACTTACGGTGGCAGGGGAGGCTCGCGTCGCATGCGAAAGCGAGTGCCCCTCGCCATCCATTCCGATACCGCTGTGTATGACGTAGGTGTGTCCACCTGACTGGTGCACCATCTGACCGGCCATTCCCGGCACGCCGATCTGCGAGAGCGTCTGCAAGCAAAGGCCGGTCGAGGATGACCCTCGCGCCTCCGCAGCAGCAGCAGCAGCAGCCACCAACCTGAGCGTGCCGATCATCCTGCAGTAATCGCTATGAGGGGGAGGAGAAAGGAGGACGGATGAAGAGACGAGGGCGAACGACGGCCGACAAGCTCGTGCACGGCGATTGTTCAGAGGAGACGGACACGTGGATCAAGCCGGACAAGTGGATGACAAGAGGCGCTGATCTTACGCTTCGAGAGGCGCTCCATCAGCTCGACCTGCAAGCGAACATCCGCCCTCTCCATAGCCTCCCCCCTCGGTCTTAGCCCAGGGGTGATGTGCTTGCTCTTCACGACCCCGGTCGCCGGTTCGAGACCTTCAGCCGGCGATCCTTAATTGTCCACTGAAAGGGTGGTGATAGCCGCCAAATCCCCTCTGCCACTACATAAATGAGGCTGTTGAATTAGCCAATCTTTATCCCCTTAACCTGAGCGAGCGCAAAGGACGGGAAGCAGGCCACAGACCTAGTGCAGCAGAGGCTGCGCTGGCTTGTGACTTCAGAAAATGGGATGCTACCATGCGACAGACCCGCACACACCGGATGCGTGCACCGGAGCAAGCCACGGCCTGCGCTTGCGCCATCAGTACCTGCTGGCTGCCAGCGCTGTAATGGTAACCGCTGACCGGAGAGTAGATGCTAGCTGACGGTGCATAGTCGTATTGCCTAAGGGCGAGAGTCAGCAGCAGGCGTGTATGTAAACAAGCAGGAAGCTCTCCACCGATGGCACATCGGCTCATCATGCAGTCCACGGCCACAAGGCAACGGTGAGGCATCAGCACTAGCAGCAGCAGCAGCACTAGCAGCAGCAGCAGCAGGCGCGGCAGTCTAGTGCTGATGCTTACACGTTGGCCTGACCGTTCGTGTAGATCCCTGACTCGGCTCCATCCAGCGTGTACTGTATGGCTGTCGAATAGGCCGGGTTGGTGGTCACGTGGTGATCGCTATTCTGATTGGCAGCTCCTCCTTGAGACACGGCTACGGCGGCAAGCATGCAACCAGGTCGGTGAGCTTCCAGCCAGTCATTTCGGCCTCGAGGAGTCACCATCAAACCGGTGGCCGGGCTCCTGAGGCCGGCAACTATCAAGGCTCCCTGCTCTCGGCTGACCAGGCGACAGACATTCTTCTATCTCAATGAAGGCACATTAATAATGCATCAGCAGTAGCAAATGCAACCCAACCAGATGAGTCCACGAATACACCTGGCCGTTGCCTAGGCCACGGCCACCGGGCGATCGGTGGGCCAAACAGGATGGCTGCTGGACGGATTATGGCTTATCTCCCACCTCTAAGCACTCGGCTCCCCTAAAGGGCTCTGCAGAGTCGAAAGCAGCAGACCCACCCCAGGCTCGGCTTCCGCCCCAGGTAATCAGTGCACAGTGCACACGCTGCCACGGCCGACAGGCTCAGCCGAGGACGAGGATACAGCGAGAGAGAGAGAGCAGACGACGGCCGGGCAGCGAGAGCGCTCAAAGCAAGCGGGCGGGCGCGCAGCCGCTCACTCGTGACAATGTATTGCTGGGCGCCGCCGCCGGCAGAGTGCGATCCGGGCCCTCCGGGAGCCGGCTGTATGATGGTGGTGCCGCCTTTAGCCTGCGTCACGACGAACTGCTGCCCGGTGTGCGCCGGAGGAGCCTGCCCCACGACCGGCACGATCTTGTTCTGCACGGCCGCGGGAGCCGTCATCGGTGGTGCTTGCGGTGAGATCTGCAACGCCGGACGAGGAGAAAATCACGAAAAGAAAGTTGGAGCCTAGCCACCGCTGGCGCCACAAAACTCCAGCAGCAGCAGCAGCAGCAGCAGCTGCTGCTGCTGCTGCGGCTTCTTCTGCTGCAGCTGCTGCGGGGTAGGCGGGCCGTCCCCGAAAGCGCACGGTGGTGCTCTGGCGGCCTTTGGCTGACGACGAATGACAAAGCAAAGGAGAATTGTGCTACGAAGCTGCTGCACGCTGACGCTCGCCAACACCGACGTACTGCCCAGCGACATCCTGCACGCTTTCGAAAGCGCCCCCACCGCGCTCTGCTTTCCGTGCGGGGCACCCTGTAGGAACGTGTCAGAAGTATACAGACGGTGCTACCCAACGTGCGCAAATGTTCCCCCAATGCAGTCTGCCTAAAGATGAAAAGTGCTAGGTAAACACGGCAAGTTAGAAATCCCTCAATCAAAAAGCGCCTACAAAGCCTGCTCGGAGCAACGAATTTGCATTCAATTTTGGCATGCAAGCATCTGTCGCCATTGCATGACGATGATACTGCTGGACTGATACGATTTCCCATAGCTCACTTTTAGGTCCCTTCATTCTATGGCTCCAGCCTATCTGTCAGATATACTACCCCATCAGGCCAAGCATCGTACCACCCGCTTTTCGGAATCCAACAGTCTATAAATACCTCATACAAACCTTAAATCCTTTGGAGACCGTGCATTTAGTTCATATGCTCCCAAAGCCTGGAACTGCCTCCCGACCTGCATTAGAACATCCCCTGACCTGACCACATTTAAAAGGAACCTAAAAACACACCTATTTAGGACAGCATTTAGTGGGTCCCTGTGATTCGTCTTTGATGTGCTTATGCGTGCTGACACTGTGCATGCTGCCACTAACCACATTTGCATGCTGACGCTGTGCATGTCACCCCTAACCATATTATTCATTTCGTTTGTTTTTCAAGCATGATTTTACTTACCATTCAATTGCATTTCACTTTACAGCAAATGTAAAGCGCCTAGAGAGAGATTAAGTTCTCTGAGGGCGCTTTATCGAGTGAATTATTATAATTATTATTAAGCTGTCCTCGTAGGGCGAAGGCCACAGTGCTGAGAATGACAAAGTCCACGGGCAATCGAACCATTGGGTCGTCAGAAAGCAGTCTCAACAGTGGAGGGTGAGGAGCATGTAGTACAGGCGGAAAAAGCGTACACGAGATGGTAAAGCCTCGATGATAAATATATAGAGATCGATTGCATAGCGCCATCAGAGAACTACATCTCTTTTTGGGCACTTGACATTTGTTGTACGGGAAGCCTACGAATAATATAGTTGGCGACGACACGCACAATGTCAGCACTACTCACAACATCAGCACGTATAAGTACACAAAGGACAACCACAGGGACTAAGAAATGCTGCGAGGAACATGTGTGCATTTTCAAGCTTCTTTTTAAATGGCGTCGCGTGAGGCGGTGTGATGATGAGAGCTAAACGAGTGAGCACAAGGCTTCGGCAGCAAACGAACTAAATAAATAAAGGCAGGCAAGGTCTCCAAAGGATTTGAGGCCGATTCAAGGCTAAGCTAGATGACGTGAGTCAGACGAACGGGCGGTATGTTGCCTGTCCTGATAGGAAATTGGCTCGGATAGGTAGGCTGGTGAGCCGTGATGGCACACTAGGTAAGGCGGTTGCTTTCACGACCTACGTCCCGGGGTCGTGGGTTCAATTCCTACGGTGGGCGATCCTTTATCGCCACTGCAAGCGGTGGCGATAGCCGTAGAGGCTCTTCTGTCGCTATACACAAAAGAAGCTGTTTAATCAGCTAGAATTTTTTTTTTTTTTTAGGCTGGCCAAAGAGAAGTAAGGCACCTAAAAGTGAATGACAACGACTTTGATGGCGAAGTTTTGCGAAGCGGGAAGCCGATCGACGGCCACCGGCTTCTCGCACTCAAGTTCGACGTCGGATACTACACCACTCTGACGTACGAGCGGCTGCGGCAACCCGAACGGCTGCAGACCGGACGAGGGCAACGGGTGGGACAGAGAAACCGCGGCGGCTATGCGCGGTCGTTGTGCGGCGAGCTCCGGCCGACGGCCGCCCAGCGTTCGCATTCCGGCACGCCGCGAACAAGAGCAAAAGCGAGCCTCCCAACGCGCCAAGCGGTGCGCCGGGAACGCACACGCCGCACGCGGCCCGGCGGACGGGATGCCGGCGCGAGCCAGCTCCCCGTTGCTACGCACGCGACGCCGAGCGAGCTAATTAAGGATGAGATGCGGCGCGCATAGGCGAGCCGCCAGATAGCAGAACGCGAGAGACTATCTCCCGTAAGTTATAGAACGACCACCAGCAGGCGGGTTCGCTCCCCGTTCGGGTTAAATGGCGCTCCTCGTGCGCCGACGATCGAGTGCGAGCGGGACAGAACGGCACGGCGTGTGCGGGCATTGACGCTAGTGCCAGCTAGGGAAGAACGCGAACGTAATTCGTGGCCCAAGATATCCTAGCACGACGTAGTCGATTCAAATAAACCGCTAAAATGGCTTCCCGTCGTACACCCACGATGCACTAAGGCGTGCGCTTTCCGGACGGCCTAACGGCTATTAAAAGTGGGCGCCATCGCCATTTTTCTTTTCCGCGAGCGAGATAACGTATGCAATGTAGCTGCGAATGCGTCTAAAAGTGTTCTGTGTCATGCTACGTGCTCATATTTGCCAGTGCGAGGTTGACCCGAAGTCTCAGGCACCGGCGCCCTAAAAGGGTAACGAAAATTTACCTTATGGTTACAGTCGTCACAGCTACGGTGGCTATGGCGTTTATTCCTACGGCAACAGTTGCCAGACGCTCCGCAATACACAACTACTGGGCAAGCACCCACCGCACGTACTTCTAGAGGAGACGGTGATAAATACATAACATTAATAGTTTCAATTACATTAAAAACCGTAAACTGAAGCTAGTGTAGTATGTTTAGCCTACAATTTCTTACCTTCAGCGAGCGGAGTCCGGCCGGCGTATAACTACATGGAAGTGAAGCGGCTTCCGCAGAGCCATGTTTACGCAGGCGTCCTAAGGAGGCGGTCAATAGCTTGGTATCAAGGTAATCAGCGACAATTTTCATAATTTACATAGAATTGTTACTTTTTATAGTTCAAGAGCATGCTAATTTGGTTGCGCTTACAATGCTTCTTTAATTGATGCGCGAGCCAGCTTGAGCATGTGGGGGTCACTCCGCGGACGCCGTTGCTGAGGCCCACGCCGGTAAGTAATCCTTCAGCTTTAGAAGATTAACAGGCTCAGAGATTGGTTATCTTTATTATTGAAATTATTAATTCCCATTCGTATAAGTCTCGATCGTCGGCGCCTCATGTAAGCTCGAACTATATGCGCGTGGCTGGGAGTCACGGGGGCGCGATCGCCGTGGCTACGGGCGTCTTCCGGGTATGAAGGTCGTATTCCTTTGGCGGTTCTGGTGGCGGCAGCGGCTTACGTACATACCGACTTTCTTTGTTACCGCGCGCGTCGTTGCCTTGCATTTCCTCAGCTTAGCTTATTACGAAACTCTTTAAGTAGATATAGATATTTTCATTCGGTTGACTATGAAAAACTGGGCTTCATCCGGTTCTGTAGACTGCTGGCCCGCGGGTTTCTGTCGCGCTCAGCGCGTGTGCTCGGCCTCCTGCTGCGTAAATCCGCCGTTACGTCCACGTATCCTTGTCTTGGAACTTCACAAGAAATTACTTACTAGGTGATTCGGAGGTTAGCGTACAGCATTATTAAAAAAGCATGAGTGGTTCGGCAAATTTCACGCAACAATGTGGAAATTGTCGAGCACAATTGCGTACCTAACCGAACGCGACCGTCAGATCGATCGCATTAAGTAACGATGACGTGCTGAAAGGTGAAAGAGTGAAAGATATTTTTCGAGAGTACGCATAATGGATGCTCAAAGATTAAACCGTCGTCATGCTTCCGAAAGTTTGGTGGATGTAGGAGAACGAGAGAGAGAGAGAGAGAGAGAGAGAAGTGCCAGAGCCACGCAGCAGACACAGCAGTCAGCTGCGTGGCTCTCAAGAACTTCGCGTACGATTTGCCGAAGTCCAAGATCAAGGCCAACGCCTGCAGATCAAGAGGTACCTGGCGCGAGTGATTTTTTACCTTAAAAAGGACGGCTAAATGCATCGCGGTCAAAGGAACCCAGTAGGCACACGAGGGGTGTGAGAGAAGTTCGTGCGGGTACGGAGGAGCTGAGCTACCGGAGTTGAGTCTGCCTTGAAATTCGAAAAAACTGCGAATTTAGCTCCCCGGTCCGTAGTTTTGACCAGAATCTTTCTATTCTCCTGATTTCTACTGATATGGGAAGTTTCCCTCAAGGCCCTAACATTGTCTCGAGCTGTGCAAACCTTCCAAGATGAGCCAATATATATATATATATATATATATATATATATATATATATATATATATATATATATATATATATATATATATGTGTGTGTGTGTGTGTGTGTGTGTGTGTGTGTGTGTGTGTGTGTGTGTGTGTGTGTGTGTGTGTGTGTGTGTGTGTGTGTGTGTGTGTGTGTGTGTGTGTGTGTGTGTATATATAGTTGAAAGAGAGATGCATGCATCTCTCTTTCTTTCTCCCTCTTTCTGTGTCACTCTGTCCCTCTTTCGGTGTCATAGATGATGTGCTGGATGTCCATAGCTCTGACGTTTCTCACGAGTTTTTGCTAGCAATAGGCTGTGATCAGCTGCAAGCAGAGAGTACGGAGCCCTGCTGAGGGCCCGGGTCTTAATCCCGGTGGTAAGATGCTCGCTCTTTATGGCCCAGGTCGTGGAATCGAGCCCTGCAGTGATCCATTCTATATATTGTCCACTGCAAGCACTTGTGACAGCTGGTAAGGCTCTTCTTTCGCTGTACCCACAAGCTCTGCCACGGATTAGCTCCTTAGTACCTGGCTAGACTGCTGCACCGGTGTCAGCCTCCTTGTGTGTTCATGTTCTCTATAGACAAGGCATTAGCTGTTCCGTGACTTAGCTTGACGACTGTTGGGGACAGAAGCTCTTGCTCTGCAGATCCTAGGCTGTGGAGCTCACTTCTGCAATTCATCATCTACATGCCTGCTTCCGAATGTGACACATCCTTTCCAGCGGTCCTGAGTTGCTACTTTCATGCTACTCACTATCTCAACTGCTCTCCCGACTCAGCTATGCTTCTCTCTTTCTCACTTTTTCGTGTGATAAAGTCTGCTAGCTAACAAATGTATACTGAAAGCTTCTGAGCTTTGAGTGATCTATAGAAAACTTGTGTGTAACGCCTACTTAGTCTTTGTGGTTCGTGGAGTTACAAACGGAGGTGCATTACATTATGCAAAATGAGGCTGTTAAATCAGCCAGCCTTTGCTTTACACGGGTTCCGATCAGGCGTTTTTCCAGTGGCTGAGTGTTGATGCAAAGCAAGGCAGTTGATGCCAGCACGCTGCTCAGCGCGGCTGAGCTGGATGTGTCACTTCGGCCTCTTCTTCGATTGGTCGGCAAGATCAAGATTTAGCTTCGTGGAATTTCTGGCCATGCCTGCGGTTGCAGGCATGGCTAGGTGCAGATTCTCCCAACAGTTTCGGTGGGACTGGGTTCTTTTAATTCCCGTCGTAGACCAATGGACCGGTGCTGCCACCAGAGAAGGAGATGGAGGGATGGCATATAGCTCACAGACTTCTGCTGCTAGCTAGCTAGCTAGCTAGCTAGTCGGCGAGGTGCTAATTCCTAGTGCTCAAGTTCCGGCTGCTTTCAACGCAGCCGCTGCTTTTCTGTCCGCTGCCCATTCTTTGTGCTAAGTGTATATGTAGATGGCCGAGCTATAAGCAGCGTCCTTGTACTGTACTGTCAGGACTCTTGCCCATCTTAGTGCTGTACAGGTACAGAGCAGAAGAGTGAGCCATTCGCTGGCCGCAGTAGCTGAAACCACATCGACTGCCCATCGACTGCTGCTGCTGCTGCTGCTCTTCACAAGTCTTGCGTTTGGTCGTCATTGGGACCTTCAATTCATCATTGCTGCTATCTCCGACAGCAGTGACAGATGCCCTACTGGAGAAAACTTTCTCAGCGGGAGGTGACCTGTAAGGTGATCGTCATGATCGCTCCCGATGATTGTGGTGGGGATGCTGTAGCCATAGCAATAATATATACATAATAGACATAATAGATTGTGTCCTATAGCCCTATCCTATTATGTCCCATAGCCCTTGGGCAATAGCCCATACCGCCATCTAAGTAACTTCGTAGCAGCAGAAGAGCCGACTCGTTATCTAGAGCATTGTAGAGTCAGCCAGCGGAGTCAGTCCCTGCTGCTGCTGCTGCTGCTGCTGCTGCTACAGTTATCCGTCTGGCATAGACAGTGAGCTGCTGATTTCCTTGCGAGGCTTTTGTTTTGTATCTGCTGATTAGCCAGGAATAAAGCTTAGTAAGTAAAGGTTTTGAGGATTCAACGCCTTCACTGCATAGCAGCAGAAGGGCTGTAGCAGCTATCGATGGCACTTGCAGTTAGTGAAAAAGAATCGCCTGCTGCAGACTCGAACCCTGGACCTGCCTGGATCTGCCTAGACCTGCCTGGGACATGAAGTACAATGCGCCTTACCCTAGATGGCTAGATGCAGAGCCGTTGGCACTAACACGGGAATGAAAGATGGCTGGGCAGTGTCGGCTGCCACTTTGACTCAGGGGTGGTGGAGGTGGAGGGAAGATGCCCCCCCCCAGTGCCTCGCTTCAGGCCCTCGCCCACTGCACGTCCGCTCTCCTGCTCTCTTGCCTTCCTCTTCCTCTCTTGCCTCTCCTGCTCTCATGCGGTTTGCTGCCCCTCCCGGGTTGTGGGCTTCGTGTTTCAGTACCATTATAATAATAATGCACTTGATAAAGCGCCCTCAGAGAACTCAATCTCTTTCTAGGCGCTTTACATTTGCTGCAAAGGGAAATGCAATCGAATGGTAAGTAAAATCATGCTTGATAAACAACATGAACAACGTGGTGAGGGGTGACATGCACAGAATCAGCATGCAAATGTGGTTAGTGGCAGCATGCACAGTGTCAGCACGCATAAGCACATCAAGGACGAATCACAGGGACCCACTAAATGCTGTCCTAAATAGGTGTGTTTTTAAGTTCCTTTTAAATGTGGTCAGGTCAGGGGATGTTCTGACGCAGGTCGGGAGGGAGTTCCAGGCTTTTGGAGTATACGAACTAAATGCACGGTCTCCAAAGGATTTAAGGTTTGTACGAGGTATTGGTAGACTGTTGGATTCCAAAAAGCAGGTGGTACGATGTTTGGCCTGACGGGGGAGTATGTCGGAGAGATAGGCTGGAGCCATAGAATGAAGGGACCTAAAAGTGAGCGACAAAACCTTGAAGTCAATCCGTTGCTTGACTGGTAGCCAGTGCAGGTCGGCGAGAAGTGGAGTAATGTGGCAACTGCGACGCTCACGACAGACAAGCCTAGCTGCAGAGTTTTGCACCATTCGAAGGCTGGAAACGATTTTCCACCTCCCCAAACCGATCGCGTGACGGCACGGCTTGGACGGCCGTCTTGGGCTTTTCTGGAAGCCATGCAAATCCATTATTTGCTGTTTGTTATTCATGTGCTCCCCATTATTTTCCTTCGTCTCTGCTCTGTGCATAGACTAAGTCATGCGGATTATTGGCTAGCAAAGCACTACAGGTGCTGAAAGAGCTGCCCTGCTGCTGCCCTGACAGCTAACTCGCTGACGTAATCGGCAGCGACGACGACGGCGGCGCCTCGAGCTCCATGCTCGAGCTCCTCTTGGGGGCGGGGACGCTAGGGAGCAGGATGCAGGTGGCTCTGCTGGCCAAGTCCCGGCATGCGCCGCTTTCTTGCAGGAAGTCGTCGGTGCCTGACGGCCGACGGGGTAGAGTGGGGCTAAGAGAGGATCATTGGGCAGCCAGAGCTCGTGCGTCACGAGATGCAGCGCTGGGCAGCGGCAACAGCAGCAGCATTCACGGCCTCTCGACTTGCAGCACCGTCACGCCGGCGGCGGAGCTGTTTTAAGGGTCACGTCCTCAGCCGCCTCTTCGGCGAGAGCCTCCTTGGTCGGGCACAACAGCCAGCGCTTCATCATCGCTGTGCATGCAAGGAAAGGAGACTTGAGAGGTTCCTTTGCAGCACATGTAAAGCGCCAAGAAAGAGATGGAGTTCTCTGAGGGTGCTTCATCAGGTGTAGCATTATTATTACTATTATTATTATTCGTATTGTTATTATTATAATCATAAGAAATGAGACCAGTTTTGCTGCCGAAAAGGCCACGATCATCCATCGAGATGCGCCACGGCCATTCCGAGGGATTTTGCCGTGTTGCTCCTCCGTGGGGGGCTTCAAGATCAAGGTCAAGATCGTCATTCGTCAAGGTTCAAGATCAGCCTATTTATCAGCCTCGTTTGTATGGCAAGGGGGCCGACGAGAACCTTATCGGCTATCGCTGCCGCTTGCAGTGGACAATAAAGGATTGCCTGCTGCAGGGCTTGTTTGATGCCGAGGATTCGTTGTGCCGACGTCGGGGGGGGGGGGGGGAGAGGTTGGTGGGAGGTCGCCTGGCGGTGAAGGCACTGTGGCCTCTCACCCCTCCAGCTGTCGTCGCATCACCACGATTTTTGCCCGGGAGCTGCCGGCCACCTGTTCGCGGAGCAATGTTCGAGCCACCGCTAGAAGTCCAGCTGCCTGGCAGCCGCAGGTCCCTTACGTAGTCGGCGATGCTGCCCCACGTGATCCCGAGCTCCCTAACGTGAGTAAAAAAAATGCTGGCCTCGCTGGCAGTACAGTGCAGAGCCGGAGGTGAGGATGACCTATTGACAGCGAATTTGTTTCGATTCAGCCTTCCTGCTGGGTCTTCGCGATCGTATGTGTTAAGCCATCTGGTGGCCCAACTGCTCTCCTGACTCTGCTATGCTTCTTGCTTTCTCTTTGTTGCGTGAGATGAAGTCTGTTGGCTACCGAATTCGTACCGAAAGCCTCCTAGGCTGTGAGTGCTGTATACAAAACTCTCCTGCGTAACACCCACATAGTCTTTGTGGCTTTGAGGAGTTATGGGTGGAGATGCATTACATTACAATGATTTAAGAAGGGCCGTGTGCATCCTGGGCAGCAAGGTGGGGGGAGGCTCGCGATGATGCTGCTGCTGCCACTTATTTACACTCGTCCGGCGTATTTGCATAATGTCTCTTTGTGCATTTGCTGGGAGTCTCGTGCATTCCGTTCAGGACTTTTCCTGTCTTGGCCATTGTTTCGACGGGCTATCGAACCTTGCTAACTCGGTTAGCCACGCGGCATTGCCAGCGAAGCCTTGCTTGCTGCTGCTGCTGCTGTTTCCTTTGTGCTGCCATACGCCCCCGGGCCTTCGATGCTGCGATCTCGGGCAAGGACATCAGTGTGTGTGTGTGTGCCGTGTGTCAGTTGACCAGTCGGCGCATGCTACGTGTTCAGGCACCTCTGCGTGCACGAGCAGTTCTCGGCGGCGTAACTGCAGACAGGCCGAGCTCGACAATCCAATCGCAAAGTTAGGAAACTCGCAGTGCTTGAGTGAGGCTGACCAACTCTTTCGTCGAGCCTCACCTTCGTCTCAAAAGAAAGCCGGCTGCGAGAAACGGCCCTGGTACTTTATTGTCCATTTTGATATCGAAGCATTCCTTTGAACAATTCGACAATCTCAGTTGATCCAAGAACAGCATATGTCTGCAGCTCCATTATGCGTACATCTGCACGTGTCGTCAGCATTGGAGACGCGCGAATGATCGAATTCACAGCTGTAGAATGTTCTCCTTCCCAGATATTTTGGGTGAGATGTCGCCTTTTGTGGAATGTGTTGCCTCTAGTTCTTCTTGCCAGTAAGTCCTTGGAGGAATTAGCCTAAAAAAGTTGGCACCAAGCTCGAGTTGTGACGCCATCACCTTTGAAGGCACTCGACGATAAACTTCGACCACCATGATAAGGGTAGAAATTATTATAACAGGGCATTTGTATAGCACCATCAGAAAACTAAAGCTCTTAGGCACTTTGCGTGCACCATAAGGCACCGCAGTTAGTAATAGCATGCACGGCTTCAGCACACATAAGCCCACAAAGCATAATTTGCACGGAACCAGCAAATGGCTGCGGCAGGTGTGTTTAGCTTCTGTTTAGGTGTTGTCGAGTCATGGGTAATTCATTTGTGTAGTTCCCTAACAGAACTTAATCTCCATTCAGATGCTTCACATGTGTCACTGGGCTCGACCTCGAGACCTCGGTCATCGAGTGCGTTCGCCTTGACCTTGGTTTGGCCGAGCAGCTTAACCACTGGGCCAAACCAGGGTGAACTAGGCTTGCCCATAACTAGTAAGTTGGTCTTATCGCCATTCGATTCGAGAAAGTCCGTTGCCATCCAACTGCGAATGTCAGCAGCAGCAATACTTGGAGCGAGGGAATTGTGAGGGTGAGTTCACGGTGCCGGAATGCAGGGAGGGGTCAAACCGCATGTACAGACGTAATGTGTAATCTGCATAGAAATTCAAGCCTAGATCGTAGGCTTGACCAAGAGATATAAGAGAGCCAGCCCAGATAGTTGGCCTCCGTGCTTCGGATGGGGGGAATGCGGCGGTTGGTTTTCGCGATCTTGACCCCGAGGTCGTGGGTTCGAATCCTCGTGCGTTGGGCAATCCTGTTTTGTCGCTGGCTGCAAGCGGTGGTGATAGTCTTTAAGGCTCTTCCGTCGCTATGCAGAAAGAGGCAGTTGAATCTGCCAGTATTTTTGGTGAGCCTTGATGGCACCCTAGGTAATGCGGGTGCTCTTCACAATCTTGGTCTCGAGGTAGTGGGTTCAAATCCTGCGGCAGGCGAGCCTTCATTGCTGTTGCAAGCCTTTAAGAATCCCCTGTCGCTATAAAAAGAGAGGCTGTTAAATCAGCTAGTATTTTTTTTTAACTCCGAGTCGAAGGGTCTGGCCGCCTCACCGGCCCCTTTCAGTCTTCCTTCTTGTTGGCTGCTTCCTCTGGCCTCGTGTGTTTTATTGGCGGTCCCAGATTTCTTATTTTTAACTTGGCCCGCGAGTCGGCTGACCTTGATCAGCGGAGAGCACCTTCGAGTATCGCGTTGTGAAGCACGTTTGTAGATCGCCATGACTTGACATACGATGCTTGGCTACTTGTATTCTTGCGTCGACGTAAAGCTAGGTAGCAGAGACAAAATCCAGCTGGGGAACTAGGTCGACGTCCGGATCATTCCATTCTCTTAATTGTGGCATAGTGGTGACGCTGGCCGTCATGCCCTGACGGTCGTGCCCTGATGATCGGGACCGCTACTGCATTAAATAAGAGTCTTGCTCACCATTCGTTACCTCGAACCGCAAAAACACCCGTGTGTGTGCGTGTGTGCGCTCGCGTGTGTTCGCGTTCGGTATGTGTGCGTTCGCGTGCGTTTGCGTTCGGTGTGTGTGTATGTGTGCTCGCTCGTGTTTATACAGGTATTTATATACAGTATATATGCATAAATAAAATATAAACAGAAACATAAAAACATAAACATACACAAGTATTTTATACAGTATCTATGCAGGTATATCTAAACCTGCATATCTAACTGTAGAAATGCATACGGCAAAAGTATTTGAAGGGGTGCAGCCGCCATGACGGCTGCCTACTCACTTTCAGTCTACTTAATATTGAGGATTTGTAACCAAAAGTATACACGCTGGTTGAAATAAGAAAAAGCAGAATGTTTCCGCAAATACTGTTTGAACTAGCACAACGTTGCACCTCCCTAATTTGCAACGACCTGCCAGATTTGCCGCGGCGGCACGGAGCTGATCGATGCTCTCAAACATCGGCCGTTGTTCTACTCCGAGCTCGTTGCAAATTGGCAAACAGGACGTCAGCAGATGTGATACAAACGGCCAGCTGCCGCATCCGTCGCCCGGCTTCGTTACACAACTGCTTGGATTGTGACGGACTGGAGACTCACTCGGCCAGTCTATAACCGGCACGGTAGGATAGCCGAACTCGGACAAATTGTTAAAAAAAATACTTAACTTTTGGAACAGCACGTTTTGGATCGTTTGGATCGTGTCGTATTGGAAATCGCAATCTAGTCCACGATGTGATACTTCGCGTGTGGCAGTCCAACGCTCTTGAAGTCTAAATAAGCATCGAGGGTGACGATGCTTATTTAGTTTCCAGTTCCGGACTTCAATGCCATTGCTACTGAAGCACCCCTACCTATACTGCGACACATATTCTCCCCTCTCCCCCGAGCTTGACCGTCGGCTGAAGCCATTCATATCAGTAGGGGCCTCATCTCATTTGGTGGCCGATGCCTTTGTTTGCAGTTCAATTAGAGCTTAGACTTTCGTCGGTCCACAGAACTCTGCACCTAAACTTCAGCCGTTCAGTGGATCCGAGCTTTGGCCTACTGTAATCGGCGCCATAATCTTTGAGGACAGGGGCATTTTTATCTTCTATATTATCATTATGATGTATTCTTATTAGTAATCTGTATTTTTTAACATTATATTTATTACATCGAACGGTACCGACTAGTGAATCATCAGCGACTTCCGTTTACGCGACTACAATGTACTTGCATTCAAAATGATATCGATCGATATATTTGGCTTATACAGTTGCATTCCAAACACACTGTATATGTGCGCATATGCTGTACATTTTATATAGCAGACGGCCTCCGGTCGCTCAGCATTTTGTAGTTTCAAATTAAATTGAAATAGGTGTATGCATATATGTGCAAATATAATTGTATTCGCTGTAGCTATTCTGACTCGAGTCGTTTAGGTTTTGCTCGTAGCCAACCTCAAATCCTGTAGAGACCGTGTCTTCAGCTCACATACTCCCAATGCATGGAACTCAATACCGACGTCGCGACGCTCACTGGCTCGACGACATTAAAAAAAAATGCTGAAACCTCACACGTTCCTCACAGCGTTCGCTCAGTTCGTGTGAGTTTTCCTTCGTGTGCTAACGAGTGCTGGCACTTAGCGAGCCGTCGCTGCATCGCGTGCCATCATTAGCCACCATCGACGCTCTTCCTTTAGAGCTTTTATTGAGCGGTGCCTGGAAAGAGATTACGTTCTCCTAGGGCGATATATAAACGTTTGCTCCGTCGGATAGGCTCGCTGTTCGGATAACCTTGCCTAGTCTAGTTAGTCTGAGTCTGCGTTTCGCTCGAGTTGCTATGATACCCCCCATACCGCCTTAGTGCGCGAGTGTCGCCGCTTGGGACTTGCGCTTTGACATTCAGCAGCAGCTACCCGTCGTTGCCAGGGGGATGATAATTCGCCGCCTAAGCCACGTCACGAGTCGCCGCGTTCTACTTATCGCCCGTCGTCGTCCTGACGACGTCCCGCGCCGCCGCCGCTCGCTGAGATCTCTGCGGCAGGACTGAGGCCACCTTCCGCCGCTCTTAGCTTCTTCGCCTCATGGCCGCAATCTTCAGCACTTCCGCCGCGGAGCAAATTCAGCGCGCCGAGTGCGTTCGCGAAGCGGTCTGAGAGGTCCGCTCAGTGTCCGCCAAATGCGACGCCTATTGCATTCAGCTATGGCAGGGTAGTCGTTCTTCGCAGGAGTTCGCGGGTCTCGCCCACCCCGCAACCTTGTGGATGGATCTACTAGAGACATGAAGAGACTTATTTTCAGTGTTGTCTTCTGTTTTCGCTTTTGCTTCATATATGTTACTGCTGCCATAGGAGATTCCGTGCACCTGGCAACGTGTAGCAACGAGTCCGCATAATGTAATCTGTGCCACCGCAGGGCTGCTCTCTCTCCCTTTCTCTCTCTCTCTCTCTCTCTCTCTCTCTCTCTCCAATCCCCAATCTCTCTCTCCCTCTCTCTCTCTCTCTCTCTCTCTCTCTCTCTCCGACCCCCACTCTCTCACTCCCTCTCTCATACGTTCTCTGTCTGTCTCTGTGTCTGTCTGTCTGTCTCTCTCTCTCTCTCTCTCTCCGACCCACACTCTCTCACTCCCTCTCTCATACGCTCTCTGTCTGTCTCTGTGTCTGTCTCTGTCTGTCTGTCTGTCTGTCTGTCTCTCTCTCTCTCTCTCTCCGACCCACACTCTCTCACTCCCTCTCTCATACGTTCTCTGTCTGTCTCTGTGTCTGTCTGTCTGTCTGTCTGTTTCTCTCTCCGACCCACACTCTCTCACTCCCTCTCTCATACGCTCTCTGTCTGTCTCTGTGTCTGTCTGTCTCTCTCTCCGACCCCCACTCTCTCACTCCCTCTCTCATACGCTTTCTGTCTGTCTGTCTGTCTGTCTGCCTGCATGCCTGCCTTCATGTCTGCTTGCCTGTCTGTCTGTCTCTGTCTCTCTTTCTCGGCAACAAATGATATTGAGGCTCGGGTGGGAATCAGCAGCACGCGCGGCTTGTCCGTCAACTGTCGGCGTTTAGAGCTCGAGGCACGCGGCCGCCGCTGGCCGACTCGATCGTCTGCTTCCGCGAAATAGCCAGCCGCCGGCCGTCCGCGACAGGGGGAGGCCGCGGAGCTGCTAAGCGCCAGGTCAAGGCCGTCCCGCGCCGCGTCGCGCCTTCTGTGACAATACGTTAGCCGCACCATTCTTTCACTGACTGACCGGTAGTTGCGACGACCAAAGATTTTGCTTGGTCTGCCGGTCTGAGACTGGCAGGGGAAATTCATTTCCGTAATTCTTACTCACGCAACAGCATCTTCAGTCGCCTGATGCTCACCCCGGCGCATCCGGCCGCCCGATGCCGCCACTTCCGGCACCGCTCCTTTCGTCGACTTCCTTCCTCTCGACTTGGCTACGTCTCTCGCTTTCTCTCTTTTTTCTCTCGCGAGAACAAGTCCGATGCCCACTGTATTTGCCGCAAAAGACCCCGAGGCGCGGAGCGAACTACGAGTCTACCAATTTGGCGGTCGCGGCTTGGTCGAGCGACGGACGGATGCGTCCCTGTGTACAGACGCGCACGCGCGACTCGGCTTTCAAGACCTTTCTGCCGATTCGGTCGTCGCTGCTCGCTTGCGACGCGCGGCTCGCCGCGCGCGCTCCGCTCGACGGCTCCTGACGACGCCGCCGCCGCCTCTGCTTCCGACGCGTCGCCGCCATTTTTCTTTCTTCTATTCGCCAGATCCGGACGCCGGCGAGCTCCGCGCGAGCTGTCGCTCGCTCGCTCGTCCGATCGGCCGGCTGCCTCGCTTGCCCCGCCCCTCGCACCGTCCGCCATGCCGCCGAAGAAGAAGGGCAAGAAGAAGGGCAAGAAGAAGGACGAGGCCGAGCTGCAGGCCGAGGACCGGATGCGGCGCGCCAACGACGAGCTGGCGGCGCTCCGCGACCACCTGGCCAAGCGGAAGGAGATAGCGCGTCGCGGCCAGGAGGCCGGCGCGCTGCTGCGCGAGCACATGCGCGCCGCCGAGGATCTGCTGCGCCAGCAGCAGCAGGACCAGCGCAGCGTCGGCGCCGACATGACGCGGCAGTACAAGACGATGCAGACGGAGATGAGCCTGCGCGTGCACGTGCTCGAGGCGGAGCGCGACCGCCTGCGCGCCGAGCTGGAGCGAGCGCACGCCGAGTCGCGCCAGCTGGCGCTCGACAAGGAGCGGCAGGCGCGCGAGCGCGACCAGTGCGTGCGCGAGCTCGAGGAGCGCATGCGCGCTCTTCGCGTCGGCTACGAGGGCCTGCTGCACGACTGCTTCGCGGGCCTGCGCGAGCGGCTCGACGGCGGCCGCAAGTCCTTCGAGGACGCGTCGTCTCTGCTGCAGGCGCAGAACAAGCAGGTCCTCCTCGAGTTCGGCCTCAACCCGCTCGACATCTGACCTCTCTCTCTCTCTCTCTCGACCCCGTCGGAACGGCTGGCGGCGACTCTGGCGACCGCGGCGGCGGCGCAGAGCCCGCGAGCGAGACGACGCGCGCGCGTCGACGCCGGAACCTTTCCTCGTGACGCGCCGCCGCGCTGTGCGTGCTTCCGCAAGTCTCCGCTTTTAACGACGTTCGCGCGCGCGCCTGCAAGCCAGCGACGCTGCTGTCGCGTACGGACAGTTGGCCGAACTCTTTGATTTCTGTAGACGAGTAAATAAATTTCGAAAACGCGTCCCGGTTAACCATTCGCTCTGCGCGATATGTCGCGCCAGCCGACAACGGCGAGCCTGGAAGCAGTCGCACTCGACGCGGTGGCAGTGGCCGTCGCCGGCCCGATGCAGACGCTCTGCGTGACGCTGTCGCAGGCCTTTGCGGCCGACCCTCTCTACATAACATTGTTAAAATCCGGGCTTGTTTAGATAGGGATACCACATCTAAATTGGTCCATGCACTTGTGACATCCCGTCTCAACTTCTGTAACTCATTGCTTGCTGGTCTACCGGCATGTGCAATCGGGCGCCTACAGCTGGTGCATGACTCTGCAGCTAGGCGTGTCTGTCGTGAGCGTCGCAGTTGCCACATCACACCACTTCTCGCCGACCTGCACTGGCTAGCAACCAAGCATTACATCAACTTCATAAGATTTTGCCTCTCACTTTTAGGTCCCTTCATTCTTTAGCTCCAGCCTACCTATCAGATCTACTGCCCCAATCAGGCCAAGCATCCTACCACCCGTTTTTCGGAATCTGTTTACCTATACCTCGTACAAACCTCAAATCCTTTGGAGACCGTGCCTTTGTATGACCGTATGCTTCCAAAGCCTGGAACTCTCTATCGACTTGCGTCACGACATTCCCTGACTTGACCACATTTAAAAAGAAATTAAAAATGCACCTATTTATGTCAGCATTTAGTGGATCCCTGTGATTTGTCTTGTATGTACTTATGAGTGCTGCCACTAACCATGCTGACCCAGTGCATATCACCCCTAACCATGTTATTCATGCTGTTTATCAAGCATGATACCACTCAACATTCGATCGTGTTTCCTTGGCAGCAAATGTAAAGCGCCTGGAAAGAGATTGAGTTCTCGAGGGCGCTTTATCAAGTGTAACATTATTATAGGGCGCTATACACACATCTTATTATTATCGTTTTAACATAGTGGTTGCCCCCAAACTTCCCAAATAAGGCCAAGTAATAGACGGTGAATCATGAGCCAGCGATGATGTTACTGCTTCGTAGCCCAATACACACGCAGCCAAAGGAAAGGCAATAATCAACAATGAAGGTTACGCATACATGACGTCGGTACACGGTAACGTTTCTGGGGTGAGAGTGAATGGGTGCCTCGCTAAAGGCTGCTCCAACGCCGCAATGGCCACGAATACAAAGTCAGAACTTTGACCTTTCGCGGACCAGCCAATAGCAGAAGCGCGCCGTCGGGCAGGAGCGGCGTCGAGCCCTGGGGCAGCCTGCATCCACGCCCAGTTCGTGCCTTTAGATCAGCCAGAACTGGCGCTTGCGCTTGGGCCGAAAATGGTCGACAGCAATCCTTCCAATCCTGTGGGATTTAGCTCCTTTGCCAGCACATTTTTTATATTTCTCCAGGACGAATGGAAACGATTGGCACGCAAATTTGTTGAAACAACAAGGGTAACATAAGCCATCTTTTGATGTAACCATAACTGTCATGTTTACCTGTTGATGACCGGTAGGGGTCAATGTCACTTTTCACCGTTCTTCATCCAAACATGGCTATCTCGCTAAATCAACCGATTCAATAGCATGCAGTGTATAATTATGAAAAACCCCTCAAAAGATGCACGGCATTTGGCTTCCAAATAATAAAATTAAAAATAAACTAAACAACTTTTGACACGTCAAACGTGTGAAGTGCCAGCAATGAAAATTTCAAGGACATACAGGACATACTCTGACCATGTCAAATACTAGAAGTTAGGATTTCTTGGGCCGCTGACCCCGACTTGTATTCAAAATTTCACGCCGATCGGAGCATTTTTGGCCAAGCTATTGAATTAACCGAGTACCCGAAGTCCATTGTGGGGAAAACTCCGACAAGATAACAAATGATGTAAAAGCATTAAAGTGATAGAAACAAGTCTCAGTTATTGGTTTAATGTAATAGAACTGTGAAACACTTACCATGCAGCACGTACTTCTAATTTCACGTTGATCAGATGATTGGGACATTTGCAAGACACATCAGGCTCCGGCCTATCTGTGACATTTGCAAGACACATCAGTAGAATGAAGACGAATAGCTGAGTGAAAAAAAGCAAGGTTTTCATCTAAGTCTATCTAACAAAGTACATTATGTAGGAGAGATGACTGAAATGCTGTGAACGTACAAATAATAAATTATGCCAAATGTCAAGTCGATCGAATCGCTATGGTTGGAGATATGACATTCGCATGATAGAGCGGTTGGCTTTTGAAAGCACAGCCGGTCAAGGAATAGGAGGGGGTTGCTAAAGACAAGCTAGAAAAGTATGCCAGTACTATATATATATATATATATATATATATATATATATATATATATATATATATATATATATATATATATATATATATATATATATATATATATATATATATATATATATATCGCAAAAATACTTCAAAAATAGATAAATCCACACCTATAGGACTTGCTAAACCTTACAAGATCGTTAGGTACCGCCAACCCAACCTACGAAATTGCATTATGTCGGCCGCATACCGGACGCATAAACCTGCCGTGGTTTACCAGCGCTTTCGCCTATACAAACCAATGCATCAGCAGGCTGTTTCCTAGGGAACGACGCGATAGTTCAATGCAGCGTCGGAGCTTCCTGTCGCGGCTTCCCTCGTATCAAAATGGCCGCCAGAGGATCCGAATTAGCGGTCCCAGGATTCCAGGTGCGCTACTAATTGACTCTTTACTTAGCGGTAGTAAATTACATTATCCCTAACAATAGTCATTTAACAGAGCGACATCAACTTCCGGCAAGCCTGGCTAAAAGGGGAGCCTCACGGCAAGTGTAAAAATGCGCATGGCAGGTAAATAAATGAAGAAAGAATAGCCTGGGATAGCCTTTCGTCCAAGCCGGCCCCTCCCCCAAAGGGCGGGCCTAAATTTGCTGGCTGGTTTTAAGCCTTTTCATTGTTTTAACTATCAGCTGGAGAGTTGAGTTATAACTACCAGTCGGCGTGTTATTATTTTGAAAAGATACAGGTTTTTTTATTTTTTCAATTGATGTTCTAGCGTCTGTTTAGGGCTGAGTAACCTTTGTTTACAAATTTAGCCACTAACACCGCTCAATTGGCATTTTATTCACACACAAACTTGTAGGACGTACTAATTTCGTTGTAAACGTGTCTTAGAAATTATTTTTTGCCATGTTACGGTCATTTGCCAGTCGTCGAAACTCAGGACTTAATATATAACTTGCTTGCCTTTTAATAGGCAAACTTCCTAAAACTTCGTAACGTTGGCCATTATTTCAGGACACCCCCCCTTAGATTTAGCAGAGCTTTCACTCGTGACGCGCCTCGAAAATTGTCGGCAGCAATCTTCGAAATCGTGCTCCTCTGACTGCGTACTATCGTATGTCCGTGCGCCGACGTGCACGGAAGTACTGATTCGAACGCAAGATAACCGCACTAAAGCTGTCTGGCCAATGGCGCGGCGCTCGTAGGAAATTACAGAAATTAAAACTAAAATAAATTAAATTTAAATTTAATTAAAATTTAATTAAATATTAAATTACTATTAATCAATAGTACATATTAATGTTAATGCATTTTGACTATTAATAAATGTCGATAGTAAATACTAATAGTAAATGCTAATTAATATTAAGTAATAAATTAATTTACAACTTCAATTTCATTTGAAATTCTTTACCACTTTAATTTAATGAGAAATTTAGTTTAAATTACAGAAATTACTAAAGCTGTCTGGCCCCTGGCGCGGCGCTCGTCACGGGTGTCGTCGCCAGTCCGCCAGTCCTTGCAGACGCGCTGGGCGAGCGCCGCCGAAATTGGCGCCGCGTAGCGAACCGAACGCAGAGTCGCAGACGCAGAGCTTCGGACACACCACGCCACGGTTCTGCCCAGCGGCTAAGGAGCTCGCTCCGGGGACCAAGGTCTGGCACGGTCGCGGGCTCGAGCCAGCCCCTCGTGACGTATGCGAAGCGCTTGAATAGTGATCGACTTCTCTTAGGCTCTAAGAGAACTCGTAATCTCTAATCGGCTAATCTCCTAGAGAACTGTTTATTTATGCAGATGAACTATTATCATACGCGCGGATGTGAGCCAACGGTGGCAGAACGCGGGCAGCAATTACAACAACCCCCCCCCGCTGTGCTATAGCGAGTCCGTGTCGCTCGCGCAGACGACGCCTATTTCACTGCCGCAGAGAGGCACGAGTGCACAACGACAGCCATAGCGTATAACAACTGTACCCTGGCGAGGTTCGGTTGGCTGGATCGGCTGTATTGCGACAGAGGTCAGGCAGGCTGGGCCGGAGTCTGCCTGACCTGTAGGCTTGCCCGAATATGGCGACGACGACGTGCAGCCGAGGTTTTACGAGAGCCGACGTTGGCCGGATAAGTCGTGGGTTTTGAACGCTCTCGGTTGCGCCCAGCTGGACGTCCGGATGGATTTCAGGCGTTCGCCGACGCTGCGGCGGCCACCCATGCAAGGCAGCGATGACCCAGCGCCGAGCTGGCGGGGCTGGAGATAAGCACGCTCGCTGTGATGGCTTGTATATTCCGCGTTCCCCTGTAGCGTATGGTTCGAAGTCGTCCCCCGTCCGTGAGCTGTAGCCCTCGGCGATCTGAGTGATAGGTACCGCGCTTGTGATTCTCCGTTTATGCAAACGCAAGTCTGACCAATGTCGCCGAGATGTAGTACGTAGGAAATCAGGAGCCCCGTCTTCAAGATTGCTCCGGTCCAAGGGTTTCCTTCCGCTTTAGGATATGGCTTCGTGCTTCCTGCATTACTCCGTAGCCTAACGTACCCGAGGGGCCGCGGTAGTTGGGTGTTAGCTCCCCTGTTGTTGTTGGCGCATGCGACTTTGTAAAAAGAAGTTTAATCAAACTGCCGCTAGTCCTACCCTCGCCCAGCGTCGCCCAGCGTCGGCGGCGTGGCCGGAGCATGCTGGAAAGTAGCCGAACCCCCCTCCCAGATTCGGCTGCATAACTAGCTCGTTCGAAGCACAATTAGTTGTCTAATCAATTGCCTAATTGGCACGCGCAGCTTTTCTGGTTCCTATAGGCTGCAATTCTGGAACCGCCTGCAATCACTGGGGCTATCATAATCTGACCGATATAGCAGTCCAATGCGTCGCATGTCCACGCAAGTTTTGCACGCCAATCTCGACGACGCGTGGGGATGCTAAGTCGGACAAATTATGACCGAGCTTGAGGTCATTAGCGGGTCCTCAATTATAAGCATTAAAAATGAGCCATGCCATAATCTGCGATTGAGACCTCTGCGAACTGTCCATCTGCAGCGATGGTCGACAGGTGCCGCTTGGAGTTTCGTGCTTAACGGAAGTTTTCGCTACGGCCGGTGCTGTTCTGGTTGGCGTACGTTGTCCTCTCTGCCATAGAATAGACCGCTCTAAATAGTCGACGCGGAATGGTTGTATCTGCATTATACCAGGTATATTACCTGTACGGTCGCGCTCGATCGCTGCAGCGCTCGGGGCGGCGGCCTGGGCCTGCGCAGCAGCTGCGACTCGCTAGCTGCCGGTACTCGCAGCTGTTAGCCACGCCCAGTGTTCGTCATGCGTCTGTACGGACTAGTACCGCTACGTCCGCCCTCTTGTGTGGATCGGCGCTTTAGTTTAGAAGTCGCTACAGTGGTTTTGTAAAGTTTTGTTTCAAAAGTATCGGAGAATTGCCGAGGACGCGTAGAAGCGATCTTGTTCAAGTCTCATTGCTCTTGACTGTACACGTGAGCGTTGGTTGCAACGATAACATGGCTGACTGCTCAATGGAATGGCTGGAATGCGAGGTATGCGAAGTTCGATGCTGAGGAATGCTGAGTTCGCAAAAGCCGAAGCAGCTGCTTGCTCGGCAAAAACTTGGGATTCGAAAGAAGTGACTCACTTGCAGAAATGCTCTCGTTCTGAAGAAGAGCTTAACCTAAATGTGAGCGAATCGCCGAACTGCATGGTTCCGAACTTGTGCGAATGGGGAATCGATGCTCATTACACATTGATCGATTGATCGAGAGGCAGTATTCGCAGGTGAGCAGCATGTAGCAACATCTAAACATATTTCAACGCGAGTATTTTTTCCAGGAAGGCTGTGGTATTTCGATATGTCAAGAAAAAATTAGAATATCTCTAAACATACGACGCTGGCTAACCGGCACTCGACGGAGAGTTAGGCTGAGGCTACTGAGAAGCTGGAATTTTAGTGAGCTAATGATAGCTGTAGGAATTACCCTACTAGGGCTAATCTAGATAATGTCAAAGGCGATAGCGTGATGGCACCCTAGGTAAGGCGGTTGCTTTTCACGACCTCGGTCCCGAAGTCGTAGGTTCGAATCCTGCGATGGGCGATTCTCTATTGCCACTGCAAGCGGCGACGATAGCCTTTACGGCTCTTCTGTCGCTATGCAAATGAGGTTCTTAAATCAGCTAGTATCAGGGTGACCCATGGAGAACAGACGAAAGCCGCACGTTGCGCGTTGACGTCTTACATACGTCATCTTGGGACACCGGAGCTTGTGATTTTACGTGAGAGCAGAGAACTGGCTGCGAGTAATGAGCAATGTTTGGAGTTGATGAACGAAGTCTTGTGCCGGTCATTGCCACTGCGGAGTGTGTAACGATAGCAACTTGTTTCGCAACTGCTACCGTACAAAACGCTGATCTGGTGGTATGCTGCTACTTCGATGCTGATCGAGCTGCTTTATTAATCTGCGATCGTGCTGCAGCTGCTAGTGTCAGCATTAAGAGTCACGTGAGAGTTGGCAACACTTGCCGTGTGCCCGACGTGGAACCGTGCTTGTCCAAAGTTCAGCACGGTGATAGTGCTACTTGCCATGCGTCCTCGAGTTTATGATGATAGATGGAACTGGTTATTTATCATGACTTCTACATTTCGACGACTGCTCACGTTTTTGATGACAGCCGCAGACGCTCCTTCCTTGTCTTATCATGATGTCTACGTGACTTCCTCTGCGGTTTAGTGACTGAAGTTTTAAATTGGTGCATTTTATGTCGTGATCTTTTCGAGCCTGCATGTCAATCATTTTCGTACTGCTTACGACCGTGCCACGTTTGCGAAATTCGGCAAAAGCAAATGAATTTTACTCTCCTCTCCGATTCGTTATAACTTAACTGTTGGCCTTGTTTTGACCGTCTACAGGTAGGTGGATGCGTGGTCTGCTAAGAGCTCTGTTTGTCTTTTTCCGAAAAAATCACGGACAATCTAACGAAATGTAAAGCAGACAGGACCTGAACTGGTGACACAATGCCAGGAATGAGCGTCATAAGTTGAAGTCGAAATTGCTAGTGCAGCGATGGTGCAAGAATTGTTCCTCCTTGTATTGTATTGCGCACACATATCATACACTAGCTTTGCGATAGCTTCAGGTACTGCATGGGCGGAGGCTAAAAGCTCGGCTAGTGTCCGACCAAGATGGACTTCTCGTGACCTGAACGTCAAGAGTCCCAAGAGTTCAGAAGTCTCAATTGAAGCCCCGTTCAACACTATACCGGCTTTCAGTAAAAACGGCGGGGAAAACAGCTGTCAAGAAGGTTTCTGAAAATCCTCGCCGCTGACCGCTCGCTCAGCGATTTGTATTTTAGCTCTACGGGGTGGCAAAGCCAAAATTTAGCACCTACCATGGACTGTCGGGTTTATTATCCCAAACGAAGACGGCCTTAATTCAAGAAGGGTGCAGTGAAACACGGGCGTTCTAAATTGTTCAGCAGATGATAGTGCTTAAAATTTGTATCGGGTCCTGAATCTAAATGATTAGGAACAGAAAATCAATCGCAATCCATATTTGCAAAATTTTGCAAGTGATCTGATTTTTGGTTGTCCTTTGAGTGTCGAAGTGAGATGCGTACACTCGTGGCGGATACGTGACGTACACTAGCGGCTCTCACTCAGCGGCTAAGAAACACACCGGTCTACTTCAAGAACAAGGACAAGGTCATTGAGATTCTTGACTGCTAGACGTCATGCTTTCTGCTATCATCGCCACAACGGATGTATCGGTGCAACGTTTACGAATAGCTTGCCTAACACAGAGGCGACAGCTCATCCAGTTTCGGTCGCGCCTCTGCGAGGATTAGGGGCACGTGACGTGACCTTCAGTGCTTCTAGCAAAGGTCTTCCCGCTCCGGAGAGGCTGCAACCTGCACGTGACTCTATTGGATAGCCGACCGGAAGATTAGCTGACGGACGAATTTTTTTTTATGCACTAGCTAGTACTGGCTGCTGCCCGTAAACAGTCACGGGAAACTTCAGCGTTGCATTACAGTGCGGTCCCGAGTGTCCGCTGACGAAGTGGCTAGCCAAGCATAGCTGGTTAGCCCGGCCCACTATCTGGCGAGGACTCCGTGCCACGTGACCTTGGTCGTAAAGTGCTCGAATCTCACCCTCGGTCTCTTCTGTTTTCGGCCTCGTCGTGAGTGAGGCGCCAAAGCCACGCTTTGGAAGGGATTTTTCGGCAATCTCTTCTCCGTCGTAGAGCGACGTTTCCGTTGCGTTTCGGCAGTTTACCGCGCTGGTTTGGACCAGTGGCTCATAAGGTGCTCGCCCCGACCGAGGTCAGGGTGAAGGCAATTGTTGACCGAGGCCGCGGGCTCGAGCCCCGTAGCATATGTGAGGCACGCGAATAGAGAAAATTGGTCCATGCACTTGTGACATCCCGTCTCAACTTCTGTAACTCATTGCTTGCTGGTCTACCGGCCTGTGCAATCAGGAACTTACAGTTGGTGCAAAACTCTGCAGCTAGGCTTGTCTGTTGTGAGCGTCGCTGTAGCCTCATCACACCACATCTCGCCGACCTGCTCTGGCTGCCAGTCACGCAACGGAACGACTTCAAGGTTCTCTCACTTACTTGTAGGCCCCTTCATTCTCTGGCTCCAGCCTACCTATCATAACTGTTCCCTCACTAGGCGAAGAATAATACAACCCGCTATTCTGACTCGAATTGTGTAGCCATACCTCGAACGAACCTCAAACCGTTGGAGACCGTGCATTTAGTTCCTATGCTCCCAAAGCCTGGAGCACAGGACCGGCGCACGTCACAACGTCCCCTGGTAGGGCGAAATTTAAAAAGAAGAAAAACGCACCTGTTGGTTACAGCATTTTGGTGGGTCTCTGTGATTCATCAATCGTGTGCATGTGCCTGCTTACACTATAATATGCCTGCTGCTTGCGAATGTTACCACCAAGCATTTGGTAATGCTTTACATGCAGCATCTGTAAAGTGCTCAGATAAGGATTCAGTTCTCTGATGGCGCTATAAAAATGTATCATTATTAATATTAGGTTCTCTTAGGGCACGATACAAATTATATATATATATATATACATATATATATATATATATATATTTGTGTGGAACTGACTTTCTTTGTTGCTTGTTTTTCTCGTTGTAGGATAGGTGCGCTGACTAACTAACTAACTAATTAACCAACAAGCCTAGCTTTTACATCCGCTTCCGGACGTTGGCTATCGGCGGTCGGCTACCTGATGTCGGCTGCCGGGCATCAGCTGTGTCGTTCGGCGCTCTGCATTTGTGGCGCAGTCTGTAGTTCCGGAGCCGCTACGCCGCGTTCGTACCGCTATCTAGATGCTCGAATCTGATTGCTTTTGCCATGTCGCATGGCGGCGGCTGATTCAAAGCGCAGGACGAAAAGGGAAGTAAACACGGTCGCGTGGCTTCAGAGACTTGAAAGATCGGACACTTGAAAGTGCGCACCCTGCGTGCGCACTTCTTCCCGCAAGCGCTGCTGTAAAATACATTTTACTTTTTACTAGAGTGAAGTCAATCCGACCTCCGGTTGGGCCTCCGCGGCTCGACGCTCTCACATCACCCGCTCCTCCTCCTCCTCCTCCTCCTCCTCCTTCTCCTCCTCCTCCTCCTTCTCCTCCACCTCCTTCTCCTTCTCCTTCTCCTCCTCCTCCTCCTTCTCCTCCTCCTCCTCCTTCTCCTCCTCCTCCTCCTCCTCCTCCTCCTCCTCCTCCTTCTCCTCCTTCTCCTCCTCCTCCTCCTCCTCCTCCTCCTCCTTCTCCTCCTCCTCCTCCTCCTCCTCCTCCTCCTCCTCCTCCTCCTCCTCCTCCTCCTCCTCCTCCTCCTCCTTCTCCTCCTTCTCCTCCTCCTCCTCCTCCTCCTTCTCCTCCTTCTCCTCCTTCTCCTCCTCCTCCTCCTTCTCCTCCTCCTCCTTCTCCTCCTCCTTCTCCTCCTTCTCCTCCTACTCTTCCTCCTCCTCCTTCTCCTCCTCATCAGCTTCCGATCGCCGTTTCTCACGCTGAGTAGAAATCTTTCATTAGGGACTTAAGTTCGGATGCGCTGACGGTCTAGAACTTTCTAGCGTCTTTTTGCTTCTGTCGCCATTTCTGCATTTACTTGAAATCAGTCGAATAAGTCAGCCAGATGGGCGTCCACGCCCGCCTAGCTTTCTGTACATGGGCTCTATCGAATGCGTAGTTTTTGCAGTTCCGCTTTTCTTTGCTCGCTTTCTTTTACGCCATTCACCTCTTATATATAGTATGTTATATACGATATGTATATTACCACCGCACTTTACAAACCGCGGGTCCTAGTTAACGAGCGGCCCCGAGGGCCTGCCTGAGTGTACTTTTGCATGCTCGTCGAAGCACGGTACATTAAACGTCACTACCTCTTGTCTATCAGCGGCTCTCTTGCAGCGAGTTATAAAGCGTCTACGCTCGAGAGATTCGGGTCTCTTAAGTGGCGGCCAAATACAAAGACACAATTACACCTACTCAGCATCCTCCTTTTGGTGCGGACGAGTGATTGAAAATGGCGACCGCGTCCCAGTGAAGCGGTGGCTCACCTCGATCGCAGCTGCGTAATTAGAGTGGCCGCTGTTCGGTGTGCAGCGCGTGGCGCCGTGGCGCTCGCGTGGGGTCGCAGCGCCGGCGCATTGCTTGCACTCGTCGGCGTTTTATTGGAAAACCGCTCTCGCTCGCTCGCAACCTCCGCTGCAACCACCGCAGTACGACGCTGTCGGCGGATGTTCGCCTACGGCACGTGACCGCGCTCACCATTGGAGAGTCGTGGGCGCTGGAAATCGTCCATTCGACAGGCCCCGGAGCGTGAGTAGGAGCACCGGCGGAGGCGGCGGCGGCGGCGGCGGCGGCGGCGGCGGCGGCGGCGGCGGCGGCGGCGGCGGCGGCGGCGGCGGCGGCGGCGGCGGCGGCGGCGGCGGCGAGAAGCAGAAGAAGGTGCAAAGCGGAGTGGGCCAATGCCAGGAAGGGCCTCGCTATGGCAGCCTCTAATATCGAAACTGAGGGACAGCGTCTCCCTCTTTCCTTGAGAGAGAGATAGAGAGAGAGAGAGAGAGAGAGAGAGAGAGAGAGAGAGAGAGAGAGAGAGAGAGAGAGAGAGAGAGAGAGAGAGAGAGAGAGACAGAAAGACAGACAGACAGACAGACAGACAGACAGAGAGGGGGCGAGGAAGAAAGAGAGTGAGAGAAAGAGAGTGAGAGAAAGAGAGTGAGAGGGAGCTGTCGCACAGAAAAAACTTGACCGTTGTCTGCTCGGCAGCGCAGGCGGCCGACATGGATGGGCAGCCGTATAAAAGGTTAAATCGAACTCGTTCGCTCGTGCAGCACCTCTTCACGGCGGCGACAGCAGCCCAACTGTATCCGGTCTCAGGGGGACCCGCAGAGCGAACGCCAGCCGGGAAAGCTTCGCCTCTGCACTTTCGGGGCAAGCGCAACGTCGCCAGGGGGACGGGATACGGGGAGGGCGAATGGCGAAGGTCAGCCACGGCAGGCGGCCCTCGGCCGTCTCTCCGACTCTTCTCTTTTGCCGCCGTCATTCGATTGAGCGCGATCCCGGCGTTCCTGACGAAGCCGACGGTCGCCGACAGTCGCTCTTCGCTATTGAACGCCGCTGACCGCTCGCTTCACCATCGCTTTCATCAGCCGGTACCGCTGCACGGCGATGTACTGCTTGGACACCTCGTACAGACGCGCCATCTCGTCGATGTCTTGTCGCAGTCGCGACACGCTCTTCCTCAGCTCCCGGACCTTGTCTGGCAGTTCAGCTCTCGGCACTTCCGGTATACTGGCGACTGCCAGGGAAGCGAAGAAAAGACGGCGGCTTTGAACCGTCGCTCTAGACGACGGCGCCAGCGGCCGCGCCAGCCGCCGCCGCCGTGAACTCCGGCTCCACCGCTCCTTGCGCGCGAAGCCGGCTGCCCAATGCGCATGCGTTCAGCGCTGTGCGACCGTCGAGGCGGCGGCGGCGGCGGCGGCGGCTGAGCAACAAGACGCCGGAAACAGAAAGCCGGAAGCAGAAGGCCGGAAGCAGGCGCCTCGAGTTGATGACGCGAGGAGGCGACGAAAATGCAGCAGCAGCCGCCGCGACTAACGTCGCTGGTGGCGGCGGCCGCACCAGCGGCGATAATGTTTCGCATAAAGACAGCGAGAGACGCGGTCGCATTTTGTCGAGCCCATACTGCGGCGTTGCGTCGGGCAGAGCAGGCTCGGGGTTTCGCACAGCGAGCGCACAGAAGCGAGCTAGCCGCGGCACAACGAACCGACCGCTGCAGCGAAAGCGCCAGGGGTGAGGGGCGGGACGCGGCTACGATACCCGCGGCGAGCTTTCGTCCGGTGATGCCGGTCGACATCATCACCAAGCTGCCGAGCCCTAGGGCGCACGTCACGTCCGGTATGGCGTCGAGCTTCGTGTACATGACCGTCCTCTTGATCATGCCTTTCAGCCTGCCGTAGCGCCGAAACACCTCGTAGCATTTCGAGTCCTCGTATTCGCCTGAGATTGGAATGAATTCGTAAGCTGGCAGCGAAAGTGTAGAATTTCTGCACTATAAAGCGGCGGCTCCGGCGGCGGCTTCGCATGCATTCGGCATTGAAAGAATGAAATTATAAATTAAAGAAAAATAAAGAAACCCCTTTATAAATAAAGAAATTAATAAAGAAAATAAAGAAAAGCTGTGAAGCCGCTAGCTCGAAATGCCCCGCGTACCGTCAGCTGCTACACATCCGCCTGACGAGACTTGACGGTGGCGGCGAGAGCGGCGGCGGCTGCCGCTCATTTAGCTACCCGACGGGCCTCCACTGTTATTGCTGTTCGGCTGCTTAGTTACCGGTAAAATATTCGCGACACTACCGCAGGATGCGACGAAATATCTCGCTGTTAGCTGCATTACTGTGGCATTATTGTTTTAAATGTAGCGGCACAAGAGACATTAAGGCACTCGCTCATGGCGACCGAGGTCGTGGGTTCGAATCCTTCACTAGAGCGGTCCTTTATTGACAACGGCAGGCGACGGTGATAGTCGCCAAGGCTCTTCTGCCGCTATAAAAATGAGGCCGTTAAATCAGCTAAGATTATGTTCTGCCGTAATGCAGTATTTCCTTTTCTGGCTGAGAGAGCGATTTGGGCTTCGCGCGAGTAGGGTGCCTTCAGCGTCGACGGTGACCCCGCGGTGACCTCGAGTCGCGACGAAGTCGGTCTTAGCACAGCGGCGACGTGCTCTCACTTTACGAACCAGTGGATTCGAGTGGATTCGAGTCTTGCTGCGGGCGATTCTCTTCTGGCCGCTGCAAGCGGGAGGAAAGCCGTTCTGCTATTTCCGGTTCCGGTCGGTTACTTGCCGGTTCTCCTGCTTCCGCTACGTGAAAATGGCTCCGCGCTACGTTAAATCGCTCCGCGATACGTTAAATCGCTACGTTAAACCTGTACTTCAATCCCCCTTTTTCTTCATAAGTTGGGGCACATTCCGGGAGTGTTGAATTAGCCGACCTTTACTTTATCAGCAAATGTAAAGCGCCTAAAAAGATATTGAGTTCTCTGAGGGCGCTTTATCGAGTGTGTTATTATTATTATTATTCCTCTGTTCTTCTTAAGTTAGGGCGCATTCCGGCACCGCGGGTGTGTCGGAGGGAAGCGTTCCCAAATTGTGCGACCGTGGCGTGCCTGCCGAGGGCAGCGTAAGCAATGGAACTCCAGAACTTCCGAGTGCTACTGGTGAAATGGTCATGGCCGGCGACCTGAACAATAGAGTCGATTACGATCGCCCCTCGCTCGCCTGCCCAACGGGCGGCGTCACGTGACGTCACCGGAGCGAGCACCTTGAACGGCGCCAACTTAAAACTACATCCTTGGCCTTGAGGCCTTGGATTGTCTGATACGCTTGGCGCGCTTCCAAATACAATGAGCAGACTTCGCGTGAGCCAGCGGCGTGAATTGGGAGGAGGCTCACTAAATAGTGGCTTCGAAAAACTCGGCCATGCGGGAAGCCATCGAGGACAGGCGAGAGAGATAGATAGATAGAGAGACCGAGAGACAGAGATCGAAAGACAGACAGAGAGAGAGACACAGAGAGAGAGAGAGAGAGAGAGAGAGAGAGAGAGAGAGAGAGAGAGAGAGAGAGAGAGAGAGACAGACAGACAGACAGACAGACAGACAGACAGACAGACAGACAGACAGACAGACAGAGAAAGAGACATAGACAGAGACAGAGACTGAGGCAGAGAGAGACAGAGAGACAGAGAGACATACAGAGAGACAGAGAGAGAGAGAGACAGAGAGAAATTTAAGATTTAGAAAGAGAGAGGGAGCGTGCGAGAAAGATAGAGACAGATAGAGACTAGGAGACTGACAGAGAGACAGACTGACAGAAAAGGGACGGATACAGATATGGAAAGAAGGAAAGAGACCGGCAGAGAAATGGAGAGGTCGAGTGATAGGAAGATTAGAAGGGAAGAAACACAGACAGGCGGAGAGTAGGGAGGGGTGAGACACGGACAGAGGGAGAGACACGGAGAAATGGAAAGTAGAGAGGAGAAGAGAAAGAAAGAGGGAGTGAGAGAGTAAAAGAGCCAGAGAGAATCAAAAGAAAAAAGAGCGAGAAGTAAAAGAGCGAGAGAGAGGAGAGAAGGGAGAGAGAGAGAGAGAGAGAGAGAATTAGTGCGTTATATTAATAGAATTACTTAAGAACTTGCTTAGAGTGTTGTGCCAGGTGGTGCCGCACGGCAGTTGGTGGCAGTCAGGGGCCACCTTTTCCTATCGACGAAAGCCTCTTTTAGTTCCGTTAGCCAAGCATGAGGCGGACGCCGAGGCAGCCGCGCGCCTGCCGAGCGGCGGCGGTGGCGCTACCGAGCAGCTGGACCCTGTGGCGCGAGTTAACGAGGTGAATGCACCGCAACTCAACGACGACGGCGTCGGCGGTAGCAGCAGCAGCGGCGGCGGCGGCGGCGGCGGCGGCGTCGACGCTCGGTTAGGGAATCTTGAGAATCCGCTCGACCCGATCGACGCATATCCGGATGCTCCGCATTGTTCAGCTCACGGCGGAAGTGAGGAGCGACGGTAGCGACGACTCGGCAGCGACCGGCCCCCCAGCGAACATTTGTGCAAAGGACGGAGCACGAGTCCGTCGACGTTCACTCGGCAGGCAGCTCCGCCCCCGGAAAGCTGCTGCTTCGACGCATTCGAAAAAAGCTGGATCAAAGGAGGAATGTGGCCAGAGCGAACAGGGCGCTTTTCAAGACAGCTATCGCACTAATGTATGCACCTAGAAAGCTTTCGCTCCTTTCCCAAAATCCGTGCCAAAGGCTCGGCGACAGCACGCGATTTTGAAATCGGAGCGTAACGCAAAGCGATGATAATAATAATAAATGATGGAATTCATTCGGATAGCGCCGCAAGAGAACTCGGTCTCTATTCAGGCGCTTTACATATGCCACGGCGCTCGAGCCCACGACTTCGGCCAGACCTTGGTCCCCGGGGCGAGCCAAAAATACTGGGCCAAATCAACGAGGCTTGAAATGGCGAAATCTTCCAATAGGGGTTTGACTGGTAGTGCACACTATTTGATTTGGCGTTGACGGCTGCGGCGAAGGAAAACGCCGACAGAAGCGATCCGATCGTCATTTTTCTACCGAACAATATTTACAATAAGTCATTCTACCGAAATAAAATAAAATAAAAGGGTTTATATTATTAATTTGGTATTTTCTTATTTATTTTATTTCGAATAAATTAACAATAGTTACAGATAGCATATTGTGAATTTAAGGAGCTGAGAGCATTATATAATCCTAGGCAACACGTTGCACAACGCTAAACAGCCACGGCGACTTCCTACTACCGGGCGGCAAATCGCACCGAGTCGGCAGACGTTCTCGCACGGTTTCTGTTTGGATGCGGGCTGCTTACATAAGCCAAGTATCGCTTCCGATCGTGCCGCCCTGTCATCGGCAAATCGTCGTCGTCGGAGGAGGAGTCCGGATATCCGGCATCGGAGGCCGCTCATGCGAATCGCTCGCACAGCTCGCTTTGGTTCGCAAAAGCTCTGCTGCCGCGCGTGCGAGCGAGCGAGCGAGCGCGCGCGAGTGGCGGCAGTGGTCCGACTCCAGGTAATGACGCGTCGAGAAAGAACTCTGCGCAGCACACGCCTTCGCCGTCGGCGAGCGAGACCGCGACGCTGCGACGCTGCGAGCGGCTCGCGAAGCTTGTGAGGAAGCTCAGCTCACTCTGCGAAGAGAGCGGCGGGGTCTACTTCGAAGCAGTGCCCGCCCTCTTCTGGCGTGGATATCGGACGCAGCACAAAGGAAAAGGCAGACGACGCAGCCACGTCTCAGTCGTACTGTCGGCTTCCGCTTCGCCGCCTGTCCCTCAGGGCAGCGCCGTCGCCGTCTCTAGAGGCTCTGGCGCTGCGAGAGGTCGCGCGTCTGTCGACAGCGCGTGCGCCCGCGACTACGAACGACTGCAGGTTGCACGGCAAAGCTATTTAGCTGAATCTGCAGTCGAAAGCGAGGTCAGGGTCGTATCGGGTTCTCCGCTCCTCGCTGGCTGGCAAGTGCTCATGCTTCGGCTTGTCGGCTTCCGCTTGTAAGACTGAGCGGAAGAAACGCCAGGCACCTATTCATCAAACTAGAGGTAGCCTCGGTTTGGCCTCGGTAGCCTCGGTTTGGCTGCGGTTCTTCGTTCGTTCGTGCTGGCCGTCCACGAGTTCCCGACCCGCTACTCGCTTTGCTTTTCTCGAAAAGTGGTCCGGGTTGCTATATTTTAGTCCGATCTTTTTAGCAATTGGTCCGAACTCGTTCTCACTTTCTTTCTCTTAGACGCTTTCTCGTCTGCACAGTGTACGCGCGACTAGTGAGTTCTCAGATCAGGTCAGCTGATCTCTCAGATCAGGTCAGCTGGCGCCAGCTTGCGCAGCCTCATGGCGGCGGCGGCATGGCAGGACGGGAGGCGATCGTTTAAAACGAAAGAATATAGTTTAATATAAATAAATATATAATTCATTTTTAAAGCGCCCCAAGAGAACTTAATCTCTATTCGGGCGCTTCACACATATGCCTCGGGGCTCGAGCCCACGTGACCTCAGCCGCGCCTTGGTCCCCGGGGCGAGCACCTTGACCGCTGGACCGAACCGCCTCGAATCTGCTCGCTCGCTCCAGCCTGCCAGCCGAGCATAACTGGGCAGGATCAGGTCAAGGTGATCGCTTCTTTCTCTAAACTATCAGGCTGCTACCGCGTGGACAGTCGTGCAGTCGCTGCGTCTCCGAGGCGGGCAGTAGGCGAGCGAAACCTTGACTTTCGCTGCTCGTCCGGCGGAAACGCCACCAGGGGGCAGTTTTTCTTCGAGCGTTCGCGAGTGCAGCACGGGCAAGCGCATTTGCCGTCGTAGCAAGCGGACCCTCGCCGCGTCCCAGCCAGCGGCTTGGGGCGATCAGCCTTAGCTTTAGGTCGTGGTCGATGGCAGGGCTGGCACATCCGACCGAAAAATGTCGAGCGCCGGCTTTAATGCTGGCATATTAGGGCGCCATTCTCTCAGCGATCTGCCTCCGAACGCGTCGGGACGCGAGCCGCAGTCACAGCTTCTTTCGCCGTCTTTCTTTGAATTGAACGCCATTCAAGTCTGCGCCGCGTGCTGGGGCATCCGTTCCGCTGACGCTGCGGTCCCTGCGCTGAACTTTGTGTGAACTTTTGTGCCCTTCTTGTGTCTTTTACTGCCTGCTTTTCGTGCTCACCACCTTCACTGCCTGCTTTCGCGTGATCGGCGGCATAATACATACTATTTACTAGCCACGGGTCCGACTAAACAGCGGCACTCTGTGTCCTCATGGTAGCTCTTGCACGCGCCGGTCAAAGCACGATACCTTTCTTGTAATTAGCTTATCGGTTATAATTAATTCTTGGCTCTCGCATCTCCAGTCATAAAGCGCCAGCAGAGAGATCCTGGTTCTCTCAGGACGAAGTCCTCTTTATTATATATTATCATGATTTATTATTAGTATCTATGCGAAGTATTTATTATTATTACAATAGCAATTATCAGCTATGCCACTAGTGAGCCGTGATGGCACACACTAGGTAGGGCGGCTGCTTTTCACGACCTCGGTCGCGAGGTCGTGAATTGGAACCCGCGGCCTCGGTCCCGAGATCGTGGGTTCAAATCCTGCGGCGGGTGATCCTTTACTGCCGCCGCAAGCGGTGGCGATAGCCGCGAAGGAAGGCTCTTCTGTCGCCATATACAAAAGTTGAAGCTGTTGAATCGGCTAGCATTCAACTCGCTATTGGATGCGGCAGCATAGCATTCATAGATATATGATATTAGCGCGAGCATCGCGGGCACCGGGCATCGCTTCGGAGCTGTCCCGGTTTTCTGGCCACGACGGGAACCGCTCGTCCGAGATCAGCTTCGACGGAAGAGTTTTCGCGATCGCGTTGCCGCTGGGCCGCCGGAAGTGGCGCAAGCCACTTCCGCTGTTTCGCGAGCTGCGAAGGCTAGTTTTCGTTCTCACCGGCACGCATCGAGGAGGCCGCCGCGAACACCTTCTCGTGGCCCAGGGTGGCCCAGAGTGGCCCAGGGTGGCCCAGGGGTGGCCCCGGGGGACGGAGCGGAGACGGGCGCCAGCTAACGCGCTCGCTCGCTCGGTTCGAGGCGCCGTAGCCGGTTCGCTCGCTCGGCTGCCGCCATTAGCTACTGCCGTCGCCAATAGCAAGGGCACTAGTCTTTAGCGTCGCCCGGCGATCGCCGACTCGGAGCGGCGCGAGCGATCGCGAGCCGACGAGCCGACGCCCGCGAGCCCGTAAGGAAGCAAGAGTCCCACCGGCCTCGGCAGGCAGCGGAACGCGAAAGTATCGCGAGTAGCGAAAAGCTGACGGGCGAACGTGCCAGCGGGAATTTACTCGGCTCGGACCGCGCGAAGCGCACGCTGCACGCTGCGCTTCGCGGTCCGGCGACGGCGCCGCCGGCGTTTCCGCGCGCGCGCGCCCACATCCTCCCGCGCGCGAGGACGGGAGGATGTGGGCGCAAATGGCGGACGGGCCATTTGCGCCTCTCGAACGAGCACCCGCCGCGGGCGGATCGAGGGCGAATCGTTAGCCGCCTCTCGGGCAATCGAGCTGACGACCTGAGACGCAGAGCGGCTCGTATGCGGGCGCTGAGTAGGCTGACCAAGCGATGGCGGTGGCTTCGTCCGCCGCCGCGGGCTTTTCGGCTTCGATCGTAAGCTAGCGTGTGCGGGCTACGGGACTCACGCGCGTCGAAGCGACGCCGCGCTCTTTCGCGAGCAGAGCACGAGAGTGCTCGAGAAAGAGCGCTCGTGCGCGAGGCTCACCTTTCAAAATGTCCAGAACCCTCTTGAGGCGGACGTGCTCCTGGTAGAGACGCTTGTACTCATCAAGCGCCGCCTCGTCGTCCTTGACGACGGGCTGACGCTGCTTCTTCGACGGCTGCTGCTGCTGCTGCATTTGCTCGGCTACTGCAAGAAACAGTCGGAATATCCAGTCGCCGTGCGACTGGAGCCACGCGCACAGACCGCCACTCTTCGCCGCCTCGTTTGCCACGTCGTCGCCGCCGCCGCCGCGTTGGTCGAGCAGTCGTAGGCCGCCGATTTGCTTGAGCCACAGCTGCGGTGGTGGCTGCGGCTGCAGCAGCCACCGCCGCGCAGGGGTGCTGGAGTCGTCGACGCTTTCGTCCGATTCGCGCAGCTGCATTCACGCCGCTGCAACTTGAAAGCGCCTCGAGCGACTGCATCCACGCATCGCTGTCGCCCGGGCGGTCTATCGAGATTTCGAGATTAATTGATTTAAGTACTGCCCTCCATTCTGCCGCTCGCTCGCGCCCGCAGACGCTCCGACAGACGGTGCGTCTGCGGCGCGGCGCGCGCGTCTCCGCTCGAGCTGCCGAGGCAGCGCCTCGGTCTGAGCGCGACCTGAGCAGCTGCAGTCGCAGCCGCGGCCGGCGGCCAGGCCCCCTTCGCGTCACGTGACACGCAGGCCTGCAGCTGGCGTCTCTCAGTCGTCTGCGAAGCTTCGAGGCTCGATGCTCTGCCGCCGAGAAGATGGCGGCGCCGCGACGCGAGTGGATGCGGCAGAAGGTGACAGGAAGTGGCAGCAGCAGCAGCAGAAGCTGCGGGAAGCTACGTCCTGCTCTGGCCAGGCCGGTGCCTGCTACGCTGTATTCGGCGTTCTCAAGCGGCGGCGCTGTCTGCATCGTTCTCAAGCGGCGCTGACCGAATGGGGGGGGGGCGGGGGTGGGTGGGGGGCGCTGGCGCTCTCGCCAACCGCTCTCCAGACACATGGACATTGCATCGCAGACACATTGGCATCGCATTGGGACGAACGCTTCGCGACTGTGCTACAGCGTTGTCGCAAAGAAAATTTCTAGACCGACGCACTCTGCTTCTCCGCCATTAATTGTGACTGAAATGACGTTTCCGCGAGAATTAGCTATCGCAGCCGGCTCAGCAGGAAAGCCTCGTCGACGCGCTTAAACGGAAGGCGTTCGTGCCGCGCCTTCGACGAGCGCGCCTCGGAGCGAGGGAGCAGCAGCAGCGGCGGGCTTCCGCCGACGCTGCAACCCCGCCGGCCGCAGCGAAGGTGCAGCGGCGGCGGCGGCGGCGGCGGCGGCTCAGCTGATGCAGGCACGTCGGAAAACGCAACTGCAAAGCACTGCGAAGCGCTGCGAGGGGGCCGAGGAGCGTCTTACCGCGCTTAAAGCGTCCGCAGAGGCCGCGCGCGCGGTCGCGGCGGCGGCGGCGAGGCGGGAGGCAGCCTCGCCCGCGTCTCGGGGATCGGTCGAATCGATATGCGGCGATGCCATTAGCCGCCCTTTCGCGTCCGTCTTTCGCGCTCGGGTCGTTCGATATTCCTTCCGCCGGCGCGAGCGCGGACCAGCTGGCGCACGCCGGCGCGCACGCGCGTCTGGAGCGGAGCGCCGACTTGGCGGCGCTGGCCGACGCCTGGCAGTCAAGTCGACAGTGCGACGTCGCCGCGTGGCGGGCGCACCAGTCGCAGCCCAAGCGGCGGCGGCGGCGCCGCAGCCGCCGCCGTCGCCGATGAGTGCCGGGGTCTACTTTGAAACAGCGCCCTCTTCTGGCGCGGATATCGGACGCAGCGAAAAGGAAAAGGCAGGTGAGAAGGGCAGGAAAAAGGAAAGCTAAAGGTAGAGAGGGAGAAAGAGAGAGAGAGATGAGAGAGGAGAGGAGAGAGAGAGAGAGAGAGGAGAGGAGAGAGAGAGAAAGAGAGAGAGAGAGAGAGAGAGAGAGAGAGAGAGAGAGAGAGAGAGAGAGAGGGGAGAGAAGGGAGAGCTACAGAACTAGATAGAAAGTAAGCAATATAAGGAGATCTGAAAGCGAGGGAAAGGTTGCTGGCTGGGACGCGTCTCAATGACCTAATGTCAAGGCGTCCAGCGGTCGAGAAACCGCGGTTCGTTAGCGCCCTATTGTCATCCTATCTTGCGCAATATTCTTTAGCTCACGCTCAGGGGGAGCCTGCTGTGAATTAAAGCGGCGGAACTGCGCCGTTCGCTTGCAAATTGAAAAGCGATCGACCGCAGCTTCGCGGCGGCGGCCGCGCTGAGAACAGAGACGTCAGCTGCAGGCGGCAGAGCTCTACGAACCCCACGACGACGCGCCTTTGCGACTTGTTTTTTTATTAAAAATCATACACAGTTGATTTTGGGGGCTATATTACACCCTGCATCATACAAGTCTGTATTATGTGGGTTCACTGCATACAGAGCAATAGCTAGCAGCCTGCTTGCAGCAGGCAATGCTGCTGCAGGACTCAAAACCGCCACCCGGGCCGTGAAGAGCGAACAGCGAGCCGCGCCTTTGCTAAAACACAGGAGTGACTAGCTCTTCGCGCCACGGTAGATACGCTGGCACAGCTCAAAATGCCGCGCCAGTTAAGAGAAGCGGCGCTCAGCCCTTGCGGCGAATAGTACCGCCAATTCACACGTCTAAGACAAGCGGTCGCGGTCGAGTGAGGTCACGTGACCACCCAAGTGGTCAGCGACCCTCGTTCTGGGAAAGGATCCGGGTGGGTAGCGAGCCCCAAGACGGCCGCGGAGAAGGCGAGGCGGCGGCGGCGAATTTCCGGCGTGGCAGGAGGCGGATAGACAGGGGTCGGCCTTGCCGAGGGCCGGGGCGATTTCAGACCGAGCGTAAAGTGGTTTGCGGGAGCAGGTGGCGGCATGCTGAGAGGCAGGTGTCGGGATAGCAGCCCCATCGAAGTAGCCTGACATTGCTTGCGACGGGGTTGAAAATATTTGCCACAAGCTATTTCGGTCATTGAAAAATACGGAGTCACGTCGTCGTGGCGGGAACTTTGACGATCAAGAAGTTCAAGAGCTGGTGGCAGAGTTGTGAGGGATAGGAGCTGATGTCAGTGGAAACATTGTTGCCCCTCCTTCTTTCTTGAGGGGCGCTTGCTGTACACCAAAGCATTGGAGAGCACGCAAACAAGAGCAACGTGAGCTGGCGAAGGAGGCTTTTACAGAGAGACAGACACGGGGAGAGAGAGAGAGAGAGATAGAGACAGAGAGACAGAGACAGAGAGAGAGATACAGAGAGACAGATAGAGAGAGACAGAGATAGATAAAGACAGAGACAGAGAGAGAGAGAGGGAGAGATACACACAGGGAGAGAGAGAGAGACAGAGACAGAGACAGAGACAGAGACAGAGACAGAGACAGAGACAGAGACAGAGAAAGAGATACAGAGAGACAGAGAGAGAGAGAGAGAGAGGGAGAGAGAGAGAGAGAGAGAGAGAGAGAGAGAGAGAGAGAGAGAGAGAGAGAGAGAGAGAGAGAGAGAGAGAGAGAGAGAGAGAGAGAGAGAGAGAGAGAGAGAGAGAGAGAGAGAGAGAGAGAGGAGAGAGAGAGAGGAGAGAGAGAGAGAGAGGAGGAAGTGACGGCGAGGGCCACGCGAGGCGCGGATCCAAGAGAGAGAGAGAGAGAGAGAGAGAGAGAGAGAGAGAGAGAGAGAGAGAGAGAGAGAGAGAGAGAGAGAGAGAGAGGGGGGAGAGACCAAGAAGGAGAAGTGAATATATTACTGGCCAATAAGCTACAAGAGTAGGAGAAACTGTAGTTAAGAAGGTCTCGATCCCTGGGAATCCGTGTACGTGTACAGCAGCTTGAACCGGTTGCCCGAACTCGTAATTGAGGCAGCCGAATGAGACCGGTGACTGAACACGTGGCTGCGTCGCTGGGGTCCCTGAGGAAGCCCGCCGGAAGCCGTCCCTCTTCTCCGTTCGCACCGCCGCAATGCTCGGGTGAGCGTCCGATGGCGGACGGAAGCGGAACGCGAGCTACGGCTGTCAGCCGCCGTTGACCGGACTGCTCGAGCATGGACGTGGACGGAGCGCATATATTATTATTATTAGCGCTGCGCTTGCTGCGCTCCAGGCCAGGCTAGGCAAGCGTGGCCCTGCGGCCGCTGCTCTCCGGCGGCCAGCAGGATTAGCACTTAGCACTTGCACCATCGGCCTGAGGATTAGCACTTCGAACCCCCCCCCCGACCGAAGGAAGGGTGCAGTTTCTATTGCTTCCGCCGAGCCGCTGGCCTTCGGCCGCGTTCGGGCGCTCCCGGCCGTCTCCCGTTTGGGGTGGGCATTTCGCAGGGGCATTTCTCGGCGGCGGCGAAAGGTGGAGGCATGTTAAGGAGTGCGGCAAGCTACCTCAGTGGGAGACGCCAGAGTATTGATGCGAACGGACAAAGATCATCCGGGGAACCAGTAAACTGTGGGGCACCTCTGGGCTCTGAGCTTGGTCCCATTCTTTTCACGGTTTATACTCTCCCTCTTGCCAATGTGACTGCACAATTTCGGCGTTCATTCCTATGCAGGTGACACTCACTTGTACTTTGCTTTGATTCCTCCCAGCCCTCCAGCACGTCGAATTCTCCCTACTCCCTTGCTGCAGGTATTGATGACACCCACATGTAGATGGCGGCAAAATATCTTAAATCGAACAAGGATCAAACCAAGCTACCTAGTTATGGGCAAATCAACTGTGAGATCATGAAAACCTGACGCTCAACAAAATGCCGGCTCTGCCAGCAGCCATCTCCTGTTGAATCTGCACGAAATCTGGGTGTCTTTATCTAAAGTGACGTTTCATTAAAAGACCACGTCAGCTCCACAGTCAAGTCTGCTTCCTTCCAGCTACGAAACCTTGCTACAATTCGGGCGTGCTTACACAGGGATCCACATCTAAATTGGTCCATGCATCTGTGACATCCCGCCTCGAATTCCGTAACTCACTGCTTGCTGGCCTGTGCACTCAGGCGCTTGCAGCCGGTGCAAAACTCTGCAGCTTGGCTTGTCTGTCGTGAGCGTCGCAGTTGCCGCAGCACACCGCTTCTTGTCAACCTGCACTGGCTCCCACTCAAGCAAGGCAGTGACTTCAAGGTTTTGTCACTCACTTTCAGTTTCATTCTTTGTTTGGCTCCAGGTTACCTATCAGATCTACTCTCTCAACCAGGCTAAGCTCGTACCACTTGTTCTGAATCAAATCGTTTAGCTACACCTCGCATCCTTATATCTCAAATCCTGTGGAGACCGTGCATGTAGTTCGTATGCTCCCAAAGCCTGGAAGTCACTTCCGGCTGCCGTTACGACATACCCCGACTTGACGACATTTGAAAAATAATCTAGAAGCGCATATATTTATCGCATTTAGTGGATACATGTGATTCGCCCTTTTCGTGCTTATGCACCGTGGATGCTGCCATTATTTTTGCATTCTGACCCTGTGCATGTCACCTCTAACCATGTTATGCTTGCGTGCATGGCACCTCTAACCATGTTATACTTGTTGTCATTAAATAATAACACACTAGCTTATTGAACACCATATTTTTTATAGCGACATAAGAGCCTCTACGGCTATCACCACAGCTTGCAGCGGCAATAAAGGATCGCCAAATGTAGGATTCGAACCCAAGAGCTAGGTCGTGAAAACCAACCACATTACCAAGTGTGCCAGCGAGGCTCACCATCATTTTGAGCATGCTACCTTTGCATCGTATGTCACTGAAAGAGATTGAGTTCTCTGAGGGCGCTATGCAAATGTATTACTATTACTATCTTTGATATGAGCAGCTTGCCGCCTGCGCTTTCGACTGCCGCTGCCCGCCTGCTTCGCCGCTCTGTGGGGCGGTGGCGACCCGGATGCTATGCCCTGGATGCTATGCCCCGGGTGCTATGCCCCGGATGCTACGCCCCGGATGCTTTGCCCCGGATGCTACGCCCCAAAGCGCTGGCGCTGCTTGTTCTCGGAGAGCAGCGGGCTCTGGTCCAGGACTCCGGTTTTTAGCTCAAATTTCTCCGCTCACCCTTTGCCTTGCTCCGACTCACCCCTCCCCGGCAAAGCGCGAGCGCGTCCGTCGCTTCCTTTACGATTCGTTGGTCGGTGAGGTCGGCGGTGCAGCGACTGGTTTTCCCCTCGGAGGGGTTGACGTCCAACGCTCAGGAACTCGCGTCCAGCAATTTTCGGAAGCGGGCCATGGCGCTGCTCAGCCGATGAACGAATTGCGAAACGTCGGAAAAATCATGGCGAGTATTGCAGTGGCTGGGGCGTGAAAAGGTCGACCGCTCCAGTTCATCTCTCGAGTCGACTCGAACGAAAAGGCCTAGCTTGGAGGCAGAGATTGGGGCTCTCTGGCTCCTGTCACAACTGCTCCACCAGACTAGGCGTCGTACCAACCTGCTTTTCTGACTCATATCACTGAGCTCGTAACCAACCTCAAATCCTATCACGTAATCAAATCATGTAATATTTAGTTCAGTAGTGCTCTAGGCTTTGAGCCTGGGAGGAGTTTCTCTCTAAACGATAGGTCAGCCAGTTGAGAGGTCAGGTAGTTGAGAGGTCACGAAGGTTAGTCAGGCATCTGAGAGGCGCCTAACAAGAGTTCCTGTATGCCGTGGCTAGTTCTGGAAGCCGGCAGACCGCCTTCGCTATGGATTTTCTTGTATACGATATAGATTAGGACCTCCTGTCTCAGCATTTTCAGCTACTGTCGACATACCGTCTAACGAGTGTCTAAAAATCACAAGCAGCGATTCGTGCGCAACCGGTGCTCTGTCGCTCGTCAGCATACACTAGCACCTTTACGGGTGCCGTGTATCTGTGGCCTATTTTCTGTCCAGTGTGCGGAAGCTGCTACACCTCCACGTTTGCTAACATTTGGCGCTGGACAAATTGCTGAAGATCGTCAGCCGGCCTTTTGCGCTCGGTCACAGCTCATGATTGTATTGTTACAAGTTATACCGGCAAGACAGATTCCTTGACTGCGTGATTGAGTTGCACACCGAGAGATATTGAGTATTCGACCGCCAGCTCTGAATTACCATAATCTATCAGCGTGCCTACGATTGGCTGCCGCCTCTGGCAAGGTCACGTTCCAGTGCTGAAAGTGTGACTAAATCTTGACATCTTGTCCTGTCGCTGGATAGTGGCTTCTTGCTCTGCCGAACGATTCAGGACTCGGCGGCGCGATACGATACATTCTACTCGAGGTACATCTCGATACTCGGCGCGATACATTCGGCTGCGAACTTCTGCCTGGAGTTGCGAAGCACCACTTTGCTCGCTACCATTGTCAGCGGCTGTGAACATTTTTTGTCTTTGCCCAACAACCGTTTCATACCTGTACGAATGGCTGTGGCGTCTTTTGAATTTGTTGTTGTGTTTAGAAAGCGTCAGAATTCAACCTTCTTGTATTTGTAAGCCGTCAATTTTCACATAAAATCTTATGTAAGTCGCGTGAGCTTGTTCACACAATGTGTACACGCACATATGTAACCCAGCATTGGCGCCGAGGGCCTAGTGTCGACATCTATCTCGGGATCTGTAAAGGCTGTGGTAAGCTATAGAACCGTTTAAATATATTCACGGCACTTAGCAAATATATATATTCCAAAAAAGACTAACAAGTAAAAGGGCTCGATTTCAGTACAGACATCGATTAAAATGCTATACAACTCGCCGTGCTAGCTGCAGCCGCAATTGCCTCTCAATAAGGCAGGAAAAGGCACGAATGCCGAAACTTGCCCTACATTGTTCCAAAAATTACCAGCCTTTATATAGCTCTTAACGTCCCTATTGGACAAGGTAGCTCCAGAAAGAAACGCCTTTTTGCCGTCCCCGGGGATTTAAACTCACTTCCTCTGAAAACCGACGCGAAAATGAGGCCGACCGGATCTAGTTAGGGATAAAGATAAAGAGAGAGAGAGAGAGAGAGAGAGAGAGAGAGAGAGAGAGAGAGAGAGAAAGAGAGAGAGAAAGAGAGAGAGAGAGAGAATATATATAGACCGGATCTAGTTAGGGAAAATCGAAAAGATCGAACGCTCTTTCGCACGAAGGTTTTTTCGCCCGACCGAACGCCTGAGACAAAGTAACGTCCTCAACACTTGGTGCTTCTGCGCTTCTTCGGGCGCAGACGAAACGCACCGGCCAAGTGGTGGATTGCGGACGAGACAGCGCGACGGCGAGATGACAGCAACTGCTTTGAGTGCAGTGGTTTGAGTGAACTCAACGAAAGCATCCAAAACTTACACACTCGCATACTACCAGATCGTTCGATCATGCTTCCTCTACAGAAATTGTAGAGCACATAGAAAGAGATCGAGTTCTCTGAGGGCGCTATAACAAATTAGTATTACTTTTATCATTAGGAGATGTGGTCTCGAACCGAGCTAGAAGTTGTCGTCATATTGCCCCCCCCGAACTTTCTTCAGCAGGCTGCAGCAGCTGCGGGATAGATATGAGTAGCGATCGAATACTAAATAACTCGGGCGTCTCCGGCTGTCAGGTCAATCTACGTTTCAGCGAGCTGTCTGTCGCGTATGGCCAGGTCATGGCGTATGCAATTAAGTAGCAAAATTAAAGGTCGTCGGCAATTGTCGACGCGAGCGACTTGGCAGGTGCCGATCGCCGGGTTGAACCATATAAATTAATAATAATAATACACTTTATATAGTGCCATCAGAGAATTCAATTTCTTTCTAGGCACTTTACGCTTGCTGCAAAAGAGCAAATAAAGGCCGCCGTAGTAAGTCAGGCCTACGAGAGTTAAGTTCCCTAACTTGGCTATATCGAGTTGGACCACGTGATGCCCAGGAGGTAGGCGTCGCCTGAATCTGCTTACGGGCGATCGATCTGCTGCCTCGTGGAGGCGAAATGATAAGGTCGCATTTTTTTAAGCAGTGAAATGGTCACAGAAAAGAATTTCTTCGATTCTTGGTCGTGGCGAGGCATTTTTAAGGAGCCCGAATCGTCCGCACAAGACAGTCATAAAAGAGACCAAAACGAGCTACTACGTTGCCGCCCTTAAGGCCTTTTTTATAGCTCAAAATAGGATTTAATCAGATCTGCATTCATGATAAAAATCAAGTAGTTGCCATAAGAATGTGAGGGCTATCCCCAATCGAAGTATCTTTGAATTGCACAATCCTGTCAGTGTAACTAGTGAATATTTGAAGCACAAGACTTCGGCGTAAGGAGATTGAGGGCGGCATGGAAAAAAGTCTTGCTTGATTCAGCCTGGGAAGCGCTACAGAGCTAGCGCGATACAAAGAATGGCAGAGCAGTGGGATAGAAGCGACAAAGTGAATCGGAAAGCGACAGCCACGCAAAACAAAACCGGCAACCCGTAACACTTGAGAAGGAGTGGAAGCCGCAGTAGAAAAGCAGACACCGAGCGAATTCGAGCTAGAAAAGATGCTAACGAGCGGAGATAATAGGGCAGACAAAGCGAAGCCAGAGGGAGAGAGACAGGGGAAGACGAGGGAAGGAACAGAGAGCAGCGAGAGAATAGATGGACGGATGGATGATCGGAGAGACGAAGAGAAGACAAGGAGAGATGAGACGGGATGGAGAATGCAGAGTGCGAGGCGCTCACGACGATCCGAGACGGGTGGAAGACAAAGAGGAAGAGAAAGGAATGCTCCTGCGTTACACTAGCGCCTCTGGCGTTAGAGCTTAGCTGCAGCTGAAAATATTGTCTGCCTGCCGCTACTTGGCAAGGCGTGATGCCTAGAGCGTTCCCAGGGAGGCGCGGCCGACTACGATCTAGCAAGCAAAGGGCCAGGAGAGATAGCGAGCCTAGAAATTCACTCACCGGACGAGCGCTCACCGTAACCTCGTGACAGTAGCGCTGCAGTCGTTGAACAGACGGTAGCCCTTAAGCTATGCATTGGCACCGGCAAGCGCGCTCAATAAACCAAGGCGTTCTACGACGTCCTAGCCTGCGATTAGCTTTATCCAAAGCGACGGCCAGCCGTAGCTTTCGCTGCCGGCGAGAGTTTCAAGCGAGCGAGCGAGCTCGACCCAATGGACTCGCTGTGACCCTCGCGGGCACTTGGCACGATCCAATTAGCGAGTCCAACTAGCTTCGAAAGGCCAGCGTCGGCGCTGGTCGTCGTCGCCAAATGGGAGGCGTGGTGGCCTCGGCAGCTGCCGCCCATTCGCCATTTCACGAGTCCTGCTGAGTATTTCGATCTCAAGGTGAAGGTGAAGCGCAAGGAATCGAGTCGAAAGCCAAAACTTCGCGGGCTGCATAGCGGTTACTAGGACGTGAACGTATTCTCAGCCAAATGGAGCCAGTCAGCGACGTTTCCTACTTATCATTTCTACCCACCTGGTCCATCCATTGAGTCAGTGCAGCCTGCACAGGCGAATATCTCGCGAATATCCAGTTAACTACACCGTGCTCAGTTCATTGTGCAGGATTGTAGAAAAAAATTACACATTTGATAAAGCGCCCTAAGATAACTCAAATTTCTTTCTAGGCACTTTACACTCGCTGCACAATAAATGGTGCTGCATGTTTTTTTGTGCAAATCTAAATGCAAAACGATCTCAGTTAAGCATGCGCTCAATAGCCCATGACGTACTATGATGCCTAAACCAAAATGATGCAGGCTGTACTAGTAACTTCTTGTGCAAACGTTCTCGATATGGCAATGGTTAGCAGCCTGTCAAGCTTCTTTGTCAGCAAGACTGACAAGTTCCGAGAGTCCATATCAAGGTAACATACCCACTGCAACTCCTCTCCATCGATTCCTTGCATAACCTCAATGTCAACCTCCAAAGTCTGCTTCTAGTAACATCATCTCGATGTTAATCTTTCAGTCTATGAAGACTACTAGCCCTCTACACCCTACACCGACAGTACTCCTTTTGAGATGCATCAATTTGCTGCTACCTTGCATGACTGACATAATATTTACGTCAGTAGAAATTTCCCATGCATTTAAAAAAAGAGGACTTGCGGGAGTCACTCATTAAGAAGGCACCTTTGGACAAGGAGAGCTTTAGGAATTTTCACCACGCCTCTCCACTGCCGTCCTTAACAGAAACGAGTGCTTGAAATGAACCCGCTCGTGCAAGTTCAAAGTCAAGTAGGCCCTGCAAAACGTATATCGCAATAATTCAGGCCTGCTCAGATAAGGATATCACATCCAAGACAGTACATACATTCGTGATCACATCCAGTCTCTGACTCGTGTAACCTCTCTGCATGCAGGTCCCCCGATTGTACGGTACTTGTACTTCGGTTAGAATGCCAGAATCAACCATCAACCATCACAATCACAGCTACAGTACAAAGGGCTACTGAGCTTGTACACAACACACTAGAATCCATAGATAATAAGGTAACCGCGATACTTCAGAAGATATCAATATCCGAAATCGTGTCTTAATTCTGGTTTTGGCCATTCGTGGGCAATACAAACACTTTTCTTAGTTTTTTTGGTGAAGTTACAGATAGCCAGTTCACTTAAGTTTTCACATCCGACCTTATGGTCACTATTTGCACATTAAAGAGCCAATTTACCTGGGCAATTTTTTAAAATACGATGCATAACTAAATTCTAGGGTGCATCCGTTCTTAAGGTAAGGAGTGTTGTAGGTACACCAGCATATGCAAGAGCTGAATGGCTAAATGGAGAATTGATGGCCAAAATGAAAATAGAAAGGGAGAAAAAAGGCTGACGGGGAAAGAGAGAGAGAGAGAGAGAGAGAGAGAGAGAGAGAGAGAGAGAGAGAGAGAGAGAGAGAGAGAGAGAGAGAGAGAGAGAGAGAGAGAGAGAGAGAGAGAGAGAGAGAGAGGCAGACAAAGAGAGATACGGACACACAGGGGGAGAATAGGATGCAGGAACAAGTGAGTGGAAGTGAAAAGGAGAGGGGGTGATTAATAAAGAAGCAACCCACTTGAAGGTCGTGAATTCGAATTACATTTCAGTAACCTCGTGGCTAAACGATGGGCTCCAGCGACAGAAAGGTAGGTGCAACATATATTTAAAAGTGCAGAGGGAGAGAGAGCGAGAGTGAGCGAGCGAGCGAGAGAGAGAGAGAGAGAGAGAGAGAGAGAGAGAGAGAGAGAGAGAGAGAGAGAGAGAGAGAGAGAGAGAGAGAGAGTGAGGGCGAATGGGTAGCAGTGTGCTCGTACCTTGTTTTGTGTGCCTACCTGAGTGTGTGTGAGTGCACGTGTTTGTGTGTGTGTGTGTGTGTGTGTGTGTGTGTGTGTGTGTGTGTGTGTGTGTGTGTGTGTGTGTGTGTGTGTGTGTGTGTGTGTGAGGTAGAAGGCAAACTTGCAGTAGAGAAAGAGAAGGGAGCTCGCAAGCAACCGAGTGATAATAGCTTTCCAGGTGACGTAGGAAGTCTCTTCTGCACAAGCAGCACACAAGAAGAAGTGCCAAAGAGCACACTCGTGGCGTACCAGGGCACCTGCTTTTCAGACCCCACAGCACCGATCGCCAGACCAGGTTGGGAGTGGGGCTGTCGGTCCGATATCGATGCAGGTCACGTGCCCAAACTGGGTGGCCTAGCAGCTGTCAAATCTAAGCACCGCCTACCCAGGAGGGCTCAAGCCCAGCCGAACGGCTACAGTACAGGCGTCAGGGTCGATTGATGTGCTCGTTAAGTCGCTGCACGTACGGTCAGTGGTCAGCAATAGGGCAGGTCTCAGAGTGCTCTCTAGAAAATGAGGCTGCGATAGAGAGCTCATGCATGATCGGCCACCGATCGAAACCGGATATTTCGTGCAAAAGACATCCAGCAGAAAAAGCAATCCAAGGCAGCCAGCCTTCGGGCTCCGGAATTACGGCTCGCAGCCGACTTAGTAGGTGCCAAGCAACAAACGGTGCCTGCAAGGAAAGGACCCCCCACGAGAGATCGGCACGTCCCGGTGATTTCCCCTGCCGGCGGCTTCGAACCGACGGAGCAACATCGCTCGTGCGGCACAGCGAGCAGTCGGAAGGTGCAGCGAGCAGTCTCTGGGCCTTTCGAAGCAGCCACCTCAGCAGGCACGGCAGGATACGGAGGCGCAGCGCACCGCATGCGCCCAGGCTGCCCGCGGTCGATGGGAGCACAATTTATCGGTGGGCGGCAGCAACAGCAACGCTGCTACTCTCGCCATGCTGCAACCTGATGGTGACGTCGAGCTCGGCGGTGGCGGCAGCGCATCGGGCTCGACGTGACACCAACGAATGAGCGGCTACAGCGGTGCCCAGCTGCTCCGAGCACGTGGCTCTGCTCCCGAGAAGATGAGGCCGAGGGCAAGGGTGGGCGGGGCAAGCAAGTGCTGAGCAGACCAAGCAGCAGCAGCGGCGACAGCGTGGAGCCGGCTCTGTGCGCAATGCACGCAATACTGCGTGCCCGGCGGCGGCGCATCACCAGATGACGACGATGGCAGTCGGCGCCAGCTGGCCCCACCAAAACAACCTGCTGGACGACCTCGGGAATGTGACGAGGCCGCCACCTGCAATTTCCTACTGCGACCGCTGCTGCCGCTGGCTACAAAACTCGATCGGGTGGCGGCAGCAGCGGGCAGACAGGCGAGCTCTCACAGGGCAAACAGAGTCTTGTCCGATTCGTCTTTTTGCATCTGGCGAGCTCGAGTCGGCAGAGTCGCTGCTGCGGCCGGTGGCACGGTGGCTGTCGCCGCCGGCGTCACGCCAAAGGACAAGCCGGGCAGCTCGGAGTACGACGGCGGCGGGGCGGCCATGTCGAATCCCGGCAAAGCTTCGCCCAGTGAGGCACGCCCTCTGAGGAACTCGTCGAACTCTGCAAGAGCAATCGGGCTCTGCCTTGCCGCCGCCACAAAGCAGGCTGAGCTCGGCCGGCCATATTGGCTGCTGCTGCCCTGAGTGGCAGCCTGCATAGCAGGCTGCCTCGCACCTTGCGACCACCTTCGGCTTCCTCTTCGCAAGGGGGCGGAGTGGGGTGGGAGGGGAAGCAGGACCAAAGCCGACATGCAGCTGGCGAGTGTGGTGATAAGAGGTTTCGACATCGAAATTATGGTTAGGTCCGAGAAGCGTACCGCACAAGGCTGGTTTAAAAAAGGTCGAGAGCAGACGAGATACAACCAAACAAAAGCAAAATGCAATGGCAGTTCCAGAGTAGCAACGAACGTGCTTGGCGAGCCGTTCGGGCAGCAAAACACCTAGACAGGAAGTGCTCTACCCCTCCTGACCTCTAGCCCCGACAAAGATGTGAATGGAGAAAGAGAAGGACCTAGTGGCTCACCTGCGCACATACACACACGCGCACGCACGCACGCACGCGCGCGCGCACGCACGCGCGCGCACACACACACACACACACACACAGACACTAACCGAGACGTCCATGCATGATTCTTTGTCGGTCTGTTCGGTTATGCCCTATGATTTCGCTTTTGTGTCCTTTTCGTTTGCAAATATTTGCTGCACCACGTTTTTGGGTCAACCTGTTTTTCGAGCTCGATTTCTGTCGATTTCGTTCTCGTGTATTTGCCAAGTCCTAAATTCCGTTAGGGAGCAGCCCTGAAGAGGTCAGAGGCCGTCGTACCAGGTCTAACACGGAATAAGGTCTAGAAGATACGTGGTGTATTTATAGACTGAGCTCACTTCCTGCTATGGGCACAGTGCCCACAATAGCTAATAAGGCCTCATTTGGCACAAAGCCAGGTCAGTTGCTGCTCACAGCCTGCTACAGGCACTGTGCCAATAGCAGGCTCTATGAACAAATGCCACTGCATCAGTTGAAAAACCGAGGCTATCAAGCCTCAACGATGAAGAAAGTGCGAATAAAGCTTTCACTTGTGGCTAATTGAATCTTACACGTTATCGCCAGCATCACAATTCGGTACGGTCTAGTCATCGGATACAGCTTGGCTCATACAGTGGCTGCTACTACGTCAATACTAAGGCATCCCACCCATTCCACAGCATGTCGACTCACACCCGAGCGCTATTTACTTCATTGCGTTATCGTCAGGTAATCAGAAAATCCAATCTGACGTCGGTACTTGAATTATGGTGCAGCATGCTAATCAACATTGACTGCCTGCCTGCTCATAATCCATCCTGCCACTAACAAGTACAAGGTTATTTGCAGGCTACAATGATCACTAATCCTGCTCGTGGTTCACATCGCCAAAGCAGTTCGTAGCAATCACTTTAAGGAAGCACAAACAGGCTGACGGACCAGCAAATCCGGCTCCGAGACAAAGCGTATCGAACACTCATCAGTTCCGGAAGCCTCTTTCCTAGATTGAGGGGCAAGATAGCTAGGGTTCGGGTCGCGGGCATTCGCACGAATACCACAGAATCGCTGTATAAAGCTCTGCTTAGCCGCACGGACTCGGGACTTCACAGCATCTAGGGGCAGGAACAAATCTGTCGTTCGACTAAGCTACGGACAGACAGTTCAAAGAATATGGAGGCCCCAGCTGCATTCGATGCACACACAATGGTCGATAACATATAAGCACACGTAGAACACCCACGAACCAAGTAAAGTTGTAATAAAAGCATGGAGACGTTGAGTCAAAGAAGAAAATTAGTGGCAGTAACCGGTAGCTGACAAACATTGCAAGAGAACAGAAGCTAAATTGACACGGTAAGAAAGGTGGTCGAGTTTTTCTGACAAAAGAAAAGGGCATTTAATTTACCCTTTTCACAGTTCAAGTTAGCTACAGAGCCATGGCAGATAAGCTAGACAAGGTCAAACTCGAAGCCTCGGCAAGGCTTTGGAGGTCAGGTCAGTTGTGAATTTTGACACGAGGCCACTTATTCGACTGGAAGCTGCCGACGTTTCTTAGCAAAAGGAACATGATCATAAATCTTTCAAGTCAAAGTTAATAAGAATTCAATCTACAGCCACAATTGCTGCCTGACTCGGCGTACACGTTTAAAGTGCTTCTCTTGTCTCAGCAAAAATACGGGCCTGCCTAAACTAGGATTCTCAACTTCTGGGAAAAGTGATTAAGGCCCATGGAATTGGATATCACTTTTATACTATAGTAATATAATAAAATTAATGCACTTGATAAAGTGCCCTCAGATAACTCAATCTCTTTCTAGGCGCTTTACATTTACTGCAAAGGGGAACGCGATTGAATAGTTAGTAATATCATGCTTCATAAACGACATGAACAACGTGGTTCGGGGTGACATGCACAGGGTCAGCATCAGCATGCAAATGTGGTTAGTGGCAGATTGCACAGTGTCAGCACGCATAAGCACATGAAGGACGAATCACAGGGACCCACTAAATGCTGCCCTCAATAGGTGTGTTTTCAAGTTCTTTTTAAATGTGGTCAAGTCAGGGGATGTTCTGTCGCAAGTCGGGAGGGAGTTCCAGGCTTTGGGAGCATACGAACTAAATGCACAGTCTCCAAAGGATTTGAGGTTCGTACGAGGTATTGGCAAACTGTTGGATTCCGAAAAGCAGGTGGTACGATGCTTGGCCTGGTGGGGGAGTAGATCTGAGAGATAGGCTGGAGCCAAAGAATAAAGTAACCTAAAAGTGAGCGACAAAACTTTGAAGTCGATCCGTTGCTTGACTGGTAGCCAGTGCAGGTCGGTGAGAAGTGGTGTAATGTGGCAACTGCGACGTTCACGACAGACAAGCCTAGCTGCAGAGTTTTGCCCAAGCTGTAATCGCCTGATTGCACATGCCGGTAGGCTAGTAAGCAGCGAGTTACAGAAATCAAGTCGGGATGTCGCGAATGCATGGACCAACTTAGACGTGATATGCTTATCTAAACAAGCCCGAATTTTAGCAATGCTATGTAGCTGAAAGTAGGCAGATTTGACTGTGCTGACAATACTCAGCTGTATTTGTCATTCAAACCGTCGGAAGCTGCTGCAGCAGCTGAGAAACTGAATGCTTGCTTTACCGACATTCGATTCTGGTTGTCGGATAATTTCTTAAAACTAAATGACAATAAAAACCAAACTGCTGCTCATAGGATACCCTAAGCCTGTGGCTAGATTAAAAGGCTTTGCTCTTCTAATAGGTGATGCTGTTGTGCGACCATCACCAAATGCTCGAAATTTAGGTGTGGTTTTCGACAGCTGCCTCAATTTTAAAAGCTTCATTCAGAAGACTGCTTCCACAGCTAGCCATCACATCCATTCCCTATCCAAGATCAGGAGCTGTCTCCCATAGTTGCTTGTAAAAAACTTAACTAGCTCCTTAGTTCTGTCTCAGCTTGATTCTTGTAATTCCCTTTTGGCTGGGCTACCAAAGAAAGCCATTAGGCCACTGCAGCTGACTATGAATATGGCTGCAAGGCTAGTCTTCAAGTCCCAGAGGTTTAAGCATATGTCTCCTTTGCTAAAAGAGCTAGCATGGATGCCGGTTGAGCAACGGATACAGAGCAAAGTTCTTACGCTGACCCACAAGGCCTGCCACGGCTTGGCTCCTTCGTACCTAGCTGAACTGCCGCACCAGTTTCAGCCTCTTCGCGCCCTCATGTCCTGTGCGGACAATAGATTAGCTGTTCCATTCCTCTGCTTAAAGACCGTTGGCGACAGAAGCTTTAGCTCTGCAGGTCCTATACGGTGAAACTCGCTTCCACAATTCTTACTCAACGACAACTACTCTCCTGCTGCCGACTATGGCTCATCCTTTTCTGCGGTCCTGAGCTGCTACTTCCATGCTACTCACAACCTCAATTGCTCTACTGACTCTGCTATGCTTTACCACTTTCTCTTCATTGCGTGAGACGAAGTCTGTTGGCTGCCGAATGCGTACCGAAAGCCGCTTAGGCTGTGAGTGCGCTAAACAAAAACTCTCCAGAGTAACACTTACATAGTCTTTGTGGAGTTACAGTGCACGCACGCATATACATTCAAGTTGGTCCATGCATTAAGGAATGACATCACGACTACTGCAACTCAATACCTGCTGAGCCTTCCGGCCAATGCAATAAAGCGCTTACAGTAGGTGCAAAACTCTGCAGCTAGGCTTGTCTGTAGCGAACGCCACAGTTGCCTCATTACTTCACTTCTCACCGACCTGCACTGGGTTCCTATCGAGCAGGATACCAGGGTCAAGGCTCTTTGTCAATCTCTTTGTTAGGCCCTCAATTCTCTTCCTTCCGCTTACCTATCAGAACTACTTAGCAAACAGGCTACGTATCCTGTCATCTGAGTCAAGCTGTTAAGCTGTAGCTCTAACAAAACTCAAATCCTTTATAGTCTGAGCTAGCAGTTTGCCTGTGCTCCCAAAGCTGACACACAACTTTATCCGACTGAAGGCCAAAACCACAGGGTCGGATTCAGAAAGCCGGATCGGCTGGAGCGCTGGATCGGCGAGTTCCTCCTGATGCACCTAGAAATCGAGGCTTTTCCATAGCTTCGTGCCATTTCCAACTAAGAAGACTCTATTCGATACATTCATCTGGCGTGGAGTAATCTCATATAAAGCGACAGGGATTTCTTTCGACGGGACCTGGCTGCAGACACGAGAAAATATCACCTCCGGCGTGCGATGACCTCACACTCAGACCACTAGTGCTAGCGGTTCAGACGAGTCAGCGAAAGATGATTGAGCCCATGTATTAGTGTTTGGATTATATGTTGCTGTTGCACGACACCAGGGCCAATCCATCGTGGCAGAAGAGGAGGCATCATAAATGCACAAACTTTGCTGCTTTATCTGCAGTCTTCGCCCGTGCACAGCACAACAGTGACTTGTTACCCCGGCATGACAATACCAATGGCATTGAACCACACCGCGATCGCTTCTGGCCACATCGCCAAGCCAGCTAGCCAAATGCCCACCGGGCAGCTGCCACATCAAAGAAACGAGGCCGAGAAGTTATCTTCGTGTAGTGAATGCTTCTGCAAACCCGACAATGCTGCAGCAGACTCATGGGTGTAACTAATCTGGTGCTGGAAACCCGGCTCAGAGCGACAGGTAGAATGCATATGTCACAATTGCAGCTTGATCAATGCACTAATAAGTGCTCTAGAGAAGATAAATCACCAGCAGGAAGAATCAATACGAACTCATGTGGTCCCTGAAACTTAAAAAAACCACGGTGTACAAAGAGTATATTCAGGAAAACATATTAATCCACAAATTCTTGGTCGACATGATATAATAATTAGGTCTTATGAAACTCTGTATTAAGAACTTCTGAACTTCAGCACAAAGATACACTGGTTCCTAATGATTCGAAAGAAAATCGTTTCCATCATCGAAAGACTATGCCCCTGTCAATCCCGTTGATGGAAATTGCGTTTTGGCGAATATGCTTAGACGAAGCTCATTTGATTGCAACGCCGACCAGTAAGATATCTGAAATGGTGATGAAGTTTCGAGCCGTACATCATTGGTGAGTGGCAGGCACACCCGTCGGGAATGACATCGATGATCTTAAGTATATGGCTTACTAAAATTCCTGAAAATTAAGCTGGTCGGATCGCTTAATACGGACACCTGTTTTGCACGGACAGACGACAGATTTACGAAATTATCAGCCGTGTTATAAGGCACACCTCAAAATCGGATGCCGAGGTAGACCTTAGCCTGCATCCAAGCAAGGAGCATGTGCACCACGAATCTTTACAACCACTGAACGAATCTTGCTACCAACTGGAGTTAGAAAATGAAGCACGGCTTTTGCGATTGCACATGACGCAAGTTTGGAGATTTTGCTTGTTGAGCATGGATAATGATATTGCAGACCTGTAGCAACCACCCAATCCTCTCGAGGTCAGACAAGCCCGAACCCACATCCATATTGTTGTAGCAAACAAAGGACACTTCCCTCCTGAAGATTGGGCTAAGTGAATGGTTCCTTACCGTTGGCCTGATCGGACCTCATCTCTGTGTCTCTGTCTGTCTGTCTGTCTCTCTCCTCCTCTCTGTCTGTCTGTCTGTCTCTCTCTGTCTCTGTCTCTCTCTCTGTCTCTCTGTCTCTCTCTCTCTCTCTCTCTCTCTCTCTCTCTCTCTCTCCCTCTCTCTCTCTCTCCCCCTCCCTCTGTCTCTCTCTCTCTCTCTCTCTCGCTCTCTGTGTCTCTCTATGTGTTGTTAACCATCAACGATATACGTGCCAACAAGTGGTAAACCCTGTCGATTTCCACCGACTCATAAGTGACTGGAGATGGTTCGAAGCTCTACTCAAGGGCCAAGTAAGCATGTCATCCATTACAGTTAGCCTTTTGCTGTTACATGCCGTGTAATTGCCATTGCGGTTGACACGACCTCACATCGCAAGAGATTTCGGACTCTTGGCTGAAGTAGTACGACTCATTGTGGCCAGTCTGCTATCCTTTGGCGTTTTTGCCACATGCTCCCCTCACTGTGAGTTCTCGATGCTTGTGGGGCAGCATCACATTTGCCTCTTGGACATGACTCTCAACTTAATTTTCCCTCTGGTAAGAGCTAACATAATCGAGGGTTAAATTTGAGTTGCATCAGCCAATTGCTACAGAGATGCTAGCAAACATTTACCATCACCACGGCCACCCGATGTCTTCATGATTTATTTGTCTTACCTATCCATTATACTTGCCCTGTACTGCCAATCACAAAGGGTTCCATATCAGACCTTCCATCTGCTATACCGACCATCAATCTCGGCCAGCCACCTGTCATCTCACATAGTGCTCAACAGTAGCTCAGCTTCACTCCTGCCATGACTACCACAGACGACTGCCTGTTGAATTACATCTGACGTCAAAACGATCGACGGGGAACACTGACCACGATGTCCTGTAAGCTCTGGACAGCCAAGCGGTCTCACTGGTCAAGGCGACGGCATAGCTTACTCCCAACTCTGCAACTGCAGAAGCTCAACGACACGCTTTTGGGAAGGTTGCTCCTCCCATGCTGAGCAACCGACCGGTGCTGCACTGGAATTTTGAATCAGACACCATCGCTTTATCCCAATGCCTGTTAATAGTTCATACTGCCACTAAAATTAACCGCTAGGCCAGCAGTGATGTAGAAACCGCTGACTACCCAATTGCTTGCTAGCTGCGAGGCCAATCCTCTTGAGGTCAGACAAGCCTGAACCCACATCCATATTGCTGTGGCAGACAAAGGACACTTTCCTCTTAGCCACCTCTTGGGGCTACGTGGATGAACCATTCGCTGCCTGCCGTTCGGCCTGATCGGACCTACTCTCTCTCTCTCTCTCTCTCTCTCTCTCTCTCTCTCTCTCTCTCTCTCTCTCTCTCTCTTCTCTCCCTCTCTCCTACGGTGGCAGAATAAATAGCCAAAACCTGACTATGTGTTGTTAACTATCAACGAACACACTCGCCAACATACCGGCTGATGGTGATAATGGTATCGGTCTGGTGTAATTGCAACCATCTACAACCTGAAGGGCCATCGTGAAGTGCTTACACGAAATTTCCAACACGTAATCGAGCGTTGAAGGCACTGAACTATGTTACTTCTGAAAAGAGAAACAAGCTTCACGATTAACTAGTGACTCGTCAAAAGAGCAGAGCTTGCAGAAACCTACTTGAGAGCCAGAATAGCCAGAATACACTGACACTTGAGAATTACAGCAGAGGCTTGAAGGTGCAAGACGGAGTCACGTGGATTCCAAATTTGTGATCTCGCTCACATTCGCAATTAACGTGATCTACAGTGTTCACTCCACGTGATGCTAGGTGCCTCATCTAAAGGACAACTACCGGAAGCTCAGAGCCGAAAAGAATTTGCACTAGAGCACAATTCATTCCGAACAGTCCTCGAGAGATGAGAAAAAATGGATTGCAAAAATCATCTCAAGCTATGATTCTTGAAGGCAGATAGTAGACGAAGTTCACTGTGCTGCAACACATAATAATAATAATACATTCGTATCATGCATTCAGTGAACTTCATCACTTTCTAGGCACTTTATACATGCTGGAAAGTAAGCATGATCAAATGGTTAGTGGTAGCATGCTTAATGTCAACATGTATAACATGGATGGTCAGCATGCAAAAATGGTAAGTGGCAGCATGCAGAGTGTCAGCATGTATAAGCACACAAAGGACGTGTTTCCTTTGCAGCAAACGTAAAGCACCGCCTAGAAAGAGATTGAGTTCTCTGAGGGGGATTTATCAATTTGTATTATTACTATTATTATTATTATTAAGGACGAATCACATGGACTCACTTGATGCTGTAATAAATAAATTCATTTTTAGCTTCTTTTTAAATGTCAAGTCAGGGGATGTCCTGAAGTCAGTCGGGAGTGTTTCAGGCTTTGAGAGCATACAAACTAAAGGCACGATCTCCAAAGAATTTCAGGTTCGTACGAGGTGTACCTGAACGATTTGATTAAGAAAAGTGGGTGGTACGATGCCTAGCCTGTGGGGGTGTAGATCTGATAGGTAGACTGGAGCCAAAGAATAAAGGAACCTAAAAGTGAATGACAGAACCTTAAATTCAATACGCTTCCTTGCCTGATTGGGAACCAGTGCAGGTCGGTAAGAAGAGGTATGATGTGGCAACTGTGCCACTCATGACAGACAAGCCTAGCTACCGAGTTTTGCATTAATTATAAGCGGTTGATTGCACAGGCCGGTAGACCAACAAGCTGTGAGTTACAGAAGTCGAGACGGGATGATACAAATGCACGGACCAATTTAGATGTAGTATCCCTGTCTAAGCAAGCCCGAATTTTAGCAATGTTGTGCAGTTGAAAGTTGGTATACTTGACTGTGGAGCTCTAATGAAAGGTCACTTTAGAACAGAAAACATAAATTTCGTGCAGATGTAATAGGAGACATGCTAGCATAGCCGATTTTGAGCGTTAAACTTTTCAATTCTGAATCACACTTTGACTGCCCACAACTTACGGGTGAAGCTCGATGGACAGATGACGTCGTGGAAGTTTGCAGTCACTATGGAATGCACTGGAGGACAAAGTCAGGCAGCCTGCAAGCTTTTTGCTCCGCATCGTCAGGGAGAATCCTCATTTAAAAACGCTGTTAATGAGTATGTATTAATAGGACTGTTTTCAAGATTAACTCTAATTCCGCAAAGCTTTTAAAACCTCCACGATGACCCTGGTAGAACTACAAGAAGCTCGCACAGCGCTGCTTCTAGTTGAGGCGGAGAACCATGGCTAAAGGAAGCTATTTCAACAAGTCAAAAGATGCTGCCACTATAAGTTTGGCCCTCACTATTCGGGGATGCTGCCTTCCGAGCAAAGGGATGATGCTCTATAACATTAGCAAACAGAAGCTTGGCCTTATTAGTGTATTAATAAAGTGTAGTAGTAGAAGTTCATAACCTTACCACGTGTGCACATTCACACTGAGTGCAGAAAATAAGCATTGCCATATTAAGAGTGGGCCAACAGAAATGGCGAGAAGCAACTAAGACGACCTAAACTAAGTCCTGGGTACAGCTAGCTCGCCCAGTACTAGAAGTCACGAGGCTAAAGGTCGGTAGGCTGCGGCTGCAGCTGAACACCCAGCCGGACCTCAGCAGCAGTGCAGGCCCATACCGCAATGCCGTTCGAGAGGGGCGGGCGCTGGCATGCAGGCCCCCCCTTTCCTCCGCAGGGGTCAAAAGCAGCAGCAGGAGCAGCAGCAGGCCGTTGGTACAGACCGGTCACTCGATGATATTAGATTGCCTCGGCACTGTAATGGCACTACAGGGCCCGAGTGCCTGCTTATTACCGGTCACAAATCAAGTATCTCTCGACAAGATGCTGCGGTCACAGATGAAGCACTGACAACAGCAGTAGCAGCACGACACTATGCTTGACCTGTGCGGCACTCGATAGCACGACACATGATAGCTAGCACCCAAGTGCCCATCACGAATTGCAGGTCTGAGTAGGGAGCTCGATTGATGCCAGGTGCCCCTGTGGATAATGGAGCTATAGGTTGCTTGATCTGGCTGTGCTGCTGCAAGCAATGACGATGATTCAGTCCCCTTAGCAGTGCTGATGCAGCTCTGGTGCAATATTCGCACCAGGAGGACAATCTTCAGTTGAATATTTCAAGCAGAACGACAGAATCCCAATGTGAGCAAATAATCTCCTCAGTGGTTGCATTGACACTGCCCACTGATTCGTGGCTGGCAGTGGATGATGCGACGAACAGTGTCAGAGCCGTCAGAATACAGCAAGCATCCTAATTACATATATTGGTTGCAGCACATGTGCACAACACACCATACCATCTGCATCGGCGATGCTGGTGTACCGCCAGTTGAGATGGGCGATTGCTTACTGCCTGCAGCAAATGCTTACACTTGATATATGTTTCAGACGAACCCTATTAGTCTGCCGGGTGTCAAGGTTCTGGGATTTGTCCCTAGATATTAAGGGGGAAAGTAAAAAAATGCTTAAACAATTGGTCGGACAATCAAATATTGTTTAGGGTATCTGTCTAATTTGTTTAGGGTATCTATCTAAATACAAACATATTAGAAATGGGATCAGAAGTTCTGACGACTTCCAAATAAAAGAGGTAATTATGCAAACTGTTCTAAACATGATTTTACATTACAGTACATGCGATTAACCCTCAGTTGTTGATTCTCTTGCAGCAAGTTCCAAAGCACTTGGATAGCGGTTTCGTTCTTTTTGGGTGCTATACAAACGACCACTTATAATAATTATTTTTATTTTTACTATTAAAAAACCTGAGGGTACTGCTCGAATTCCAATGTAGCCTATAACTACAGAAAGAGCTACCCCCTAATGGCTTTCTGCAACAGATGCCGGCTTCCTTCAGTTCTGAAATGTCGGCCTGGAGCACCCTTCCATTTTCAGCCCATCCTAGCATCCGACTGCGGTAGCTCTGGCACTGACGATTCCAGCGACGAGTCATACTCGGACGGCTAATCGCCACTGCCTTTGAGCCAGGACACACGAAGGCAGCAGCAGCAGCAGCAGCAGCAGCATGCAGTCAAAGGACAGGATGGACAGGCAGATGGCTCGGCAGGCTGTGTGTGACCCGTACAGCCGGCTGGCGCGAGGCCTGGCGCTGCCGGCGACCGGCTGATACCTAACCAGCCGTTACAGCAGCGGCTGCCCCGGGAATCACAGTAGAAAAACCAATAAGCCTCGTTGAGAGGCCTGGGCGAGCAGGCGCTTCGATGCCATGCAGCAGCGGTGCCGAAGACCCCAGGCACCTCGAGACCCGAGTCCAGCGCATTTCATTAGCGCTTAGACATGCGAGAAATTAAGCTTCGAGAGCTCGCACAAGCCCGATGCATGAAGATGAGCCGCCCTCAAGCTTCGAGAGTGGCTCATTCCTCGGATGAGCCTTGCACAACACACCACTCGAAGATGTGCTTACAGCTGGTCGCCGGGCTCGTGCAGGAATCCAATATGAGGGCAAAACAGGGGAAGTGAGCTGTGCAGGTGGCATCACAGGCTCGCCCCTCCTAGACTTCCCAAACGACGCACAGCTTTCTAGGGGCAGGCAGCATTCCAGCCTCCAGCTCTAACCCATTTCCATGTCCCGTGAGCACTTTTGACAGCCACAAGCCGCCCAAACCACTGCTCACTTGCACCAAACCAGCGCCTACAGCCCAACCTGCCACACCGCCACCACCCCTATGAGACATGGAGCACTTGCTGAAAACAAAATTACACCGAACTAACTACATGAACTTCCAGCCCACGAGGCAGCAGGTGGCATCGGCCGACAAGCGACTGCCATTACCAGAGCTCGTTGCTGCATGCTGGGGTTCATTATCCAGTCGGTCAGCATTCTACAATAAAAACAAAAAAATACATCAACTCACCACATCGGATAATATGCTGATAGAGAGTGGAAGGTCTCACTTTGCTCCAAGAAACAAAAACAGCTGTCCAAGGACATGGGAGTCGACTGCACAGAGATATGAGTAAAATCGAATACGGAGGATTAAGGATGTCTGAGAAAGAAGGCCGGGATTGGGGTCTCTTTCTTTTCTTTACAATCTCCCTATTTTTTCTCTTCTTGTCACTCCTTTCTCTTTCTTCCCTGTCACTCCCTCTCTCTGAAACGGCCGATGATGAGACCTATACCTAGAGTGGTACACTTGCATTCGTTTAAACAGGTTAGCAGCCTCACTTTGGTGTAGCAGCAGTAGCAGAGCCCAAACGGATACCACCACCAGCGCTTGTAGTGGGCAATAAAGGATCGCCCACTTCCACGACATGGGTTGTGAAGAGCAAGCATCTCATCCGTGGGCTACGACCCAGCAGCAAATAGACCAGTCATAAACAGACAGCAAAATGGAGCCAAAGAAGGACCGAGTAGCTCAACCATCTCCCCCTCCGTAGCACAGCATCTGAGCAAAGGTAAGTAATCAGTGTTGAAACCGGAAAAAGGCAGTCGAGCCTCAAACAGATCGTGCTAAATGAGCTCTTCCTGATAATAGCCGACAGAGTGCTCGTCGACTTATTCTACAAGTTTCTACACGACTCTCATTTATACAGCAGCAGCAGCACAGGAGCGTTAGGGGTGGCTATAAACTATAAATAGCTATAAGCCCACCTGCGCTGGGCAATCAAGGAGTGCCTGCTACAGGACTCAGCCAAACCAACGACCGGGGTCTCGAGGTGCAAGTGGCTAATGACAGGGCTACGATCCAGTGCATGGAGAATACGTTAGTTAAAGTTAGGCAAATTACATGAGTTCACCTAAAGCTGATTTCTGTCGAATCTAAACTAACACCAACCAATCAGCCACTGTGCAAGGAAAAACGTCATGCAAAGTGTGACTCCAATCCTTGGAGCAGTAAACGATTAAGTAACGAATGCATTGCCTTGAAATAATTACGAGCCTCATCACGACCAAACGAGCACCATGTGAAAGGATGCCACAGGCTGCACGAGTACGGCATGTGAGCAAAAGCCTTGCTCGCACTTAACTAAAGATAAGATTTTATCAAGACCCCACATGGACTCCTCCGGTATACCGTCTTATTGTCAATTTACGGCCAATGACTGGCTATTGCAAATGCTTCTTGCCTAAATCGGAGGGAGTCTTATTTTATCGTCAAGCAGCGAGGATACTCTCTGCGACACAAGTAATGGAAAGAGGCCTCTACCCAAGATTTATAACATTCTGTTTTTCTACCATGAATACATAGGATTAAAAATCCGAGTACTACCGATGACATTCATGGAATAGGAACACAAAATAATAATAATAGGATAATAATAATAGGAATAACAATAGGATAGAAATAATAATAGGAATAGGAACACATATGCATACAAATCAAAGCCCAGATATTGCGCTTAGCAAGTACATCAGCAGGAAGAAAAGAATAAATTGGGAATAGCAGAATACCTAGAACAGTTCCCTAGGACATCCCCTACTTCTGAGGCTCATTGGATGATCAGTAGCCGTTGACAGCTACATGTTGAGCCTCTCACTAAGCTAGAAAGAACATCTGACACTGCCGCGGAATGCCAGTGATACCCTGGCAACACGATGTGCGCCCGAGAAAGTTACTGATATATGTTATGAAAGACTGCAAAGAGATCTAGCAGAAACTAGAATATCTTAAGTTTACATTACTGAGAAGGTTGCTATATACTCGCAACAGCGCTTACTCTGTGGAGTGACTAGCAATAAATAAGGAGGGAATTTACATCACAAGCTTGATATTATTTTAAAACAGTAAAGTTGAGCTCCTCTGCAACACTGTGTTCGAGTATTTAGGGGGGGGTCAAGAAAATACTTATAACATTGGTCCAGCAATCGAATATTTGCTTCGCATTATATTATCTATAAAAGGTCGAACGTGTTGGAAATGGGATCGGAAGTTCAGAGGACTTCCATATACAAAAAAAATGATTATGCAAACCATGTCTAATCCCGATGTAAATCGGAAACAATATAGCTACAAATGGCAACTTTTACCTATCTCTAAATCATATGCGACACGTGTCCCAACTTGTTGAACCTTGGTAGATCGAGATTAGTGTGTGAAACGTGTTGAGGTACATGCTTGTGACTTTCATACAGCTTCATTTACAGTGCAGCTTTGTGCCTTGTAAACACCATAACTCCACCAATACTTCTCGGCTAAGAATAACATTATTTAGTATTTAGAATTACAGTTCAACTCTACTTTGCCCCATTGTGCTAGTTTATTTCTGATTTTGGCTGGATAAGTTGTGTCATACATGTCCATGATTGCCGAAAATAAAGCTCTAGGGCGATTAATTACCTGTATAGCACAATCCATCCAACCAAAATCAGAAATCACTGTTGGATAAATGTTCTCAATATTTTCTCAACATTTACCCTAACGTCAGCTGTAAACCACATCTGGACAAGAGCAGACTGTGAGCTTAGTCAGAGGAGTCCACGCATTGAGAAAGTTGGCTAGCTCCTCCTCAAGACAGAACCATTAATGAAAGAAGCTTCTCATCTCACGATGCACAGTTCAATAGAGACAACCACCTGACCAAGCAACAAAGAAAGAGCCTTGGGCCAGTCTGAAGGCCCAAGTCTGTCACCGACATGTGAAGAATGGGTTGCCACTAGCCTGCACGGACCTATACCATTACTAGATATACACACGATTGTCCAGTGCAAGTGCTAGACAAAGACAACAGTGGCTGCAGCACTAGCAGCAGCTGCTGCTGCTGGTCATGGCGCAAAGGTGCGATAGCTTTCATCATGACCACACGGTCCATAGGTCTTAGTCCAGGGGTAGAGTGGCTCACACTTTGTGAGCCAGGTCGTGGGTTCGAGTCTTGCAGCAGGCAATTCATTATTGGCCACTGCAAGTGAGGGGGTGACAGTTGGTAAGGCTTTTTAGCTTCTAGATAAATGAGGCAGCTGAATCAACCGAACGTTTTGCTGTTTCACCTTAAGCCACTCACCGCACGGTCTGCAGTGGTTGATCGAGACAGCCACGACTCAAGCTCCTCGGCTTCTTGCCAGTTGGATGCCTGCAAGGTTAAGTTATAAAGACATAGACGACGGCAAGCAAGAATAGATAAGACCAGCTAGCAGGCAGCACCGATGGTGATATGATCACCGATGGTGATGGTGATGGAGAGTGACCAAAGGCAGGCTGATGTGGCAGGCATACTGTCGGACAACCGGCTCCAGATCCTCATGGACTGCCTAGACATGGATGATACAGTTACACTCTTTGGATCACGAGCATCACAAAGCAACTCCGTGTTCATGGTCTGCCCCCGTGTGGAAATTGGCCCTCAAAACAACCAGTCGCACTGAGTAAGATGGAGAACCGACCACACATCGTTAGACAATATCGGAAATGACCCCCACCTCTCGCTCCAAGAGGGCAGCAGGATATGCAATCTTCAACCAGAACGAAGTTCTGAAGTTGCGCCTATTGCGGCAAACGCGAATGCTTTGAAACTCAAAAGTGCCAGCAGCCCTACTGCAACAGCATTGCACAACAGCAGGGCTGCCCCTGCCTGAGGCACACGAAACCTGATGCCGCAGTCAGGTGCCCAGTCACACTGCAAAGCGCCGCTGCAGAATTGAAGCCTTCTGCACGCGTAAAGCCACTCACTCTACGGGACTCACACGTCGTGCCATCACAGCCTTTAGGCATTGAGAATGAGGAAGGGCAAGCAAGCAAGATCCGGAAACCGTGCACCGATGCTCCGGAAACCGTGCACCGATGCTCCGGATGGCAGACACCAAGCTTCAGCAGCAGCTCTCGGTGCAACGACTCCGAATTCCGAGGTCGGGAACAAGCAAACACTGCATGCCCACTAGTAAGTGCACGAGGGACGCTGGCAATGACAGATGCGCCCGAGGCTGGCAGCGTGCTCGGCAACTCACCACTCCACTGGGATCGTGCGTCGATGCAGGAGCGACAATGGCAGCAGGCCTTGCAGCCTGAGCGGCCGGCTGCAAAGTGTCTCCAGCGACAATGCTGACGGGCAGGAGCAGTGCGGGCTGCAGCTGCTGGGGCTGCCGTGACAGGGCTAGCATGTCGAACTCGTCATCAAGTACTGTGCTTGCCGTCGGCGGGGCTGCTCGGTTGCCACCAGCACCAACGGCACCGGGCCGCCCCAGAGACGCAGCAACGATCGGCAGATTTGCGGGGGCCATCGGAGCGGCTAAGAACAGCGACGAATACAAAGCGCTGCCGAAGTCTGTTAAAGATCTGCTGGAAGGCGCCCGAGCTCGGCAAGCGCACAATAAAGGGGCAGCAGCAGCAGGGGAAATGGTGAGGTAGCAGCAGCAGCAACAGATACAGATGCAATGGTGGGGGCAGCAGCAGCAGCAGGGGCTGCGGGGCAGCAGCAGGGGTGGTGGCTGCTGCAGCACAGGACCAAGGCATAGCACACACAGGCAGGAATCAGCCGTCTCACTGACAGCAGCGTGCAATAGTCGCAGGGAGGGCTCGAGCCGACAACCCGCCCCTGTGCATACCGTTGCTGAAGTCGATGAGGCTTTCTGCAAGGAGCGGCACTGCAGGCTGATGGGAGAAGGCAGCGGCGGGCGGCGCCAGCTGCGCGGGTATGGCGGCACCCCCGCGCAGACTCGAAGACGCCTGGCTGCTCCGCTGCCGCTCGAAGCGCTCGTAGCGAACGAACACGTTGTTCAGCTCGTCGTTGATGTGCAGCAGACGCTCGATCATCTACAAAGCGACCGTCCCGGCAATGAGGTCGATCGGCAAGGCGCAGTGCTCCGAGACCACGAGTGGGGGACCTCGAGATGCACGCCCAATCGGCCGAGTGGTGGCTGCTGATCATCGGCAGCCAATGTTCAGCAGCTGTGGCAGCAGCACAAACAGCCACTCCCATAGAGCGACCCCTTTCAGGCACGCACATCAAGCTGCGGCTTCGAACTGCGGGCTAAACGAGGTGCCCGAGTTGGCCAAGCTCATCTGGCAAACCCTGGTAAGATGGGCCCGAGTTCTCTTGACAACCCGAACTGCATGGAATGGCCAGCTGCCCGGGCTCAGAAGCTGTGCTGTGCATCAGCGTGCCCGCAGTGCCTTGCTTGAATGGCAGTGCAGCAGACACGGGTGCTAGGCCTTAGTAGCTGAAACACAGCTCCCGGGTCTTAGCCCAAGGGTAAGGGGCCGGCAACATTTGACCCAGGCCATGGATTAGAGTTCTACGTTCGGAAGCCCTGCCGGCACAGCAGTTGCACTAGCCTAGCTCAGATGAGAATGGCAAACTAATAAGAAACCGTAAACTAGTAAGAAACCTCCCCTTTAATCACTCGACCTATATACGCTCAGTCGTAAAAAATCCTCCCAGTATAGCTGCTGCTGCCATGGCTTCAAATTCGTTCAGGATACAAAAGAGTTGTCTGCGATGCTAGACATACTAAAAATATGCAAAGCATATGAAAATATTTATTGCCGACAGCCGCCCCATCTGTGGGGGCCGATTAGGGAAGGAGCGGCCACGGACAGCAACCTGTCTTCGGCACCCCATCGTCGGTAGCAGCTGCACAGTGCGAGCTCACACGACATGGACTTTGCAAATGCTCGACATTTACACACAACCTGCGCTAGCTTTCTAATATAAAGCAAAAGCTGCCTTTAGGAGTCTCTTAGGGGTGCAGCACAACTATCAGTCCGGATGCAGATAGTTTCGATAGCTAGTGGATAGTCATACGACGAGACGCAAATTTCGACAGAGTAAGAAGAGCGGCTTGGGCGGTGTTACATCTGAAAGCTTTTATTAGTACGCTCGAGGTCTGCCCAGCTTTTGCTACAGGTCTCGGGGGGGGAGAGGGCAACAGCATACATTTTCAAACGATCGGGCATAGGCTGAGATCATAGCTGACCACGGAGAAATCTGCTGGGCGGAGTCATTTTTTCGTTGCCAAAAGGCGGCAGCAAAGATGGGCTGGGACAGCTGTACCTGTCCCAGCGGGGCAAGGTGCGAAGCTAGCCAAGTTGCTAACGCCACTACTGCAGCAGCAGCTACCGCCTGCTGCTTGTACAGGGAACCATGCTCTTCAGCCGCACTGCTTCCAAAAGAAGCAATCGCCAAATTGCAAAGTGCCAAATTCAATCGGTCCATGCATTTGTGACATCCCGTCTTGACTTCTGAAGCTCACTGCTACTTGCAGGTCTACCGGGACTGGAATCAAGCGCCTGCATTTGGTGCAAAACGCTGCAATTAAGCTTCTCTGTCGTGAGCGGCATAGTTGCCACATCACACTTCTCACCACCTGCACTGGGTTACCATCAGCTTCAAGGTTTTGTCACTCATTTTTTAGGTCCCTTAATTCTCCTGCTCAAGCCTACCAATCAGGACTACTTCCAAACCAGCCTACAATAATAATAATAATACATTTGATAAAGCGCCCTCAGAGAAATCAATCTAGTCTAGGCGCTATACATACTGCAAAGGAAGCACGATCGAATGGTTATTGGCAGCATGCTCAATAAAAAACAAGAATAACACGGTTGGGGGTGACATGCACAAGGTCAGCATACAAGTGTGATTAGTGGCAGCATGCAACAGTGTCAGCACACATAAGCACATAAAGGTCGAATCACAGAGACCCACTAAGTGCACTGATCAACAGGTGCGTTTTTAGTTTCTTTTTTAAATGTCAAGTCAGTGGATGTCGTGACGTCAGTCGGGAGTGAGTTCCAGGCTTTGGGAGCATTGGGAGCATACGAACTAAAGGCACGGACTCCAAAGGATTTTAGATTTGTACGAGGTATAGTTGAACAGTTACATTCCGAAAAGCGGGTGGAACGATGCTTAGCCTGGTGGGGGAGTAGATCTGATAGGTAGGCTGGGGCTAAAGAATCAATGGAACTGAAAGTGAGTGACAAAACCTTGAAGTCGCTGTGTTGCTTGACTGGGAGCCAGTGTAGGTAGGCGAGAAGTGGTGTGATGCGGCAACTGCGACGCTCACGACAGACAAGCCAAGCTGCAGAGTTTTGCACCAGCTGTAAGCACCTGAGTGCACAGGCTGGTAGGCCAGCAAGCAGTGAGTTACAGGAGTCAAGACAGGATGCCACAAGTGCATGGACCAATTTAGCTGTGGTATTCCTGTCTAAACAAGCCCGAATTTCAGCAAGGTTATGCAGCTGAAAGTAGGCAGACTTGACTGTGGTGCTGATGCGGTCATCTAATAAAAAGTCACTATTGCCTAGGCATTGTATCACCTGCTTTTCTGATCCAATCGCTTAGCTGTGCCTCAAACCGATTTCTCTAATCGTTTGGAGACCGTTCCCTTAGTTTGCATGCTCCCAAAACCTGGAGCTCACTTCCGAACTGCGTTACGACATCCACTGACTTGACCACATGTAAAAATAAGCTGAAAACACACCTGTTTCTCGAAGCTTTGTGGGTGCTCGTGATTTGCCTTTTGAGTGCTTGGGGCAGTGATAGGTCAGAAGGTAAGGTGCTTGCTCTTCACGACCGAGGTCGTGGGTTCGAATCCTGGGTAGGCGATCCTAGATTGCCAACTGCAAGTGGCGGCAATAGCCTCAAGGCTCTTCTGCCACTATACAAACAAGGCTGTTAGATCGGCTACTATTATTTTTACGCTGCTGACACTGCATGTTATCTCTAACCATACTATGCTTACTGATAGTCTGCATGTTACCATTAACCATTTGATCTACCTTTACAGGACCTGTAAAATGCCTAGAAAGAGTGCTATACAAATATATTACAATTAATATTAAAATAATTAAGAGTAGCCGGAAAGGGGCAGAGGCAGCAGCGGCGCATCCGCACAAACTCACTCTCTCATCGACGACTCGCTCCAGCAGCTCCATGACGCGAAGCTGCATCTGACGGCACGTCGACTCGAGCTGGTGAAGCAACTCCAGGTCGTCCTCGGCAGGCGCCTGGCGTGCCGAGCCGCTTCCAGGGCCCAGCTCGTTGAGCATGTCGTTGAACACGCGGCAGTTGCCTTGCACGACCTCGAGATCAGCTAGTAGCTTTTCAACTTGTGTGCTGCCGACCGGATGCTGCTGCTGCTGTTGCTGCTGGCCCAAAGCAGCTGACGCCATTGCTGGCGCTGCTAACAGGCCCTGCACAGCAGGTGCTGAAGGTGACATAGTAGTAGCCGGCAACTGCAGGCGGAGAGAGCACACACGATCCAAGCTACACGGTCTTAAACGATCGCCCACAGGAATGCATGGCTCACGACACATGCAGGTGCACATGGCTTGCAAACAGCGCGGTCACACTTTGTCATCTGGCGCCTCTCGGTAAGCAGTGGACAAGCAATGCTGTGCTTGGCAGACATAGTCTCGATTGCACTGACTCATTTCGCTAGTGTCGAAGAGAATGCCTTGTTTGCGACCGAGACTCCCAACCATCCCCAAGGTTTACTATGGGAGCTCGAACGGGCAAGAGCTGCCAGGCGGCCAGCAGCAGTGATGCAGTGATGAAGCACACACTAAGGGAATCAAGCTATCACCCGCTATTACTGCCACAACGACTAGCCGCACAGGAAAAGGCCTAGGCAGGCGAGCGGCATGGTGCATTGCAGCTCGTATGCCACTCAATCTACAACAGTACAGCAAATTCCTGCACATGGGTGGGAGCAATCCTACAGAAGAGATGTCCTAAAGAGACTACTACCCCGAAGAGCAAGGAGATTGGTCATCTGCACATTCAGCATCAGCAGCTTCTCGCTATTTTCACTGCTACCACCAAAAAAAAAACATTTGCAGACGTAACTGTCCCCAGCCCAACTGGACATATCGATACCGCACAGTGCTGGCACATTAGGAAAGTCCTAACCCGAATGCATCTGGTAGCCAGGCGATTCAACAGCCCCAGTGCATTAGCAAGGTCTTGGAGCTGCGCGACTTGTGCAATTCACTATTGGCCGGCTTTCTGACTATGGAATAAGACAAATCTGGCGCACAATTCTGCAGCAAGGCTTATCTGTCGCGAAAGTTTCGAGAGAGAAAATTACACCACTAATCACCGACATGCACTCATGGCTCCCATCAAGCAATATATAGCCTTCAAGGCTCACTGTCACTGGCCTCTGGGTCCCTTCATTCTCTTGCTAGGGGCCTAACTATCCAAACCAATTATAATAATAATAATAATAATAATATTGCACTTGATAAAGCGCCCTCAGAGAACTTAATCTCTTTCTAGGCGCTTTACATTTGCTGCAAAGTGATACGCAATAGAATAGTAAGTAAAATTCCAATTAAGTTTTCCATCGCGCCTCTCTCACTCCTGACTCAAGTCGTTTCGCTTAGCCTCTTGGCAGCCTCAAATCTTTTGGAGACCGTGCCTTCAGTTCGCATGCTCCCAAAGCCTGGAGCTCACTCCTCACTGATGTCACGACATTCCCTGACTCAATTAAGTTTAAAAAATCTACAGGCCCACATGCTCATAGCAGCATTTGCTGGGTCCATGAGAATTGTCCTTTGTGTGCTTATTCGTGTATATACTGTGCATGCTATAATAAGCTTATTGAAATGCTTCCTTTCCAATATTTCACAAGTGTCTAGAAGGAGATTTGTTTCTCTTAGGGTCCTATAAATATGTCTAAATACTTATTAGCATTATTATTATTATTATGACTCCTATTACAGTGACTTCTGCACCTAGCAGCCAAATTGTGGGGAGCCAGCCAACTCAACTTACTGTGTGGCTAGCACGAACTGATGGAACCCTAGCATCGGTAGCTGCTGGCCTGAGCTGACTTGGGCCACGTGGTTGTGACGAAGGTGATGCATCAGCCACAGTCTGAAAATAAGTACACAGACTTGGGTAGCAATAAAAGCAGTTGCAGATTCAGAGCTTACCAGTAGGCAGCCATTGTGCAAATGTGTGCACGATCCTTCCACCGTGCCTCTTTTTTTTCAATCTTAGTTTTAACCCATTCTGTCAGTTTCTGGCTCACAGAGTCCATCTGTCTGTCAGTCTCTTTTTTCATCACTAAATCAACCTCTGCATCCCTCACTCTCCCTTCCTCAGCATCACAGCAATATAATGCTCTTATACTCAACTCTTCCAGGAGTATGAATTGGAGCACTGATATCCACTTCTGTTGCAGGGAACTCAATACCCTTGGCTTTCAAGTCGGCATACATCTTTCCGACTTCCTTGAGGTCTGGCGCATTTTGAAAAGCCGAAGCCCACGACTATAATGAGAACAACACGAAATATTGACAGTACCCGAGCAAGTGCTAAGTTTCATAGAAGCAACGAAACAATGAAAACGGGATGCAAAAGGAACAACGAAAATAATGCATGCCAACAGGAACATCAAAGGAGCCGCCAGGAACGGTGCACGAGAGGGTGCACCATTACAGGGCATCAACTTGCAAGTGCTTTCCCACGATACAGGCAAACACAAGACCAGGAGCCGGCGGTTGAAGTGTGCATGCCTTGCCTGTATTAGCAAACGGTCAGCCTGCTGCCAGGCAGCAAAACATTCCGAGTCTGCTCAGTGCCATCAGGACTTCTCTCTGAATTATAACATTTGGCAGATTAAGACTTCTACTATCCACTTGCACGGCCTCGTATCTTGGACTTATCGGCAATGCTTTCGTATTAGTGATGCAGAAATTCATTATGGCCATGCTCAGTGGCAGAGCCAGGCTTTTTAACACCTGAACAATTTTAATGTAGGAGCAGGACACACACGATCTGCATGTGGGCAAGGCTAGACCTGCAATTAATGAAAAATTATAGTGCAAAATCATTGTGTTTATTCAACACGAACTCGCCGGTTGATCATCTAGTGGGATTAAGACATAATTTCGTCAATGGTAACGGCCACGGAGGTGTGTAGGGGTAGGGGGTGGCCTAGGCCACTGACCCACTGTAAGAGGAGGTAACTGCCCCGCCCTGCCCCTGGCTCCAACACTGGAGTTGTGCACAAAATACTCAACAGCAATTAATGGTACCACGTCAGACAGCCATATATGCCAAATCAATATCTACCTGACATTAATAAAATGCGTGGCAAAATCACACGAGGGTGATGCTTCTGTGTCGGCAAACTACCCAGTGCCTTATAAATTACCCCATATCCCCTAATAGCATCTATCGTTTCCAATCACTTGATCGAGTCAAAAACAATTTATGCATTTGGATGGATGGAATTCCACGAATTAGTAAGTGCAACCCAGCTGTCTATCATACCTTGGCACAGACAAGACTCTTTAACATAGTAGATTGTTCACAGACACGGTGCTGCTGTCACAATTGATTAGCCAAATAACGACAGCAGTTACATCACCTCTTCTTGCTGCAACGGCCATTTATTACAAATCCTATTGATGTGCCTACCTTTTGAAAGAGATCTAAGCCATGTAACCAATCCACTCACGTTGGGTGCTGGTACTGAATCGAGCCTTTATAACAGTCTCTTAGGTAGAGAGCCGCTTCCAAATATCTAACCCTGTGACAATTCCAAGCTAAGTTTTAACAAGAGGAAAAATACCTTAAAACAATAGGAACAGTGACATTTCGTGATGCGTTCTTAATTTTTTTTTTACATCTGATAAACTCAGTCACAGCCAAGAAGGAATATACAGCACCAGATCTCTACCAGTTAAGGTGCAGGCTTTAGTATGCAGCCACGACCTAGCAATTGTCTCTATACTCCGACTTCAAAAATTTTCACTGTGCTCGATTACTCGTTCTGAAACCGACCTCACTACACCATCTAGTGCATTCAGGGATGATACAACATGAGATCATGCTAATGAAAAGTAGGCCCTCTGCCTGCATAGGTTCTGAACAGAGGGTGGGGGCGGGCCTGAGGCAGTATCGGGAAAGAATGCCAACTCATGCCAAACTGCATGCAAAGGTCCAACGAGTCCTAACCTAAACTTAGGATGTGTTGTGGTTCTTGGTCAGTGCACATGTGCAATTTAGGCGTCAGCCACATTCCTCTTGCAGAACTAACGAGTCACGAAACAGAATTAAGACTCTCATTTGATACCTCTCACTTAATGATCGTCAAAGCGACTGGCTTGTCACGGGTGGCTGCTTGCACTTGGCAGAGAACAATCAATGTTGCATGCAGGCTTATTCTCTCAGGCAAGATTCCCAGCCTTACGGCAAGAGACAATTAGAGACAGTAACACTGAACAAACACTGTCACCACTATCGACAAAGGCTGCTACGTCACCTGAATCAGGGACAGAACCTTATCCTGGACCATGGTGGGCGCATCGTACTTCGGTGTCAGTATCTTGATCAGCTCAAGCAGGAAATCCTTGGTGGCAATCTGCTGGTGAAACCGTCGACCACAGTTTTTCACACACGTTTCCAGAATCTGTCAACGATGATGCATATAGCTTGTCCAAATCGTGGAACACCGGCAGGAGGACCACATTCACAACATTAACCACATGATTTGCACAACAGACACAAGAAAAGGGCTATAACTACCAAGTCTGTTTGTTCACAATGGTTTGATATTCTACTTCGGATGGCCATTACTAAAAACAACGATGCTTGCCCGGGAGGCAGGTATGCAAGCAATGCTATTGCTAATAGGGACAAGATAGCAAGTATTTCACGTCTGTCGCATGTAACAACGTTGATAAGGTTGTAGCAGGTCAGTTCACAAATTCCCTGTCATTGGCAATGCAATTTAATGACATGCCATAGCAAGATTATCTAAAGGTCACGCACGACGGGCATGGCAGCCCATTTGCTTCTCTTGAAGGTGGCTGACGACAAGTGATTTTTGCATGGTCACAGACCCGAATAGCTTGCACGAGAACAACACAGTCATTTCACTTAGCTAAACAAAGCGAGCCTGCTAGCATACTGCCAACAACTCACTAGTGACCTTGGCTGGCAAGCGATAGCCAGCTGTAGGGAGACTGTGAGATCTACTGGAGAGACTGAGCCGAGAGGCTATGGGGCACAGCATCAACACCAGCTCTGACATAGGTCACATTGAGACCTCAGGCTCGGCAAGTCGCACGGAGGGAGTACAGTTTTTTTAAGTGACAAACATGATAAACAGCCCGGCTCGTGCAATCCATATGGTGCTAGCAAGAAGGCAGTAACGAATGGTGGCTGGTTGCCTGTGGGAAGTCTTGCCAGCCTGGCTTGCATTCTCTGCTCTCGGTCTGTCACCCGACACCTGAACTTTGAAGAGCATCCTCGAGGGCTGAGACAGCTTTCAGCCAGCACCCGGCTACACGCATCAAGCAAGCAGGGGCGGCCACAACTTTTGCCGAGCCTGCAGTAGTTGCAAAAGGTTGAGCAGCTGCAAAGCTTCAGCTGCAACAGCCTCAGCCTTTCGTCCATAGCCACAGCATTAACAGATTCAGCAGAAGCAGGTCACAGTGGAAGAAAATTATTTATCATCGCGCATCTAGTGCCAAGTTTTTACACAAAACCCTCAGATTCGTGCATGCAGCTACTTCAATCAACATGTGGTGACAGAACCTCACAAAGGTGCAGCCAGGCTTTCGGTGCAGGGGACCGAAACCTCGACCTTGAGGGGCTTGGCACAGGGTAACAGATTTCTCGTCGAGGTCTGCACGGAAAAGCTCTCCAGCCTCTTGAAAAACTTGCTGTTTGAAAGCAAACTGTGACGCTATCAAGTTCACTCAAGGTGCTAGATTAAGTCTTAAAAACCTCGGGCAAGCAAGAAGGTCCATGCCAATTGCTTACTTTCCGGCAGCAACTTTTGATAACACAGAATGAAATCAGCACCCAATTTTGGAGAGCCTGAAGCAGCACGTCGAAAGGGCTCCACTCGGACGGACCTCTTTAAAACTGTCCAAAAAGGATTGCTCATTTAGAAACTACACAAATGTGTACTCTTCTAAGAGCCAGCGATAACCTCTCTTGAAACCGGCACTGAACTTTGGCACTATGCTATAGCAGCCTTTTGAACCTCGACCAAAAATGCTTGACCCCACTAGCGAAACAACCGAATCAATCTGCAATGTCAGCAAGTATCTAGAGACTCGCATTTACTAATGGGGAACGCGAGGAAAATACTTGCGTCCGACAATCGAATGTAATGTACTAAACGATGATAAAACTAAATTACTAGTTATGGGCAAACCCAGTGTGATTCAGAGATTGGAAAGGCTGACTTTCAAAATTGGCTCTGCCAGCATATCTCCAGTTGAATTAGCTCGAAATCTAGGTGTCATATTCCATAGCGACCTCTCGTTAGACGACCATATCAGCTCCACGGTCAAATCCACCTATTTTCAGCTTCATAATATTGCTAAAATTCGGGCTTGTCTAGATAAGGATACCACGTCCAAGTTGGTCTATGCATTCGTGACATCCCATCTCGACTTCTGCAACTCACTGCTTACTGGCCTACCAGCATGTGCGATCAGGCGATTGCAGCTGGTGCAAAACTCTGCAGCTAGGCTTGTCTGTCGTGAGCGTCACAGTTGCCACATTACTCCACTTCTCGCCGACCTGTACTGGCTACCAGTCAAGCAACGGATTGACTTCATGGTTTTGTCGCTCACTTTTAGGTCCCTTCATTCTTCTGCTCCAGCCTATCTCTCAGATATACTACCTTATCAGGCCAAGCATCGTACCACCCGCTTTTCGGAATCCAACAGTCTACAAATGCCTCGTACAAACATTTAATCCTTTGGAGACCGTGCATTTAGTTCGTATGCTCCCAAAGCCTGGAACTCCCTCCCAACCTGCGTTAGAACATCCTCTGACCTGACCACATTTAAAAGGAACTTAAAAAACACACCTATTTAGGACAGCATTTAGTGGGTCCCTGTGATTCGTCCTTCCTGTGCTTATGCGTGCTGACACTGTGAATGCTGCCACTAACCACATTTGCATGCTGACCCTGTGCATGTCACCCCTAACCATATTATTCATTTTCTTTGTTTTTCAATCATGATTTTACTTACCATTCAATTGCATTTCCCTTTGCAGCAAATGTAAAGCGCCTAGAAAGAGATTAAGTTCTCTGAGGGTGCTTTATCAAGTGCAATATTATTATTATTATTATTAACGTCGAATACGGCAAAATGTATCCAACTGAAATCAGAAATATGTCCAGACTAATCTTGTCAAACCAGGAGAGCTTAACTCCCATTCCAAATTTCCGTTTGGTACCTGAGGTATTAGCCGATTTATGAAATTTACAAGGCATCAAGCTACACTGAAAATTAAACTATACAAGTCACAATAATGTATCTTAACAAGCTTTATGCATGCATCTCGGTCTATCATGATTTTGAAAAGTTAAGATACAAGTCACAATTGATGCAGACATCGGTAGAAAAATTTGCAGATATGTTGCTTCCTATTCACATCCTGGTTAGATGGGGTTTGCATAATCATTTCTTCCTTTATGTCGAAGTCGTCAGACCTTCCGATTCCATTTATTATTTATTTGTCTTTTGAAAAGTACCCTACACAATTATTCGATGGTCGGACAAATTGCGTAAGTATTTCCTTGACATTCCCCCTTATGTCTAAGAAGATCATGTACCCCATTAGTAGAGCCTCACCCCACCCAAGGACTTCGTTCTCGGGTCGCTTATGCAACACCAATATGCCCTCAGAAAAGCTCTTTGACCCTTCCAAAAATATACGTTCACCGAAATTTAAAGAGCCTCAAGTTGTGGAGCGCCTTCGGCATGCTGCTCGCAGGCCTCTTGAGACCTGTCTAGGATGAATGACTTCCGAAGCTCTAAAAATGTACACTCCCTCTCGAAAAACACAGAATCTTCGAATCGCCAAAGGCTCGAAAAGCCTGGTTGAAACTTGCCTTTTTTAAAGTGTGCGATCCTCTCCCAACAGCACGGCAGCCATCGGAAATGGCTACCTGGTCTCCAAGGGGGGGGGGGGGCCAAGGGGATTTTTATGGCAAAGGGGAGGGGCTTGAGCAGCCATAATTTTGATTGGAACAGTTGACCAGCCTTGATCTCTTTCAGAGACACCGGAGGGAGCTTAAGCCCCTTAGCCCCCTCCCTACACTATTGGCTCCACAGTCCCTTCCGAGCTATTTACGGCACTCTTAAACTTTCGGTTCTATTCAGTCCAGGCTGCAGCGTATTAAAAGGAGATAAACCATAGAGGTCACCTGATCTGCACTAAATGCACAGACCAGTAGTTAGCACAAAAATGCACTCCCTTGCTAAACTCGAAGTCAAGAGCAGACACAGTGACTATCAGCGTGAGCAGCAATTGAGCTATACACAACGCTGAGCTCTAAACAAAAAGAGTCGCTTTAAAGTCTTCAAAAAGCAGTGCAGCAGTGCTGCGTAGCAATTCGTGGAAGCCTAGACAACGAAAACCTCACAAGACTGACAACAAGTACATACGAGGAGGTCAGCAAGCAAACTAACAGTGTGTTCCACTTTCGCAATATCAAGATTAAAGCCACCTTCAAATGAAATGGGCTCACAAAGACTTGCCATCTGGACAAAAACAACACTGAAATTCCAAATGACATATTTTGAAACAATGGAATCAACCAACAGAAATGGACCCGTACCGTTAGAGTGAGCTGCACCACGATGTAGTTTTTCCCTATACCGTTCTGGAGCTTTTTCCTGATTGCCCGGACTGCATCCTTCGGCCTACAATTTAAGGAGTTGCACAACCGGGTGGGCAACGTGTGCACCTACGATTATGGAGGACGAGCTGGCATTCAAATAAAAATGCATTTGGATGGTCTAGACTTGCTCGATTAAAAATTTTGTTTACGGCAGAGTGCCTAGTGCCTAGAGAGATTCACTTCTCTGAGGGTGCTACACAAATGTACTATGATTATTATTACTCACAAATGCATGCAGCCAACGGTCAAATTTGAGGTAAAAAGTGTTATAGTGAGGGGCGCATTAGCAAAAATGCAGTTTGGCTACCCTCACATGAGGGTTATGAACCGGCCAAGTCAGTCTCTGGACCTTAACCCAATCTTTGGGTTTAAGTCGAGCTTCGGTTATGGCAGCTGGCTGTCTGTATCACGTCTATGGATACACTTAGTCCACTGGCAACGAGCTTGAAGTAGCATAATGCTACTGATTTCGAGCTTTGATCAGCTCTAAGACTGAGCGAGTTTGACAGGTTACTGCAAATAAGGGAAGTGAAACGCCGTATTGGCTCAATAAATTAAGTATCACACAAGTAATAATTGTGGGTACATGTTCCTTTTCTTATTTCAACCAGTGTCCGTACTATAGGGAATGAAGTGACCACGGAGACGGTGGATCCAGCTGTCCTATTTAGTAAATGGTCGTGATAGCCCAGTAAGAAGGTGCTTGCTCTTCACGTGGGTTCAAATCCTGCAGTGGGGAATATCCTTTATTGCCAACTGCAATCGGTGGTGCAATCGGCCGTCAAGGCTGCTCTGCTGCTGCACAAATGAGGCTGTTAAATCGGTTAAGATTTTTAATATATTGCTAGGTAAAGTCCAAACATTGATGGGTAGACATGCCCACACACACAAGCACACACGTGTATACACACACACACACACACACACACACACACACACACACACACACACACACACACACACACAGCATACACCCACTCACATTGCTTCAATCTGCACCTGACAGACTACCATACACACAAAGCAGTAGCACCTCGTTAAACGAATTGACAGACGGATCTGTATAACTTGCTGCCAATAAGCATTTATAGAATAAGATCCAAGGTAAATATAACGATAGAGCCAGCATGGCAGAACGAACAAAGGCAAACACATTCAGCATTCGTAACCACTTTGGGCGATCCCTGCAGTTTTTTGGCACTGAACTCAAGTAAATAAAGTTATAGCAGATTTAGCAGCCTCTTTATAAAGCATCAAGCAAGCCTTCGTGGCCATCATCCTACTTAATAAGGGCAATAGAGAATTGCCTGCTACATGATTCGAACCCACGGTGAAGTGAAAGCACTTTATCCCCTAGGTAAGACAGTACGCCCATGCCCCGAGTTACAAGACATTGTAATGTAATGTATCTCCGTCAGTAACTCCACAAAGTCATAAAGACCATGTGGGTGTTACGCATGAGAGTTTTGTATAGCGAACTCACAGCCTAAGCGGCTTTCGGTACGCATTCGGTAGCCAACAGACTTCGTCTCACGCAACAAAGAGAAAGTGGGAAGCATAGCAGAGTTAGGAGAGCAGTTGAGGTAGTGAGTAGCATAGAAGTAGCAGTTCAGGACCGCTGAAAAAGATGTGCCATAGTCGGCAGTTGGAGAGTAGATGTCGTTGCATAAGAATTGTGGAAGCGAGTTCCACAGTCTAGGACCCGCAGAGCTAAAGCTTCTGTCGCCAACTGTCTTTAAGCGGAGGAATGGGACAGCTAATTTATTGTCCACACAGGACCTGAGGGCGCGAACAGGCTGAAACTGATGCAGCAGTTCAGCTAGGTATGAAGGAGCCAAGCCGTGGCGGGCCTTGTGGGTCAGCGTAAGAACTTTGCTCTGTATCCGTTGCTCAACCGGCATCCATGCTAGCTCTTTTAGCAAAGGAGACATATGCTTAAACCTCTGGGACTTGAAGACTAGCCTTGCAGCCATATTCATAGTCAGCTGCAGTGGCCTAATGGCTTTCTTTGGTAGCCCAGCCAAAAGGGAATTACAAGAATCAAGCCGAGACAGCAATGATTAAAGATTGCCCAGACACCAAGGAAAACTCAAGGTATTTGCCTCTTCTTGTTGAAACCCTGGATTATGCTGGTGCAGCCCGGCACTGCTTACAGCCAATTCCCCTACCCCTCACTATTACAGTCGACTTGATGTGTTAGTTTCAGAGCCATTGCCTGGCAAGTATGCTCAATCTTTCACACTTAAATAGTAGAGGAAAATTCGAAGGCAAAAATTCAAAGCAATTTGGGAATCAGCTATAAGAACTGAACAGCTCGTATAGTCAACATAGTAACACACTCGACAGTCACATACTCGACAGCCCAACTCTGCACCCAACAAAACAAAACCATGTACAGTGGTAGGTCTATCCTTTATTGCCCACTGCAAGAGGTGGTGCTAGCCATTAAGGCTCTTCTGCCATTACATAAATGAGGCTGCGTAATCAGCTAACCATAACTTTTTATTCCTGCTGTTGTCATTAGTATGCCTAAACTCCTATTTCTTAGCAATCTCAGTAGCATTATTGTTTGAGTGCTGACTAGATAGGAAGTGTATTTTAGATACTACAGCCATTGAGATCTGCTCCTGACAGATTGAGGTCTAGTTGAACATAATAAAGCAGCTAAGCCTTTTTAGCTTAACATTTAGTCCTTAATCGCAAGTGAGCATTTTTCCACGATGCATTCCAAGTTTCCTTTCCACTTGTCGATATTAAGGAGAAATGCCAAGAAAATATTGATACAATTGGTCCAAAAATCGAATGCTTGTTTAGTGTAACTTAAAAAAGACAAACATGATAGAAATGAGTTCGGAAGTTATGAGAACTTCCCAAAAATGAAAAAATAGTATGCAAACCATGTCTAATATGTAAATAATATTATATGTAAAATATGTAAAATAGATGTAAACCGGAAGTGATATATCCAAGTAACTAATTTACCGATCTCTGCATCATATGCGACTTGGGTGGGGGGAATTATTGAACGTTAGTAAATCAAAGAACGTGTGGGAAGGTTGTTGAGGTGTGTAGCTTGATGTTCATGCTGCGGCCATTTCACGGCCCTTTAATGTCTATATTTGGTCAAGCCACTAGAGACGGATGCCTGTTTATGGCCTGGCCCTTAGATGTGTATTTATAGCTAGGTTCTTTGACAAAGACTGTTTGTAAGGGCAGAGGCAAGAGTGCTAAGGCAGTTGGCAATAGCCTGTCAACTCTAGTGAGGTCTTTGTGTCAGCTAATACTGGGAGAAACAGGCATGAATTTAGCTTCTTTTTAAATGTCATCAAATCAAGGGAATGTCGTGACGTCAGCCGGGAGTGAGTTCTAGGCATGGAAGTGTACACACTAAAGGCATGATCTCCAAATAATTCGATGTCGCTTCGACGTACAGCACCTATTTGATTATTATTATTATTATACATATTACAGCTAACCTATTTGAGTCAGCAGAGCTGCTGGTACGGTGCCTACCAAGCCTGGTTGGGAAGTAGTTTGGATTCATAGGCTGGAGCGAGAGAATATAAACCTAAAAGTGAGAAAACTTTGAAGTCAATTTGCTCCTTGATGGGGAGCCAGGGCAGGTCGGTGAGAAGTGGTGAACTGTGGTAGCTGAGCCACTCACGACAGACATGCCTAGCTGCAAAGTTGTGCACCAACTGGAAGCGAATTTCAGCAATACATTCGGCAATAGAGTTGTGAAGTTTTGACATGCTGGAAGGCAGGAAGTAATCAAAGCACATGTACAAGCTGTGAGTTATCTGCACGACAATCAAAATCTAAAGTGTGCACGGCAAGAGAGGGAGCTGACATTGTAAAAAGAAGTGCACATAAACAAGTGCTGGTCCACTGAGATAGTACCTAAACCATTGCAATACAAGTGCTAGTGATACCTAGGTGAGATCAGAAGTACCTGGTAATCAATAGTAATGGCACATCCCTGCATGTAACCTCGAGAATTACTAATGGATCAGAGGATCGCAAGTAGACACTCTACCACCTTATCAGTCAGTTGTAGAAAATTCAAATTCAACGGGTGTTTTTCGATAACCCTCTTCGGCGTGCTAGGCTGAAAATTGGTGCGGGTCACTCATGCCTTGCAGTCAAACCTAGACCTTCCCTTTAAGCTCCGAAATTGCAAGCATCGTCTGCTGGATTATTGTAATACTTAAACATTTGCATACAATCCTAAGATAATTAAATCTCTTTCCAAGCATTTTTACACATGTTGGAAAGGAAGTGTGTCAATCGGTCAGCTTCAATATGCACAATCTCAACACACTTAAGAACAAAAGGACAATTCATGCTGAGAAAGCCAATGCTAAGAGGAATAGTTGAAGTTTTAGCATCTCATAGCCCAGTATAACAAGCCACAGCCCCTGGAAAGGCAATAAAGGCACACTGGTGATTAGGTAAGACAGAGCAATAACATTATCAATGCAATTCAGTTCTTATATCAATGTTGATACTCTGCTATGGAAAAAAGGAATGTAAGCTAAGCAATTGACAGCCCATATAAGGAACACGAATCGAAGAAGCACAACTATTTTCAATAAGCAGGTGCTAGTAGTCTTATCACTGAAGCAGTCTCTTTTGGGCAGGGCCAAACCAATGAGTAGTTCTGATATGCTGGCAAATATGGCATGACTAATCGATAAGTGGAGGGGAAAGCATGCTGGATGCTCGTGACCAAGGTAGCCGGAGCCAAGGCATGGCCGGGTAGCATGCTACTCTAGCGATGCTACCTTGCTACTAAGCACAATACACTAATGGTGATCTATCAGATCGCTTCTCTTGCTTCTTTGTCAGCATGATAGATAACAACAAATATTCTATAATAATAATAACACATTTGATATGGGGGCCCTCAGAGAACTCGATCTCTTTCTAGGCACTTTACATCTGCTGCAAAGAAAGCGCGATCGATCTATTCCAAAGGTAATGTTCCCCACCGGACTCCCTTAGAAGCACTCCCACGGGACTGCTTTCCAATAATTCCTGCAGTACCAAAACGTCTCCCTTCAAGGCTGCCACATGTGACTTCCTCTCTAACATCATCTCCCAGTCTCAGACGACTACTGGCCCTCTAGACCATATACCAGTTTTCTCCTTCTGAGATGAATCGATTAGCTGCTGCCCTGCTGAACTAACAAAATATATGTGCCCTTAGACTCAGGCCTTGTCCTTGCATCTTTCAAAAAGGCTGTCGTTAGGCCATTCATAAAGAAGGCAACGCTAGATCAGAAGATGTGAAACAACTTCTGCCCAATCTCCCTGCTACTGTTCCTATCAAAGGCACTGGAACGAGTAGTGGCAGACAAGCTAAATTCTCATGCTAAAACTAAAAAGAATTAAAAGTTCCAGTCAGGTTTAAGAGCTAATCATTCCACAGAGTCAGGACTGCTACAAGTGAATAATTCCTTATCAGGAATGTAGACTGAGGCGGAGTCTCTCTGCTTGTTTTGCAAACTCAGTTTTACATAGAAATTGGGAAACATATCCCTCTAAATGGGCTCGGCCAGCATATCTCCGGCAGCATCTGCTCAAAATCTGAGTGACCAAAGTGACCTTTCAATAAACAACCACATCAGCTCCACAGTTAAGTCGGCCTACTTTCAGCTACCTAGCACTGCAAAAACTGGGCTTTCCTGTATAAGGACACCACAGCCAAAAAGGTCTATGCACTCGTGACATCCTGACTAGACTTCTGTAACTCCCTACTCGTAGATCTATCAGCTTGTGACATAAGGCGCTTACACATGGTACAAAGCTCTCCAGCTAGACTTGTCTGTCGTGAACGTCACAGTTGCCACATTTCAAGGTTTGGTCACTCACTTTTAGGTCCCTCATTCTCTGACTCCAGCCTACCTATTAGAACTACTTCCCCACCTTACTACGTACCCTGTCGACTGACTCAAGTCATTTAGCTGTGCTTAACTACCAACTTCAAATCCTTTGAAGATCATGCCTTTAGTTGGCTCACTCATAAAGCCTGGAACTTAATCCCGACAGAAGTCACATCTTCTGACTTGACATCTAAAAAGAAGCTAAAAATCCACATGGTAATCATAGCATTTACTTCGTACTTGTGAATTGTCCTTCGTGCGCTTATGCATGATGACACTGTGCATGTTAATACTAACCAATTGTCATGCTTCCATTATAACACAGGTAAAGTGCCTATAAAGAAAGCCATTTCTCTTGGGGTACGTTACAAATATCCTAGTAGTTGTAATAGTTGTAGTAGCATTAACAGTGCAGCCAACTTATGAAAAGGCACCCCCAAGATTTCTTACTACTGCCTAATTCTTGTTTGGCATATTTGCTTTGTACAGCTGAATAAGTTGAAGCTTCAGGTCACAGACTGGCTAATAAAAGCAACTACAAAAGGCTATTATTTCATCATCCTGCACACTTTTAAGTCACTAATAAGAATCTCAGTACCCTTGTGCATACAGCACACATGGAGATCAGGTTCAGCTTACATACCGTCCATGCTCACATCACTGCTTCACGGGAGCAGGCCGAGACGGAGCCTGTCAATTTAAGGTCAGCGACACTGCCGAACAACAGTGCTGCCTGACATATTTATTGTAGCATAGTGACGTGTTAGGAAAGTCTGAATGTACGTGAGCAAATAAGTTTTTTGCAGGCAAGAAATATTTTACATCCCTACCAGCTAGCACAGCGACTCCAAAGGTAAGTACTTCTAGGTATCTGCCCTATTACAAAACCACTGCACAAGCAGCCTCGAGGTGCCTCGATAGCCAGCACTTGCAATCAGGGCAGCCTCCGGAAATACAAGATGACCTTCAGAGCAAGAGGGCCAATCTGTTTCTAGGCCCAATTTGACAGGAGCACAATGCTAGTAACTACAATATAGACATGATACAGCTGCTTCCTGGTTTTGGTGAGAATCGACATTGGCCCAGGACATAAATCCAACAAATCTACACTATTTACTATTAAAAGCAGCAATGTGTAGCCTAAAGCAGGGTATGGAGGGTAACAGCACCCTTTAAGACCCCTCTCCCGAAGGTGGTGTGGCACATCTCTGCCTTCCTTATGGTTAGTTGACTCCATGTAAGATCAGGGTCTATCCGTTTCGGCTAGGCACTTGATTAAATTAGCCAAAACCTGTAATCCCCGGTAAGACTAAAAATGGGCTTGGGTCATGGCTCTTGCAAAATATTCCTTTCACATGCAGCCTGCCTGATCACTCGATCGTCACCAAACTAGGTAAAGCTAGGAAGGGCTACCAACGCCTTTGTTATATAGCATACAATTGATAACAGCTGAATGTGTGAGCAGGCAAAACAGGAACAACTTACCCATCTTCGCTTTCATTGATCATGTCACATATTTCAATATTCCATGCCCAATTTTCAGTTGTCAATGACGAGTCGGTAGCCTGATCTATGAAAGGTATGAGAGAGAAGGGATTGGGCAAGTCTGTGAAACCGAGAAGTCCCTTATCGAATGCAAAAGAAACCATGTGCAAAACAACTGCTAAAAAATAAAGAGCTTCTGCTCTATCTCGGAGTAGCAGAAAATGATTCATTAGATATAGCTCCCTATGATGCTAATAGTTTAGAAATCACATGCCAGTGTGCCAGTGATATCACATGCCAGTGTGCAATAGTTTAGAAATCACATGCAAGTGTGAAATCACATGCCAATTTGATTATCACTTTTCGAATGCATACTCACCAAGCGGGTGAGCTATTGTGAGCAGCTTCTTGGCAACCTGAGGACAGGGTGATCATAACACGTCGGTTCTGATCTACTTGCCCCGAACACGAGCACCTCAGAATGAAAGCTGGCTGGATAGTCTGGAGCCCTTAAAAGATGACGTTTGCCGAGCCAAAAAAAAGCCAGCTTGACGGCATTTGGGAAGCACTTGTGGAAGCACTCATTTTTCTTCACCTCGTATCGGAATGAGAGGGGTCGAATCCAAATGCTAGTCCGAACTCGACTGGAGCCAGTCGCCATTTTTTTGCCAAAAAATTGATAACAGACCAACGGGTGAATGCAACCAAAACGACAGCAGACAGCCATTGAAACCGGAGGCATAACAAGAAATTGCCATATAGGAGCAGGGCATGGAGCTTTATGGGTGGGTGAAGACGATAGTATTGGAACCGATTGATGAAATAACTCGTACATAACCCCTATTTATGCTCAATGCATTCATGCTCAGCAGCCAGCATTATATGAAGTATATTCTACAATAAAGGTTAGTCAGACGCTAGAAGAAGCTAGCCAGAAGCTAGTCAGAAAGAACTGGCAATAAATGAAGATGGTACTCATTTTGCACACGCTTTCAACTTCGAGTGCACATCATCTCAAGTGCACAGCATCTGTTGTGCCTACTTAAAATATCGACCGGGTACTACAGTGAATCATCATGAATGTGCTGCTGGGCTCTCGACCAGTGCCACAGTGAGTAGCTATCAACCACAAATGTCCTCGTTCGTGAAAATGCTTGCCTTTACTAACGACCGAGGTCAGAGTACTCACCTTTACAAACGAACTCGTGGGCTCGAGCCCTGTGGCATATGTGAAGTGCCCGGATAGAGATTCAGTCCTCTTAAGGTGCTACATAAATACATCATACTTTTAAAGAAGCTAAAAAACCTATTTCTCACAGTATTTGTTGGGTTCTTGTGATTTGCTCTTTGTGCGCTTATATGTGCTGACACTGTGCATGCTACCACTAACCATATTACATGCTGCCACAGTGTATGTTACCTCTAACCATATTATGCTGGTCGACATGTGGATATAACCACTAACCATTTGATCATGCTTCCTTTACAGCATATGCAAAGTGCCTAAAAAGAGATTAGGTTCTCTGAGGGTACTACACCAATTTATTATTATAATTATTACAGCTAAATCTGTCCCCGAGACTTTCTACCATTGTCATCAGAACTTTATCTCCATTTACTCCATCTATACTGTGGCAATAATAACAATGCACTTGTTTAAGTGCCCTCAGAGAACTCAATCTCTTTCTAAGCACTTTACATTTGCCGAAAAGGAAACGCGATCGAATGGTGAGTGATAGCATGCTTGATAAGCAAAAAGAATAACATGGTTAGGGTGACATGCACAGGGTCAGCATGCAAGTGTGGTTAAGGGTGGCAGAGACCAGACTTACTTAGGCCTACCTAATGGTCCTTGAAACAGGCTCCAGTAGCAAGCTACAACTGCGTAATAATGCTGGTATCTCATTCATATATCGCGGCTGGGCTAGTTCCGTGACTTAAGCAGGGCTGGTTTGGTCTAGCGGTTAAGGTGCTCGCCCCGACCAAGGTCTGACTGAGGTCGTGGGCTCGAGCCCCAAGGCATATGTGAAGTGCCTGAATAGAGATTAAGTTCTCTTGGGGCACTATATAAATGAATTTTCTATTTATTTTATTCATAACAGTTTCTTTCCTCGAAGAAAACTTTTTGGTTAACCTTCTGACCACTTCCAATGAGACTAGATGCATTGAATCAAGCAGCAGAGGGCTAAATCAGCCGTATTATGACTGATATTCATCATTCAAGATTCCTAAATTATAATGGCTAGGAAGCGATTACGAGATAATCTATGAGGATGGACATAAGCAGACCTCTAGCAATAGGTAGTCAGCTGTGCTTCCAGAGTTGGCATTGGCATTTGAGCTGATTTGAGCTCTAGGCCACGTAGCCGTTGGTACAGTCATGGTCGGCGTTGAACGCCTTTTAAGCCAGATTTACACGGTGAGTCCTACTAGGCCTCGTAGCTACTTGAGCCGTCGGTGTATACGCTACCAACACTGGGGGTGGTCCAAGACTTGGGTAAGACTCAACGAAGACTCGGCAGCCAAACGGGGTTCTATTTCTTGGCCGAGACTCAGGCAAGACTTTGCAAACGACCAATCACGTCGAGGCCATGCCTCCATCATTGCTTTGCAGAGCATAGTGGACGACTCGACTGGATAAATCATCGAAGCATTCAACGAGAGTCCAACTGTTAATGGGAATCTACGAGCGAATAATAAGGAGGCAGGCAAGGAATCGGCCGGATAAGGAGGCAGTACGCAACGACAACTACTCTCCTACTGCCGGCTACGGCACATCCTTTTCAGTGGTCCTGAACTGCTACTTCCATGCTACTCACTACCTCGACTGCTCTCCTGACTCTGCTATGCTTCCCACTGTCTCTCTTTGTTGCTAAGAGACGAAGTCTGTTGGCTACCGAATGCGTACCGAAAGCCGCTTAGGCTGTGAGTGCGCTATACAAAACTCTCCTTCGTAACACCCACATGGTCTTTATGACTTTGTGGAGTTACAGATGGAGATACGTTACATTACATTACAGCAGGCTATGAAAGCAGACGTGGTAGGTTAAAATTCACCGAGATGTGCATTGAGAACGGCCATTTCCTACCTCCCTAACAAAGGCGATTTTCCCATGAACACCAGAGGGCTGAGCAAGTAGGAAGACAGACTTGTACGAAGGCTGTATGTAAACTTCCTACAAAAAGGAAGACCGAGGTAGGACCTAAGTAGGTAGGATGCATGTAGGAAGCAAGCCTACAAGCCGTATAAACCAGGCTTAACCCTCCTACTCTGCTGTCAAATTAACTTGTAAAGGTTATGGATGCGGACTTGTTATATTAAAGTATGGGCGCTCTTCGTCGCTAGCCGTGCGTTCCTGCTACTTCCGGTAGGCATACCTACGTGCATTGGTGGTGCTGCACCTACAAGTCGCTAGCCGTGTTACCAGGTTCAAGCGTCACCAGTACTATTACCGTGCGTCAGCTAAGACTAATAGCCGCTACGAGCGCTACGGTTGCGACTTAGTTTCTTCCCGGAAGCCGCACAAGCCTCGTTTGTAACAGCACTCAAGATGCACAGCCTGTGATGCACGATGGCTTTAGACTAAAAAATTAACACGCCGGCGTATAATTTACAGACGCCTAGCTAAGCAATGAAAAAAATGAAAGCTGCTTTCTCGATCCTTCAGCTAATTTTCTAGAAGATTAAGCGCAAATAAAAAATAAACAAGCAAAGTGGAGCAGTGTAGTCGCAAGAGGCGCCGAGGAGGCGCTGAGTGCGAAGGCTGAGTGCGGCGAAGTTCTGCAAGGGAGAGCTTCATCCAGGCATGGAGTGCCTAGAATGATATTTAACTCTATTCGGGTACCTTGAAATGAACTAGTATCATTATTCTTATTGCGTTTACGTCAGCGCAGCGGCGGCGACGAGCAGCGCAGCAGCGCTGGCCGACCGATGCTGTGTGAGCTGCGGCGTGTGTAGTTAGTACTGGGGGCCCACAGATAGACCAAACGGCCTACGAAGAAATTATTTTAGCAAATATAGCGTGAGTAAATATGCTAGAAGCGGCGAGGCAGCGCTCTCAGGATAAGCTGAGCCACATGACGACAGCACCTACTGTGCCTAGCATAGCGGGCAGCCGCGGACCAGTTGGTGTTCGCTGACTTCCAAAGAAACCCAGAACGAGAATATAGTAAACCAAACTAAAGCACTTGCTGCGCTCAGCCGTCAGCATCCAGCGCTCTCACCAATTCGCTGTCCGACAGCCGTCGCCAAAGGATTCGCCGAAAAGACGGGCCTCATACTCACGGCCCAGGAAACTCAGGTGACGGAAGCATACGTGCGCTCGCTGTTAGCCTCTCTTCCGGGTCGCGTAGGATCGGCCCAGACGCTCCCGTTCATTAAATAATCTAGCCTTATCTCGCAGAAGTTATACCACGACGCCGGTTGAACGGTTCTAACTTCGCTTCCGCATTTCAGACTTTAAAGGACTTCCCTCGCTAAGGTCGGAGCAAAGAATGTGAAGGTCGCTTTCGTACGCTAACTTATGCCGCGGCGGCCGGGCGACCTTCTCGTGCCTGAGAACTTCTCGTGCTGAGAAACTGCGACGGAAGTGCAGTTACATACGAACAGTGAGCCAGTCGGACACAATAATAGAGCCAGCTCACCGTGCTCCCGTCTAGCGTTTTCCGGCTCTAGAAGCGCCACTTGGAGCTAGGGATTTATTTGAAAACTGGCGGACCCGGACCAAGGTCTGGCTGAGGTCTTGGGCTCGAGCCCCGAGGCATATGTGAAGCGCCTTAATAGAGATTAAGTTATCTTGGGGCGTCACACAAATGAATTATATTTTTATCATTTTTGTAACATTGTCCCGATGGCGGCCTCCTGCCCTCGCTGGCTATGCTTCGCTCGACTACGATTTCGCGTAGAAAAATCCTTTAAATATCTCAGCTTCGTCTTGGCTGATATAATGGCACTACGAGTAAGAACAGGGGTTGAGCTATTCCCATTAAACGGCGGAATTGCGTAGTGGCGTAACAGATTCTCGGACAGCATCCAATGAAGGATTGCTTGCGGCACGGCTCGAAACCGCGAAGGCCGGCCGAGGGTTTTAGCAGCGGGCTAAGTAGACGCGAAGCTAACCGGAGTATCGCGCTGGTTGGTAATGTGTACTCTGTAACGTCATTCAGCTGCTCGCTCTCGGGACACGTCGCAGATATGGGTCCGTAAGCGTTCGCTGAAATGGGTCTGCGAGACATAATCCGTTTATTATTTTATTCATTTACTATCCGTATCGTTATTGCTCGCTCTCTGGGATTATGCGGAGCGCCTCCCGGTGGAGTAAGCGTGATTATAATTTAACGCACACTGGCTAGCTGTATATAGATGAGACTACTCTGTAGCAATGAAAAATCGCGGAAAACTCAAATCTGTTTCGAAAGGCGGGCGTGAGTGTAAGCTGACTTAGCTAGCGAGCCCGCACTACCTGCACGAGTCATCTTACAGCTCTTCCTTAATGTAGCGAAATCTTTTTAAGAGAAAGAAAAAATTCTAATTTTTTTTAATATCTTTTGATTCTTTGTAAACTTTAATTATAACTCTTTGTGAACATTGCGATCCAATTTTTAATCGAGGCCAGGGAGCTCGAAGCGGTCGCTTTGCTGTCGGAAAGATCTTCACCCACCACGGTGAGAGCGAACTCCGTTTCGGACACTTTTTTGCGGTCAATGAAAGCTGCAAGAATCCAGCTACCTAATACTTAGATTCTAATACCTAATACCTAATACCTAGCCTACCTAATACCTCGTCGAAGTCTGCAAATCCGCGAGACTCTGCATGCGTCAGACTCTCTCTGGTTCACTGTCCAGTCACATTTAGTTCATTACGGTCACATTTGGTTCATTCAGACCGCTGTCGCGGCCATAAGACAACAAGATCCCTGATATTTTTAACACACGGCTAAATGTGTTTAACCACAGAATTTTAGCGTCTGAAGATTTTCCGTTTTTATCTATGCGGTTACTCTGCAGTTTCCCCATGTGATGAACTCAAACCAAGAATTGGCTATAGCTGCTCCTTCGGAGGGAGGCGACAAGCCGGAAACAGGCGAATCCATCGGGTTTCAGCCCGAATTCATAAGGAAAGTGAACCACCGTTCAAAAAGAACTGGATAAGGGTATTCAATACCAAGAAAAGTAAACCTCAAAGCAGCATTGCGCAGGCTTTAGCTATAGCAATGATGTTTACAGGTCATTTGTTGAGCACGGTAGAGAGCATGACATGTATTCCGTCACTTTACACTTTACTCTGCACGAGAATCAGTATCCAGGTGTTAGCGGCGTACTTACTATCAAGTTTTCAACAGCAAAAATCGCTGGAGCATGTATAATCAATACTATCTTGATTTAGGCCAGGTCGCGAAAAAGAGTCGTCACGGGGATGGATGTTCGTGACCAAAAAAGTCGGCGTTCGCATCTTCGCGATGGTAACTTAGACAATAGCATTCGTTATGTGACGCTCCCCTGCTACTACATGGACTTCTACCTGTTTCTATTCTGCTTCTACCTAGCGCAGTTTCTTTCTGGAAAAAATAGAGCACGCAAGAGAGCGATGTTACCGATGAGGGAATTCGAGATTGACTTTCTCGGCGATGTAGGAATTTTTGGATCGTGTGTCACCAGCGAGCTATTTCACATGGAACCGGGACTTAGCAAGACAAAGCAGCATATGGGCTGCATTAAATATATGAAAGGGGCGTGTTAATAATAATAATAATCTATGTGTATAGTGCCCTCTGAGAACTTAATCACTTTCCAGGGAATTTACGGATGCTGTTAAGAAAGCCCCTCAAATGAGCGTTCCCAATGTGAACGGCTGGTTCGGCGAAGGTAGTGGTTCAGCCTATAAAGTCTGCAGTCCTCATTAACGAATTCTCGGCTACATCCTGCGAGAGAGTTTGGTTCGAGTCAGCCAGTGCACGGATCAGCGAACGATGAGCTTTGCTTTCATCTCTCGACGCAAAATTCCTTTTTTGATACCGCGTCCCGCGGCAGACAGCAGATCCTCGGTCGCTTAGCAATTTGAAATTAGCGCCACACTTTCAGCAGCCACGAAGCTTGCACTTTGCAGATCACTAAAGGTCGCGCTTTGCAGATCGCTCGCGGCAGTTTGCCCGGTACCAGTGAAAGTCAAGCAGCGGATGTCAATTTATCTGGTAGGAGGCAAATGGTTGCTCATTGACACTCGTGTCGAAATTGCAAGCATACACATTCATTGAAGCGATACGCCAGGATTCGGCTCCAACACGCAAGTGAAGATTTGCTGTCGGGTCTTCGACATATGTGTTGCTTGCCCCTTAAAGAGCAGTCTCGAGCACCGGACGGCAATCCAGAAGTATCGGCATGGTTTTTTTACTCAAGGCGAAATCCTTTTTTCGGCACTCATTCCCTCGGTAGCCCCCTCCATAGCCCCGTGCTAGCCCCACCCATTAGCTCTACACGGTTGCCCCCTGTGGTAGCATCTGATCACTCTGTATATAATATTAATTATAATTACAATTAAAATACACTTGATGTAGCGCCCTCAGAGAACTCAGTCTCTTTCTAGGAGCTTTACATTTGCTGCAAAGGAAGCACGATCGAATGGTTTATGGTAGCATGCTCAATAAACAACAAGAATAACGTGGTTTGGGGAGACATGCACAGGGTCAGCACGCAAGTTGGTTAGTGGCAGTCTGCAACAGTGTCAGCACGCACAAGCACACCCCACTCTCGCTATCGGTTACTAATCAGCAGCCGCGCCCACCTCGAGCTAAATTGGCACGATCGGAGGGGGGTGGGTGGGCGGGCACGCCCCACGTCCACGGCCGCCGCCACCGGCCGCCGAAATGGGCCGAAGCGCGCGTAACAGGCGATAATAGCGCGATACGAACGACCTTTGGCGGCTTCTGCATTAATGCAACAGTGGCCATAAATGGCTAGGCTCTTAATGGCGCTGGTCCCTGTCAGCGTGCTACGCGCGAAGGATAGAGGCGAAAAAAGTTTCGAAGCTCGGAGCGAGAATGGCGCGGCTCCAGATCTCGAGCACAACTCCCCTGCCTATATGTACACGACGTTGGCTTTTGTGCAGACTAATCGTATGGTTCTGACGTTGACAATTCCGAGAAGTTGCAATTCGGAGATCACGAAGGAATCTCGACAGTCACAATCGATAGCCGCCGATGGAGAACGCCAACGTTTCAATAAGTAGCAGTAGGCCATTGCTCAGCCAGAGTAGGTTTAGCCGCGGAAACTAACCGGACTGTCTACGCGAAGGGGTTAACAATAAATGGCGGTCGCGTGGCTACTGAATGCTGAAATGCTTTTCACAGCTCGCGAAAAGCCCATGCATCTTTCGGTTGTAGTCGATAGCTAACATCGCACCTGTAAATCACACGTCGTAGAGGAATCTTAATAGTAATCATACATTTGTAGCTGGAGAAGCGAGTCTGAAATGGGCGGGGCGAGCGGGGGGGGGGGTGAGTCCACAAAGTGAGCAGCGTCGACGGGAGGGTGGGAAGCAAGAGTGAGTAAGGAGTAGAGGAGAATGCAGGACGAAGGAAGGACGGACAGAGGCAGTATGGACGGATGGAGAAAGGACGAAAAGACGGACGGACTAAAGGACGGACGACACAGTTATGCAGAACTGAGGTAAGTAGGTTCCGTAGTCTTTGACTAGAGGTGCAAAAGTATCTGTCGCCAGAAGTCTTTCTCCTAGAAGAAACAAAAGACAGCTAAAATACTGTCGCTCGACGTTGCAGCCGCTACCGCGCCAGTTCAATTGCGTACGAAGGCGACACGTGATGAACTACGTTTTTTCGAGCTTGCACGAAATGCCGTCACGAAGCTGTCGTCGTTGTCAAAAGCTGAGCCGGGATTTTCAATTTGCGGAAGACTTTCGTTTAGGGGGACGGGCAAGACCCGGAAGTGCTGAAAACATTTCGCACACGATCGTAGCGCTTATTCGGCGCGAACTCAGCTGTTGCTCATCGAGAGGAATTAGGACGCAACTTCGTCGTCGGGCGACGGTCATGGCATAGCTGTGAGGGGGCGGCCCTAGGTCTCCGCCCTTTCACTTTAGGGGACGGGCAAACGACCCACTTCCCAGCTTCTGCTCATGGTTATTGCTCAACTTGACCACCAGAATTTTTTTAATCCACCTTGTAATCCTTTTTTAAGCCATCGTTGCTAAGGGAACCTGCTCTGGCTGCGTCGAGCGGAAGACAGAAGCCCGAATCATTCTGGTCTGTCTGGTCATTGCCTTCCATCACCATCGTGCAGAGCAGACTAGAGTGTACGCGTTCTTATAAATCATTGACGGTAAAACGAACTTACTAGTTATGGGCTAAACATGTGTGATTCAGAAATTGAAAAAATGTACTCTTAAAAGAGTCTCAGCCAGCATATCTCCTGTTGCATCTGCACGAGATCTAGGTGTCCTGTTCCAAAGTGACCTTTCATTAGACGGTCACACCAGCTCCATAGTCAAGTCTTCCTACTTTCAGCTACATAACATTGCTAAAATCCGGATTTGCTTAGACAGGGATACTACATCTAAATTGATACATGCATTTGTGGCATCCCGTGTCGACTTCTGTAACTCACCGTTTGCTGGTCTACTGGCGTGTGCAATCAGGTGCTTACAGCTGGTGCAAAACTCCGCAGTTAGGCTTGTCTGCCGTGAACGTCGCAGTTGCCACGTCACACCACTTCTCGCCGACCTGCACTGGCTCCCAATCAAGCAACGCATCGACATCGAGGTGCTGTCACTCAGTCTTAGATCCCTTCATTCTTTGGCTCCAGACTAACAATCAAATTTTGTCCCCCCAATAGGCTGGGCACAGTACGGCACGCTTTCTGAATCAAATCGTATAGTTCCACCTCGTACGAACCTCAAATCTTTTGGAGACCATGCCTTTAGTTCACATGCTCCTCAAGCTTGCAACTCACTCCCGACTTATATCACGACATTACCTAACTTTTCAACATTTAAAAAGAAACTGAAAACGCACCTATTTATCACAGCATGTAGTGGGTCCGTGTGCTTTGTCCTTGGTGAGTTTATACGTGCTGAAACTATGGATGCTACCACTAACCATATTTGCATGCTAACCCTGTGCACGTCACCTCTAATCATGTTAACCTTGTTGACATTGAGCATGTTACCATTAACCATTCGTCCATGGTTCTATTACAGCTTGTGTAAAGTGCCTAGAAAGAGATTAAGTTCTCTGAGATCACTGAACAAATATATTCTTATTATTATTATTATTATTATAGCATCCTGGTTAGACCGGAGACAGGCGATGACGTGACGGGGGGGGGGGGCTACACAGTTTATAGTGGTATATAAAATATATATATATATATATATATATATATATATATATATATATATATATATGAGCAACTCACTTCCTATAAGCCGGCTACAGCCGACTCAGGCTTTGCGACGGTTTCATAGTACCGACAAGTCGTGTGTACTTTGTAGTTGTACTTTAGCCAAAGGTCTGGCTCTGCTGTGTGTGTGCACGCGACTTACGTTTACAGCTGAATATGGTGAGGCATGATAAACCGTTGAGAGGGGCTGCATAGATGAGAACGAAAGGTCTCTTTAATAACCAGAGACCCAAAGGAGGAATGAGATAATAACATGATGTAAGAATAATAATGTACATACTATATAATATATATATATATATACATATAAAATAATATTATATTATAAAAATCGTTGCAGTACATTACACGGCACCCTTAGAGAACTTAATCTCCTTCTAAGCAATTTACACATACTTTAATGGAATAATAAAATAATATAATTCATTCATATAGCTCCACAACATAACTTAATCTTTATTCTGGTGTTTCGCATATGTTACGCGGCTCGAGCCTACTACCATGGTCATTAAATAAATTCACATTGAGGTCAATGCGAGCACCTTAACCGCTGGGCCAAACCAGGGCAGTGTTGCTACAAGAGCGAATTTCGAGGAACAAATGCTGCAATGAGGCGCTGCAATCATAAACGTTAGATAGATGCCAGCGCAGCCATCGACGCCATACGACTGAAATTATTTGGACGGCATGAGAAAGCGACTTACGAAAAACAATATTTAAAATTAGTACTTCGACTGGAGAGAGAGCCTAATCTCTATGCCGGCGCTTTACATATACCGCAGAAGTGTATAGTAAAGTGCTGGAACTGAAGGAAGCAAAAGAAACTACTGCTGGACTAGATCCAGGTGTCCATCATCCGGGTTTGTTGCAGAGCTGGGTGGGAGAGGGTATCCCTCCTCTCCCCCCCCCCCGCATATTGTGAACTTTGCACTTGGTCTGGGAAGCGAGAGTGAGCGAGAGACAGATAAGGAGTAGATCTAATAGCAAACTACTATGGCGATTTTAAGTCTACGTTAAGAGTTGGATGCTAATTGAAGCAAGAAATTTCATTAAAGTGGTAGAAACTAAGGGGCAAGCAAACATGAAAGCAAATTTGTAGTCAGCCACCTCTGTTGCACATTTTTAAGCAATAAGTATTGAGCATGCAACCCGCTTGAGATCGTTCACATAAAGATGGTCCAAGCCTTATAGTTACATGCAACAACTGAATACGAAATTCAGTTTCACAATCGCTCAATACTTGACCAGAGACCTGCTGCGCTACCACGAATAGGTCTTTACAATCTTTAGCTGTCTAACCTGGTCTAGCCAATCTGGTCCGAAGCAGTAGTTATGCTTAATGCATCACATTATGACGTATGCCAGAGCCTTCAATAAGTATCAAAATCATTAAGTCGGTTTAATAATAATAATAACAATAATACATTTGGTAAAGCGCTCTCAGTGAACTCAATCTCTTTCAAGGTTCTTTACAGTTGCTGTAAGGAAGCACAATCGAATGGTTAATGACATCATGCTCAATGAAAAAAAGCATAACACGGTTAGGTGTGACATGCCCAGGGTCAGTATGCAAATATGGTTAGTGGCAGTATGCACAAGGTCAGCACGAATAATCACGCAAAGAACGAATCACATTGACCCAATAAATACTGTGATAAATAGATGCGATCTTAGTTTTTTAATTAGGTCAAGTCAGATGATATCGTGACGCTAGGCGGAAGTGAGTTCCAGGCTTTGGGAGCATACGAACTAAAGGCACGGTTTCCAAACGATTTGAGGTTCGTATGAGGTATGGCTAAAAGAATTGATTCCGAAAAGTGGGTGGATTGATGCTTAGCCTCGTGGAGGAGTAGATCTAATAGGCAGGCTGGAGCCAAAGAATGAAGGGACCTAAAAGTGAGCGACAAGACCTTGAAGTCAATCCGTTGCTTGACTGGGAGCCAGAGCAGGTCGGCGAGAAGTGGTGTGACGTGGCAACTCACGACAGACAAGCCTAGCTGCAGAGTTTTGCACAAGCTGAAAGCACCTGATAGCACGGGCAGGTAAACCAGCAAGCAGTGAGTTACAGAAGTCAAGACGCGATGTTCCTAACGCATGTGCTTACTTAGATGTGGTGTCCCCGTTTAAACGAGCCCGAATTTGAGCAACGTTATGAAGGTGAAAGTTGGCAGACTTGACTCCGGGGCTGATGTGGTCGTCTAGTCAAAGGTTATTTTGGAACATTAAATCTAGATTTCGTGCAGATTCAACAGGACATGTACTGGCAGAGCCGATTGTGAGCGCTAACCTTTCAAATTTCTGAATCACACTTGGTTTGCCCAAAATAGTAAGTTGATTTTATCATCATTCAATTTAAGAAAGTTTGCTACCATCCATATGCGGATCTCATTGACACATGCACGAAAGGTTGAGAGAATTCGACGGGCAGGAGGGCTGGAAAGGATCAAAGCAGAGGTAAGACAGAGTGTAATCTGCATAGAAATTAAAGCCTAGATTGTGCCTGGCAATCACATCGGCAAGAAGGAGACAAAGCACGGATCACTGAGGTACCCTCACTTCAGAGGTTCTTAAGATGATCTGTGCCCATTTCCATCAATACTCTGGAGTCTTCCGCCGTGATAGGTCCTGAACCATTGCAAATCAGTGCCAGTGATGCCCAGGCGAGATGAGAAGTGCTCAAGAAGGACTTGGGGATCGATAGAATCAAAAACTGCTGACAGATCGAGAAAAACAAGCAGAGAGACTCTACCTAGATCTGCATACCTATGTAGGTCGTTAATGACCCGAAGAGATGCTGACTCTGTGTAGTGATTAGCTCTAAAATCAGACTGGAACTTACTAGCATGGTTGTAAGTTTCATTATATGACTTCAGCCCGTCTAGCACGTGTTCCAGTGTCTTTGATAGGAACGGTAGAAGGGAGACTGGGCGGATGTTGCTTAAGTTCTATTGGTCTAGTGTTGCTTTCTTGAGTAGTGTCCTGACTACAGCCTTTGTGAAAAAACCTGGGACATGACCTGATGCTAATGACTTATTTATGATGATATAGTTTCGTGCCAGTTTCCTGAAAGCCTTGTGCTGTGGAATATAGAACCATGCGAAAGCAAATGGATTTATTGCTTAAGCATGGGCAATACTCCTGTCTCGTTCTATTATTGCTTCGCACGTGCGTGGCGATTAAAGTTTCGTCTGCAGCTCGCTAGCCAAGCTTCCATCGGCAACGTATCGACCTTGTATCTGTTGGGTCTAGCATCCGAAACATGCTCTGCATTTGGTGGAGTGTGGCGTAATTTCGGAACTGCCTCAGACGAGGCTCAAAATGCCGCAGACGCTCTTCCGTGTACTCAAATTTTGCATCAAAAGCGCTGGTAAAGCCGTAATGTCTCTGATGGTTGCCCTCTATTACTGGCTGCTGCAAGGAGTATAGCTCAATCCATTGCCCGATACATGAAGTAGGGCTGTAGCTTGGATTACGCAAGGAATGGGCCAGTCCTTGACCTTTTAGGAAGCAGCCATGTAATAGGAAGGCTTGCTGAATGGCATCGTTTGGTGAGGTAGGGGGATAGGATCTGCCGGTCTCTCCTTGCTCTGAAGTAGAAATTCAAGATCAACCGAATCGGCGATCTCACTTTTACTGCATCAGAAGTGCCTTAGGGGCATTGTATTCCGATTGCAGTGGACAACGAAGAATTGAAGTGCGAGCGCCTTAGCCTCAAGCTAGGAGTTAGCACTCTGTGCCTATGGTGTAAGTGGTGTAAGCTCACGGAGAACCCCGTACCATTTGGTCAGATTTTCCGGCCGGTAGGTAGTCGCAGGCAGGGCAGAGTCTTCGGCACTTTTAGAAGACAGAGTCTGCAACACTTAGCGTCTCTTTACACAGCTCTTTGTGAAAATACTCACCTACAGATCAAGTTTGAACATTGGCTCTAATGGCAATTGTATGGATAAAGATAAGGTAGCGGAGGACCTACTCTCAGCAGAACCTCAGCCGATGGGCACCATATGTAATTAGAAGATCCTTGAAGAGCCAATACCGAAAAATCCGTCAAGTCCATTAATTGGATATCGCTGAAAAGGTCGAGGCCGTGATACAGCACAAGAAATAAATTTGAAGTAGCTTCAAACACACACACACACGCGCGCACACACACACACACACACACACACACACACACACACACACACACACACACACACACACACACATATATATATATATATATATATATATATATATATATTTGTTGCTACTACAGCGAACGGGGGTCAGATATCTTGATCTAAAGGTCATCGCAGGAAATAAATCAGCGTTCCAGTTGTGTACGATTTATATTGTGGGCGATTGTTATTTAAGGCCAGAGACCTTGGAATTTATTACCGCAATTATTTTGTTAACCTTGCTTCAGATGTCCTGCCTGACGTCGATCTCCGACGACCATTCTTCCCTGCTCTTCCTTTGCTTCTTTGCTTTATCAACTATTCTCTAGTGAAGGTCTCGCTTTATAATTTTGCTCATTTTGCATGCCTGTTGTTGGTTACCGAATGGACACTGAGAGAACAACAAAGTTTCAAGCACGTAAAACCTTTACGTTCTTGCATCATTAACGATGCGACCGTGCACCACGTGAAGATAATAGCAATGACAATAAGACGTTTGCATAGCACCTTGTGAGAACTAAATCTCTTTCTAGGAACTTACCAGTTGCTAGAAAGGAAGCACGCCAATCGGTTCGCGATAATATGCACAGCTCCAAAACACACATGCAGGCAAAATAATCCACACGGAAGTACACGAGAAATAGCGGCAAAAAAGGGACATCTTTTACTGAACATCTTTCACGGTTCGAGACAAGCAGCGATGTAATTAATAAGTTATGACAGCGATTCCCTTAAGCAAGGCTGCTACTATCGTGGAGACGAAGGACGTGCTCTCTCAAAATAGCGAATTCAAGAGGCAGTCACTAATTACTTTTTATGAGTGTCACTGTTTTGGTGTGGATCCGTTGGATTACTAGGGTGCATAACGGCTACCATCCGGTCTACTCGCGGCACCCAATGGAGCACGTCGCCGGTCAGAAGAGGTGGGGCCAATGTGATGCTGGCCTCACGTTGGGCCGATTCGAGCGGCTGCAAACAGGCGTGCCGTGCAATCGCCAGGCATGCATGGCGCGAGAGTAGGCGATCGGCAGCTGCCCCTTGTCGATGTCAGTTAGCACAATATGTCTGAAGCCATCTCCTGCCGAGCTGGTTTGGTCCAGCGGTGAAGGTGCCTGCGCCTCAACCAAGGCCTGGCTGAGGTTGGGCTGGAGCCCCGAGGCATATGTGAAGCACCTGAAAAGACATGCAGTTCTCTTGGGGTGCTATACAAATGAATTATATATTCTTAATTGTGGCAGCCATGGCATATCTACAAAGACAGCGCGAAGCTCGTGGAACAAAACTGCACCCAGCCAGAAGCCGGCAAAAACTAAGGTTTACTGTCTAACCTGTTGCTCGATACGACACTCGACTCGAAACACTCCCAAGTCTTAATTGGCGCTGGCAAACGCTACCGCTATAGGTCGGGTATCCCGTGCCTCCAAGGAAGGGGCAAGGAGGACAAGGAGGACAAACAAACAGACAAGGATGGGGTAGCAAGTACACACAACGCTGCCCCTCCTTGCCTGTTGCTGCCGGTCTGCTACGTTGACAGAAGTGCCTTTAACTAAAATCCGAGCGGCGGTCTATGAGCGGCTGCGAGGTGTGACAGTTCGGCCAAGGACAGCCCGAAGCACGTAACGCAGCCGGAGCTTGCATTGCTACCCGCTCCCTCCGATAATGTGAACTCAATATTGGAAGGAAAGCTAGACACTCTGCCTTCTAGCTGCCATCACGCAAACGGCATCCAGCGGTGATTGGAACTCGAGGCAAATATTTAGAAATAATAATAATAATAATAATAATAATAATGCACTTGATAAAGCGCCCTCAGAGAACTCAATCTCTTTCTAGGCGCTTTAGATTTGCTGCAAAGGGAAATGCAATTGAATGGTGAGTAATATCATGCTTGCTAAACAAACAAAATGAATAACATGGTTAGGGGTGACATGCATAGGGTCAGCATGCAAATGTGGTTAGTGGCAGCATGCACTGCGGCAGCACGCACAAGCACATGAAGGACGAATCACAGGGACCCACTAAATGCTGTCCTAAATAGGTGTGTATTTAGGTTCTTTTTTAATGTGCTCAAGTCAGGGGATGTTCTGACGCAAGTTGGGAGGGAGTTCCAGGCCTTGGGAGCATACGAACTAAATGCACGGTCTCCAAAGGATTTGAGGTTTGTTCGAGCAAGACGCCGAACGGCTCTCCTACGATGCGATCGCGAAAATGAGGGCCAGCAGTTTTTGCGGCCTAAATCCTGATCCCTTCGCTTGAATGGGAGTAGCAGCAGCTGGTGCAGCAGCTGCTGACGCTACAGCTGTCGATATACATCGAGGCACGCATGCTAAGTCAGCGATGACTGTACAGAGGGGAGCGGCTCAGAAAGGTCAATAATCGAAGCTATTGCAGTGCCTCTGACGGTTGGCTTTCGCAATTGGCAGGCACACTGACTGCACAGCCAAAATGCAATGCTGGAGCGTTGGCTAGCTCTCTGAGCCAGATAATGACAGCCTAGACACTTATCGCGGTTCCCTAAATTTCAATGATTAATAGGAGCCGGCTTTGTAATATTAATCTATGTTTTGGGCGGTATGAGAAGCCCAACGCACTGAATAGTCAATTTCTAGCTGTGCTTGGGCCTTCCAAGCGAGCTGTTAGCTATGGCTGGTGCTGGGCATCTGTAGCCCTCGTCGGTAAATGAAATAGACCCTTCAACGCAAATGATACGGACTTGTTATATTAAAAGGTGGTGCTTTTTATTGCTGCTGCATTCCACTACCACCAGCTTAAATGCCTATATCTGAATCGGCATCTGCGACTCGCTAGCCGCACTTCTGAATGCCAGCTTCGCCAGTGTTTGTCGCCAGTCTGCAACGACTAGCAACCTTACGATCGCTGCTTTGTCAAAGGACTTTAATAAATCGGGAACCTCTACAGCACGTCTGTAACAAGTCCCATCTGAACTCATTGGGAAGCCAGGGGACAGCTGCCTTAGTTTTGATGTTTAGCTTGTGCACACCCTAGAATTATCTACCAATGACCATTTGCATTAACTGCATGGCTAAAGTGGCTTCCGAGCTGAGTGTTAAGACCACGTCACTTGGCTTCTTTACGTAATGTTTGATTGCTAATACTAACGAGCCGATTGTTACACAGCTCCATTTTTTACATCTCTTGTAACAATACTCATGAATGGAAAATGAAGGTAAATGAAAACAAAGGTAAATAATGATCCTATACACGATTTGAACATTCTAATCTAGGTCGATAGCTCACGGTTTCACTGCAAAAGCGATTTTTCGGCATTTGCTCGGTCTAACTTAAAGCACTGGTATTTTTTTCCAATACAAACGGTCAGTTTTTCCTCGGCACGACTATAATCGCAGAGTCAGTATTTAGCCGAGTTCCAGGGGTCAAAGACTATTTCCCGCCAAACCCCGCCATACTCCAGCCACGCTGCCGCTCGCCATGCCGCTGAGCTAGGGTAAGACGAGTGGCAGTCAGGTTAAACCTCTTTATGATAACGCATGTGCCAATAACAACAGGGGTACTCAACAAGTCTACAGTTACAGGGAGGGTCCTATACACAGTACACGATAAGGCTGCAAGACGACGAAGCAAGCGCGAACAAACGTGTTAGTTGGTCAGTCGGCTTCCACAATCCTGCCGTTGTACCGACTCCGAATCCAACAGTGCGAGAGTACACCCTACAAGATCCGGCTGGCTGAGTAACTGCTTGGCTAGTCGGAGTCGATGTCCACCACAGTCGAGAGCTTCCGCCGAAAGGCGCCAACACACGGGGTTGGGGGAGGTCACGAACAGGCTTCACGGGGAACGCGAAATATACACATCATAACAACGAGCGTGCTATCCAGCTCCGCTCGGGCCTTGGGTACTCGTCGCCTTGCGTGCGTGGCCTCATCGCCGGAGCACGCCTGCAACCATCCAGGTGCATAACTCGGCGAGACCGGGAGCCTCCATCACCACGACTTACTCGGCCAACTTCCCCTACCCAAGAGCACCGGTGACCTCACGTCAAAAATTTAACTAGCTCTTTAGTTCTGTCTTGGCTCGATTATTGTAATTCCCTTTTGGCTGGGCTACCAAAGAAAGCTATTATGCCACTTCAGCGGACTATGAATATGGCTGCAAGGCTGGTCTTCAAGTCCCAGCGGTTTGAGCACGTGTCACCTTTTCTGGAAGAGCTAGGATGGTTGCCGGTTGAGCAAAGGATACAAAGCAAAGTTCTTACGCTGACCCACAAGGCCCGCCACGGCTTGGCTCCTTCATATCTAGCTGAACTGCTGCATCAGTTTCAGCCTGTTCGCGCCCTCAGGTCCTGTGTGGACAATAAATTAGCTGTCCCATTCCTCCGCTTAAAGACAGTTGGCGACAGAAGCTTTAGCTCTGCAGGTCCAAGACTGTGGAACTCGCTTCCACAATTCTTATGCAACGACATCTACTCTCCAACTGCCGACTATGGCACATCTTTTTCAGCGGTTCTGAACTGCTACTTCCATGCTACTCACTACCTCAACTGCTCTCCTAACTCTGCTATGCTTCCCACTTTCTCTTTGTTGCGTGAGACGAAGTCTGTTGGGTACCGAATGCGTACCGAAAGCCGCTTAGGCTGTGAGTGCGCTATACAAAACTCTCCTGCGTAACACCCACATGGTCTCTATGACTTTGTTTGGAGTTACTGACGGAGATACATTACATTACACTACCGCACATCCGGCCATACCGTAGGTCCGACCCCGGCCTAGCCGGTGACCCTTACCCTCATTATAGACGTCCGGTCCTAGCCAACCGAACCTAGCCTGGGTACAAGTATAGTGGAGCGGCACTGAGAACCCTTGGTGCTGGGTATCCCGCGACCACCTATCTGACCTTCGCTAAGCTGGGTTTCTTTTAGATTTTCCTGCTTCGTGCCTCTTTTGTAGGTCGTTCACAAAGTTGCTTAATATTGAAACCTCAGTCGTGCATGTTATATAGCAAAACGTCAGGTTCCTTCAGGCTCCTTACCTTACTTTGCCCATGTCGGGATAACGAAAGCTAACTGAAGCCAGCATCATGCAAAAGCCTACTTAGGTAGTCCAGCACGAAGTGGGCTGAACTCTCGGATGTTGCAACCTATCAGACAAGCTGCAAACAACGTGAAACATTCGCGACAAAACTGCTAGCACAATTGCAGCTCCGTATACGCGGTGACTATTACCAGGCTTTGGGCAAGTAAGGAGGAGAAGTCGGGAAGAGAGGACTGGATAAGGAGAGAAGAGGCGGAAGGAGAGAGATGAGGGTAGGAGGAGGGAGTGTGAGGGAAAGAGAGGAGGTGGAGGGACGGAGAAGAGATGAGAAGGGAGGAGAAGGGAGGAGAAGGGAGGAGAAGGGACTCAGCTGTACAATTAAGGCTGTTAAATTCGCTAAAGGTAACGAGGGAGAGGGTAGGAAGAAGGGAGGCGGGTAAAGGAAGGAGTAACACAAGTGAGAGTTCCAGGTACTGGGGCACGCTAGTGCGCGGCTCACAAACACTCCAGTAAATATCTTCGCTAGTAAGCTCCGACGCTAGCCCCGAGACAGCCACGCGGATAGGGTTCGGCGTCGCTGGGCAGGAAATGTCGAGAGGGAAACAGCCTACCCCCAGTCACGGTTTAACACTAATGCGTCATTAGCAACCGCAAGTAACTGGAATGACGTAGCCGACCCATATCCAACCTAGATACGGACGCGCTAATACATTCGCATCAAATATTACCATCGCACAGCGGTCTTGCTTTAGTGCAGCACCCTATTACTCTATGCTAGATTCAATTACTTAAACCTAGTTGGACAACTTCCAGGAAGCGACTGTGCCGCCGCAATCGCGTATTAAACACACGCGTGCGACCATGCGTAAGGTATCCGGTCTGTGGATATCGTATAAGTCCTGAAGTTAAACGCCTGGAACAGTTCTGTGTGTAAGTAAGTGACCACCCGGCATGCGCAGACGCCGCTCAAGCCAGTGACTGCGTCATCGTATTGCTACACGCGCGCGCTGTCGCTGCTTCCGCTTTAAAGTCCTTGGCCCCAACCGCAGCGAGTGTAGCACGGAGCTCCGTCCTGGCCAACGGCCGACGAATACTAGTGAAGCTCGTAGCTCGAAGCGCGGCCAGCGAGCGAACCTTCGGTGCAGTATCAATGCACGCAGTCACGTGCGCCGACGTTAGCGGAACGTGGCAGCGATACATTTTAAAAGCTTCATTCAGAAGACTGCTTCTACAGCTTGCCATCGCGTCTGATCCCCATCTAAGATGAGGAGCTGTCTTCCATGCTGGCTTGCGAAAATTTCTCGAGCTCCTTAGTTTCGTCTCGGCTTGATTATTTCCCTTTTGGCCTGGCTACCAAAAAAAGCAACCAGGCCATTGCAAATGGCTATGAATATGGGTGCAGGGCTAGTTTTCAAGTCCCAGAGGTTTGACCACGCGTCTCCTCTGCTAAAAGAGCTAGGATGGCTACCGATTGATCAACAGATACAGATAACGGATACAGCAAAGTTCGTACGCTGACCCACAAGGCCCGCCTCGGCTTGGCTCCTCCATACCTAGCTGAACTGCTGCACCAGTTTCAGCCTCCTCGTCCCCTCAGATCCTGTATGGACAATAAAGTAGCTGTTCCGTTCCTCCGCTCAAAGACCGTTGGCGACAGAAACTTTAGCTCTGCAGGTCCTATACTGTGGAACTCCCTTTCACGATTCTTACGCAACGACAACTACTCTCCTGCTGCCGACTATGGCTCATCCTTTCTAGTGGTCCTGAGCTGCTACTTCTAGATGCTACTTCTATTCGTGCTATGCAAAACTCTCCTGCGCAACAGCCGCGCATAGTCTGTGTGGCTTGGTGGAGTTACAGACTGAGATACAACGAAGAGCGCTCCTACCCTAAAATTACGGAGCAGTCCGTGCCCTTAGCGAAGAGCAGACAGCCTTGGCGTAGAACGGTCTATTCGACAGCCACAGAGGGCGCGTCACGTGTCCAGCTCATAGCGTGCAGCTCACTTTAAAGGCCAAAGTATAGCTGACTCAGAACTACACGGGTTTGGTATTGTACGCCGCCTAACCGTACATTATACCGCCTCCTTATTATTATAGTTCAGGATCTGCGATTAATCTCTCCGATGTCATAGCCTAGCTGGTGCACATTATTCCAACATTTCAGTATGACTAACTGTGCTGGATCCGGCCAGTCGCGAATGCTCCACATTAATGCAGCGCGCGACAGCCGAAAATCATCCGACGCTCGTTCGCCGACGTATAGCAGGTCAGCTCAGCCATTATAGAAAGTATGAGAGCCATTATAAAAAGTTGAGAAATTAGTTTCGTAAGATAAGAGAGAGTCGCGAAAGTAATGTGATAAGAAACACTCGTGTCATTCTTAAGCAAACCGTTGTCGCTATTTTAATTCTGTTGAGCAATATTGGTAATACTAATTGTACTTATAACGCGTTGTATAGCTCCCTCGGAGAACTTATGTCTTTCAGAGCACTTCATTTTGGCTAGAAACGAAGCACATAAACCGATTAGTGATAAATAATAAAACGACTATCCGGCCGCTCGGTTCGTGCGAGCAAAGAAAAAGAAAGTCAAACAACAAAGGCCTCCTGTGATCATAAAGACCTTCACCTTCGTGTCGGGTGGGGTGGGGGCATGTGCCGAAGATGTAACGTAATCTATATCAGTCTGTAACGCCGCAAAGACTGCATGCGAGTGTTGCCCAGCTTCACGTGGCCTGCCAGCGGAAGTGGCTAGAACGCCGGCCCCGCTAAGTGGGTGTGGGGAGAATTTGGACGTGGGCGTGCCATGGCCACATAGTCTGTTTCCTGTTGCACCTGTTTATTAAGTAGAAGATAGGACTAGTGCACGGTGCGAGTGGACAAAGTGCACTTTCATATTCCGACCGAGCACCAGCCATCTGCAGATGGCTAGTGCAGATGTTGTCCACGCCTAAGCTGAGCCAGGGGCTGCTGTGTAAGCTTACGCCCGGCGTTGGCCAACGGTCGTCCGGAGAGCCTCTAAAGGTAATGGGCACCCCAGTGGTTTGTTCTTGCAGAGGGCACACGTACCCACAATGTAGTGTATCTCCTTCTGCAACTCCACAAAGCCATAAAGACTATTGGGTGTTACGCAGGATAGTTTTGTATAGCGCACTCGCAGCCTAAGCGGCTTTCGGTGCGCATTCGGTAGCCAACAGACTTCGTCTCACGAAACAAAGAGAAAGTGGGAAGCATAGCAGAGTCAGGAGAGCAGTTGAGGTAGTGAGTAGCATGGAAGTAGCAGCTCAGGACCGTTGAAAAGGATGAGCCATAGTCGGCAGCAGGAGAGTAGTTGTCGTAGCATAAGAATTGTGGAAGGAAGTTCCACAGTCATTGATCCTGTCCGTGGGTATTGGCCATGCGTAAGGTGCTAGCCCTTCGACACGACCCAGGTCCTAGTTTGGAGTCCGGCAGCAGTAATCCTTTATTGCCTGCCGCAAGGGGGGGGGAGGTGATAGCCGCCAAGTCTTTTTTACCCCTATACAAGTGAGGCTGTTGGATCAGCCGACCTGTATCGTATGTCATTGTCCTACCAGCATGTCAAACTCTCTCAACTACCTATTTTGGTGACATGTGCACTGAGATGGCAGCAGACTTTCCCAAATCGAATGACGGAAAAAATAACTTGAAACAGTTGTCAAAAGTAAAGTCGGTGTTCTTAAGAAACTGCAAACCCTCACCCTCAAAATATGCTCGGCCACCATATCTTCAGTGGCCTCTGCACGGAATCTGGGCACCCTGATCGAAATTACTGTCACTAGAATCATCACTTCAAATCCACGATCTAAGTCTGCCTAGCCTACATTCAGCTGTGTAATATTGTACAAATTTGGGGCTTGCTTAGACTCGTTCTCGAACCCTGCGAGTGAGGGTTTCCACTATTTGGCTAACGACTATGCAAGTCGTTCAGCAGAGAATCTCTGTGGTTGCCGATCACAGCAGTCGTAATAGTTGCACTTGGCACCAGATTTCCGATTATAAAAACGTACACACTTCTGTTCTCATTGCAAGAACGATTCTAGTGGTTATGGCTATCCTGCCCCTATGTAAGCGGCATTGTTGAATCAGCCGACCTTAACCTTTACTACTTTTTGAATTCACCATGCAGTAAGTATGCTTTCCTACCAGTCTATAGGCATTGCATTGAGAGAGATTCAAGTCTGTAAGGGCACAATAAACAATTATTAGTATTATGCTGGCTACCGCAACTGTTGTAATAATAGTTATACAAATAAAGATAGTTATACAAATAAAGGAATGTTTTTCGTATAGAGCCCTACCAAATCTCTATTCGTGTGCTTTGCAACTAAAAAAATGCTGCAAGGAAAGCAATGATAATAATGCATTTGTATGGTGCCCCCAGGGAACTTAATCACTTTCTAGGCACTTTACAGGTGTTATAAAGGAAGCATGATCAAATTTTTAGTAGTGACATACCCAGTATCAGCAAGCATATCATAGTTAGAGATAGCACACACATTGTCAACATCTAAACATGGTTAGTGGTATGCCAGCGCACTTAAGTACACAAAGGACAAATCGCAAGGACTGTGAGAAACAGGTGCATTTTCGGCATCTTTTTTTAATATTTTCAAGTCAGGGAATGCCGGGATACCAGTCGGGAGGGGGGGCAGGGGGGTGAGTTTCAGGCCTAGGAAGCATACGAACTAAAGGCACAATTTCCAAAGGATTTGAGGTTCGTGCCAGGTGTAGCTATACGATTTGAGTCAGAACAGCAGGTAGTACAATACTTGGCCTGGGAGTGGGAGTAGTTTTGATAGGTAGCCTGGAGCCAGAGAGCGAAGTGTACCTAAAAGTGAGTGAGTGCCAGAACCTTGATGAACGTCGATGCATTTGCTTGAACCTAAAGCCACTGCAAGTCAGCAAGAAGTGGTGTGGTGTGGCAGGTGTGACGCTCACGACAGACAAGCTAGCTGCAGAGTTTTGAACAAGCTATAAGTGCCTGATTACACAGGCCAGTAGACCAGCAAGCAGTGAGTTACAGAAGTCGAGACGGGATGCCACAAATGCATGCACCAATTTAGATGTAGTATCCCTGCCTAAGCAAACCCGAATTTTAGCAATCTTATGTTGCAGAAAGTAGGCAGACTTGACTGTGGAGCTGATGTGATCGTCTCATGAAAGGTCACTTTGGAGCAGGACACCTAGATCTCGTAAAGATGCTACATGAGATATGCTGGCAGAGCCGATTATGAGTTTTAGGCTTCATAACTAGTAAGGTGTATTTATAATCATTCGCTTTGAAAGTTTGCTGTCATTCCATGTGGGGATGTCAGCAATACAGCAATGACCAAGAGGTAATGACCAGCAAGCTGTCACGTGTAGACAAACATGCGAAACCTGCACAGGAAGACACTCGGGGCCACTAGTTAGTAAGACCACTGGTTAGTGATATGAACTGAATTATGCACATGTAATTTTCCACGGCGTCAAGAAGTGGCCATATACGTCTTAACACGCAAGTTCTCCGGAAGTTGATTTCGATCCTGAACATGGTTAATTTAAGAACTCTGCAACCGAAATCGATAAAGGACTAATCTACCTCTCTCTCTCTCTCTCTCTCTCTCTCTCTCTCTCTCTCTCTCTCTCTCTCTCTCTCTCTCTCTCTCTCCCTCTCTCTCTCTCTCTCTCTCTCTCTCTCTCTCTCTCTCTCTCTCTCTCTCTCTCTCTCTCTCTCTCTCTCTCTCTCTCTCTCTCTCTCTCTCTCTCTCTCTGTCTCTCTCTCTCTCTGTCTCTCTGTCTCTCTCTCTCTCTCTCTCTCTCTGTCTCTCTCTCTGGTCACACTTTCTTTCTCCCGCATGTTCTCCCTCTCTGACTACCAAAAGTATTCTCAAGTAAGAATGTTGAATATATGTGGATTTAGGGCCAAGGTGCTAAGTCTTCCTCGGTTCGGCATTAAAGAATTAGACTAGTATCCCTGCCTGATTTTTGCCTTGCAATGGTCTTTTACTTGGTTTTACCACCTTCGAACTGTCAGTCCAAGTTTTGACCAAATTTGGGGGCATGTCGACGCTGCTTGTAAAGCCGAACGTGATTGCTGTAACACAATCCAACTGCAGCTGGTACTTACATGCTGCAGCTGAACTGGCACGACTGAACGTTTGCACCGGCAATAGTATGCGTGCGCGCACACTCTTGCACTCTGCTTGCTTGTGCATGCCTTGCACATGTCTTCTTCGTCAGCCAATGCCTGCCGGCACCCGTTTCTCGGTGGGTACTTCTCGTGTACAATTGATCAAAGCATGGTCGTGCCGAGCATGTGGCATATGCACTTCTGTGACAGATTAGCTATGCTTTCAGGGATCTGCTAGTTCCGACAGCTGCTCGGCAAGTGCTCACAGCTGTGACTGGGCAATGGCTGCGATGGATGCATCGGAGCAGCGAGCAGTGAAGGACCACAATGAGGAAGCCACTGAGGAATCCGACAGAGCACCTCCTGGAGCAGCCAGCCGTGGCATTATGGAAAGCGGTAACCGTTGCACCCTGCGTTGGGAGCCTTTTACAAAACTCATCATCCTAGAAATGAAAAGTCCGCTGGAGTGTAGGCTACAGATCCTATGAGCTTCCCCCTTTTGGCTTCTTCCTTAGGCTTGGCACTTTGAACCTGGGTAGTCCAAGGCCACTCTCGGTAACACTGCGAGAGATCTTCAATCGGCAATTGTAAACGCCCTCGAATGATTCTGGAACTTAGGAATATAGGAAGCCCAAGTGAAATGTCAATATGTTGTATCTGGTGTGCCTTGCCAAATTGGATTGGTCATCCCACCGTCGAGCATATGGGCTGCTCCAACCTCACGATCACTGATCGCCAAGTGCTGCTAGCCCCGATCTTTATAGCAAGGTGTCTGATCGTGCATTTAGGCTAATTGAAAGGTAGGCTGGTTGTCTTTGCAAAGTCGCAGGTTGGCCATTCGGGTCTAGGCTAAACTCTGTGGGATTCGTTGCCTCCAGGTCATTTGGCCACTTCCTCACTGGTGTTCTAACATCGTTTTCCTGATGTCTGCAGAGAAGATGCATTTTGAGTACTAGATCTGCATCAAAGGACGTGCAGCTACATGTATTCTTGTCGGGGCATTTTTATGTGGCTGCCATTTTTTGCACTTATAAGTACAAGTATGTGTACTCACTTGAGTTGGCAGTTTGTGTGTGCTTGCCTTTCTGAACATTAGAATTTTCTTAATACTATTGGATTCTCCATTATTAGGCAGTATCCTTTAATTTTCACAGTACCGCTTATATGTGTGTGTGTGTGTGTGTGTGTGTGTGTGTGTGTGTGTGTGTGTGTGTGTGTGTGTGTGTGTGTGTAAGCATTGCGTGCCTACATGCCTACATTATGCATGAGCACAATGTAGGCCTTTGGATTTTTAGTGGAACTCAGCAAGTCCTAGGTTAATCGATTTTAATAATAGCGAGGGGTAGTTGCTCTTTACGATCGCCGTGTAGGGAGGGTGGGGTGGAAGTTGTGCAGGGCTACTAAGTGAGCGTCCGGTCGGTGAGTTCAGTCTTGTCTCTTTTGTTTCTGCACAGCTGCACTGGCTACTACTGCTAGTAAGGAGGAAGGTGGGCAGCAGCAGATGCCCCTGGCTGCTGGCTCTGTCGCTGCAGCCGTGCTGCTGGCGTCCAGGAGTATCGCTGAACGACTGTGCGCCGTATGCGGCGACGAGGCTCTGGCGATCAATTTCGGCGTCATCACTTGCGAATCGTGCAAAGCGTTTTTCCGGCGAAATGCGGCCAAGGAAGAGGTGGGTGGTTTGCTGTGTTGCAATGCACTCACTAATTTGCCGACCTCCCCCACCCCACCCCACTGCTCCCTCATCTTCTGGCCTCGCTTGCATGGCCCTCCTGTGCATGTTTCTGCTTTTATTCTTTGTGAGTAAGTTAACGTGTGCACGTAGGCACATGTGAGTGGGCATGTGGAGGAGCTGATTCGTGATGCTCTGTGCAGTGTGCCATATAAGTTGCTCACCTTTAACGATCAAGGTTGTGAGTTCGAGCCCTACGGGCATATGCAAAGCTCCGGGATGGAGATTTAAGTTATTTTACATGTGCATGTGTAAATGAAATATCTAATTTAATTTAAAAGAGGATCTGGCCCTCCCTGGTTAGCACCCGGCCATTGGAGCAACCGGCAGCTTTCGAATCATAATGTGCCACACACATGGAAATAATGTGTCTACCCTTACCGGAGCGGCAGGGAATGGTTCATAAAGCGATACAAACCTTCGGTGTGACAGCTCTACAAAATAACCTGCTTGGCTTTCATGTTTTCTGCTAAGCATCGGTATTACTGTACCCTAAAAGCAAGCACCGTAACCTGTAAGGACAAGTGAGCTACTGCCTGGCTGAGATGCTGGTGTTCTACATCAGCCAGATGATGAATTTCAAGATATTTTGCGGCTCCTCAATTGTAACGACCGGAAACCGGTTGTGTCAGAATCTATGGTTAGGCCTCATAAATGAATGCACAAGTGTCACATAAGTGACTTTCCCTGAAGCTTTGAGCCACGAGTCCAGTGATGCCCAGGGACGCGTCGGGCAAGGGCTTGCTGTGCGCTATATATATATATATATATATATATATATATATATATATATATATATATATATATATATATATATATATATATATATATATATATATATATATATATATATATATATATATATATATATATATATATATATATATATATATATGGCTGGTGCTGAACACGTGCAGCCCTCTGTGGTCGTCGAATCGACTGCTCTTACACTATTGATATGGACTTGCTACTTTAACAGGCGCAGGCGCTCTCCATTGTCGCCTCCACGTTCCTGTGTCGTCGGAATACCTGCATGTTTGGTGCTGCACGTGCAAGTCGCTAGCCTTGACACTGAGGTTCAGGCGTCTTGGCATCTGATTGGTTTGCGATGATTTGATCTTCGATGATTTGATGATTTGATCTGATCTGTTTGATTGTGATATCGAATGAATGACATGAAGAGCTCGGCTTCGTGTGCTTCCTTCCTGCTTCACTCCCATTCGGATGTGTCCGGTTTTGTGATGCTGCCACCCCTAGTTTCCGTGTCAATGATTTTTGTTGGCTGAATCTGCTTCACAGCCATTGTGCCAGACGATTTCACCTTGACCTGCAGTGCATCACTGACTGACTCAGGAGACTGGCTATTCTTGGAGCTGCAGACTACAGCTGATTGGCTGTACCTCAGCCAATAGTATTCATTCAGGACTGCTATATATTGGACCCGTTTGTTACTTGTTCTTAGTCTGTGTTTCCGTATTTGGATACGGGCCACGATCTGTTTGTCGGCTGCGGTAATAAACTTCCGTAATTTTCTCGACCATTGACCGGTGAATGGCTTCACGGCAGCCAGCACTGCGTCTCACATTTTTGTCACCATCTCTCGACCCACATTACCACCGAGAACGAGGCGCAGCTGGCAGCTCTCTGCCATTTTAACAGCCGAAGCCGTCGCCACCTCGTCACTGTGCTCCCTGATGCCTCCCTTCCTGGCACTCGAGCCTATGCTTTATAGCCTGCACTGCAATTTGGTAGGCTCGACCACCATAAGTAGGGTAGAGAGTGTGGCCGGGAGTGACTCCTACTGTCCGGCCAGTCAGACTGACCCAAAAGGCTGCCACCCCTGACTTCACCCGAGCCTTCCAGTGATTGGCTCGCTGCCACCTGCCTCTGGCACGCTTTCCTTCCCTTCCTTTGCTTAAATCATGGCGTGAATGAAATCTGCTGCTTTGTCTCGGTGCGTGCCAGAAAGCTTGCTACGTGTCTGCTGCTGCCGCCTCTGCCACGTCCGAGGTGCTGCCGCTTGGCTTGTCATGCAGGGGACCGAATGGGGGGAAGCTGCGGCCATGCTTGGGCTGCCGACGTTTGTCATCAACATGGCAGTGCAGTGGCTGTGCGGTTCTTTTGTTGTTCCGCTTCAGCAGCTGAAGTGTGTCTTCTCTGGGCAGTGCCTTATATCAATAAATACACGCCACTTCTGCACGGCTTGTCGCCTGAAGAGGTGCTTCAGTGTGGGCATGAAGAAGGAGTTGATACTCGGTGAGTATCAAACAGGTGAATGAAATAAGGGCTGGGCTACTGCTGTTGCCCTCTTTGGCCTGTGCTGCTGCTGCTGTGCCTGCAGTCCTCATTAACGACGTTGATTGGGACTCTGGGTGTTTGTACACTGGGTGCTTGTGCCTGTTCAGCATGTGTGCACCTACATGTGCGTTTGCGCTCGTGCGTGTCTGGTGTGCGCCTGTGTGTGTGTGTGTGTGTGTATGTGTGTGTGTGTGTGTAGTAAGTAATAATAATAATAATAATAATCCTGTATCTTAGAATAACAATAAGAATACACTTGATAAAGCGCCCTCAGACAACTCAATCTCTTTCTAGGTGCTTTACATTGGCTGCAAAGGAAACTCGATCGAGTGGTGAGTGGTATCATGCTTGATAAACAACAAGAATAACATGGTCAGGGGTGATATGCACAGGGTTAGCATGCAAGTATGGTTAGTATCAGCATGCACAGTGTCAGCATGCATAAGCACACAAAGGACGAGTCACAGGGACTCTCTAAATGCTGTCATCAGTAGATGCATTTTTAGTATCTTTTTTAAGTGCCGTCAAGTCAGGGGATGTCGTTAAGCAAGTCGGGAGTGTGTTCCAGGCTTTGGGAGCATACAAACTACAGGCACGGTCTCCAAAGGAACTGAGGTTCGTACGAGGTATAGGTAAACAGTTAGATTCCGAAAAGCAGATGGCACGATGCTTAGCCTGGTGGGGGAGTAGATCTGGTAGGTAGGTTTAAGTCAAAGAATGAAGGGACCTAAAAGTGTGCGACAAAACCTTGAAGTCAATGCGTCTCTTGACTGGTAGCCAGTGCAGGTTGGTGAGAGGTGGTGTGATGTGGCAACTTCGAAGCTCACGACAGACAAGCCTAGCTGCAGAGCTTTGCACCAGCTGTAAGCACCAGATTGGACAGCCCGGTAGACCGGAAAGCAGTGAGTTACAGAAGTCAAGACGGGATGTCACAAATGCATGGACTAACTTAGGTGTAGTATCCCTTTCTAAACCAGCCCAAATTTTAGCAATGTCATGTAGCTGAAAGTAGGTGAACTTGATTGTGGAGCTTATGTGGTCGTCTAACGAAAGGTCACTTTGGAACATGACACCTATATTTCGTGCAGATTCAACGGGAGATGTAATGTAATGTATCTCCTTCTTTAACTCCACAAAGTCATAAAGACTATGTGGGTGTTACGCAGGAGAGTTTTGTATAGCGCACTCACAGCCTAAGCGGCTTTCGGTACTCATTCGGTAGCCAACAGACTTCGTCTCACCTAACAAAGAGAAAGTGGGAAGCATAGCAGAGTCAGGAGAGCAGTTGAGGTTGTGAATAGCATGGAAGTAGCAGCTCAGGATCGCTGAAAAGGATGAGCCATAGTCGGCAGCAAGAGAGTAGATGTCGTTGCATAAGAATTGTGGGAGCAAGTTTCACAGTCTAGGACCTGCAGAGCTAAAGCTTCTGTCGCCAACTGTCTTTAAGCGGAGGAATGGAACAGCTAATTTATTGTCCACACAGGACCTGAGGGCACGAACAGGCTGAAACTGGTGCAGCAGTTCAGAAATAGGTACGAAGGAGCCAAGCCGTGGCGGGCTTTGTGGATCAGTGTAAGAACTTTGCTCTGTATCCGTTGCTCAACCGGCATCCATCCTAGCTTTTTCAGCAAAGGAGACACGTGTTCAAACCTCTGGGTCTTGAAGACTAGCCTTGCAGCCATATTCTTAGTCGGCTGCACTGGCATAGTTGCTTTCTTTGGTAGCCCAGCCAAAAGGGATATGCTGGCAGAGCCGATTTTGAGCATTAGCCTTTCCAATATCTGAATCATGCTTGGTTTGCCCATAACTAGTAAATGAGTTTTATCATCGTTCAATTTAAGAAAATTTGCTGCCATCCATATGCAGAGCAGCGAAGTTCAGTGATGATGCTTGAGTGTGAGTTATACTTAATACTTAAGTGAGTGATATTTGACACAATTGTGCTATTGTATAGGGCCCTCCGATGCATGCAGTGAATGGCCTAAGTCATGCTGTTTCACGATTAATAATAATAATAATACATCTGTATAGCATCCTAAGAGAACTGTATCTCTTTATTGACACTTTATCATATGCTGCAAAGGAAGAAGGGTCGAATGTTTAGTGGTAGCATGCTCAATGTCAACAGGCGTAGCGTGGTTAGAAGTAACATGCACAGGGTCAACATGCAGAATGATTCTTGGCAGCATGCACAGTGTCAGTACACATAAGCACGCAAAGAACGAATCACACTGACCCAGTAAATGGTGTGATAAATTGATGCATTTTTAGCTTCTTTTGAATGTCATCGTGTCAGTTGATGTCTTGATGCCAGTCAGAAGGGAGTTCCAGGCTTTGGGAGCATACGAGCTAAATGCACGGTCTCCAAAGGATTTGATGTTCGTACTAGGTGTAGCTTTACGATTTGATTCAGAAAAGCGGATGGTACGATGCCTAGCTTAGTGAAGGAATAGTCTGTAGATTGTGCTTCGCGATCACATCGGTGAAAGGGAGAATATAAATTGTGAAAAAGAACCAGACCAAGCACAGAGCTCTGGGTTACCCCCTCCCCCGTACTTTAGTGGTTCTTCGGATGATCTTTGTCCACTTACATTAATACTCTAGAGTCTCTCACTGAGATTGGAACTAAGCCATTGCAGGTCAGTGCCAGTGATATCCAGGTGAGATTAGAGGCGCTCGAGAAACACTCATCTATAATTATAATAACAATAACAATAATAGATTTGATATAGTGGCCTCAGAGACTTCAATGTCTTTCAAGGCGCTTTACATTTGCTGCAAAAAAAGCACGGTCGAATAGTTAGTGGTTGCATTCTCAATAAACAACAAGAATAACATGGTTAGGGGTGACATGTACAGGGTTAGCATGCAAGTATGGTTAGTGGCAGCATGCAACAGTGTCATCACGCGTAAGCGCATAAAGGACGAATCACAGGGATCCACTAAATGCTGTGATAAATCGATGCGTTTCTAGTTTCTTTGAAAAGGTGGTCGAGTCAGGAGATGTCGTGACGCAATTCGGGAGTGAGTTACAGGCTCGGCGATCAGTAGTATCAAATGCTGCCTAAAGGTCAAGCAAAACAAGGAGGGAGACTTTATACCTAATTCGGTGATAACCACGAGTTATTGGCATGCTGAGTGTAATGCTTAGACCTGAATGCAAAGCACACCAGAATCATTCCTATAAAGTCATGCGAAACTACACTAGAAGACACACGGGAGCCATTAGTTTTAGGACTAACCTGCTCTGAATCATGTAAGTTAAGCATGCAAATCATGTAAGTTAAGTACGCAAAGCATACTAAAGAAAGAGACTAGTTCACTGGGGCTTGGTGAAGACAGAGAGATCAAAGCACTGGAACAGATGCATGTCATCTGTATAAAATGAAAGCCTGGATTGAGCTCGGCGATTACATCTGCGAGAGAGATTATAATGTGTGAAAAGAATTAAACCCGAAACCAGTTTTTTGGTATGGCATTCTTTAAAACCCCAAGACCTCTGACATATACCCTGTCTGCAACAAAGTTTCTCCACCCATCTATTTCGCTCAATCATTTATCTGACTTGCCCTCACTGGTGAAATTCAACAAGATACTAGCCAATATTCTGCATGAAGTTGCTCTTATGAATAAGCCCAAATTACCTCCTCACCCAGATGGCCTATGGTTGGCAGCAGACGCTAGCTAGTACACTCAAGTGTAAGCTTGAAAAACCACCCACAAGCTCAGGACTGAATATCTACCGTCTGGCATACGAGACTATTACCTATCAATCCACCATAGCCAATGCCAACAAGTCTTGCATCACTAAGTCAAATGCTGCAGTATCCAAAAAGGCCGATGTTGCCGATCGACCGGCGTGAACTATGAGTGGTCAGCAGCAAGTGGTTAGTGTTGATTGGCGAGTGGTTGATACATCTCCTCAACCGCGTCAGGTCAACAACTTGACTAGCGATCCTTATGGTGATCTCAAGACCCTGTCTAGCTTTTATGTGAGCCAGGTAGATAAGATCAGACAGTACGTGAAATACTGCTTCGAGAGGACGAGTTCAAAAGAAGAGGGATCGGCAATGGCAACTCCGCGGCCAGTTTTAATTGACCTCGAGATAGCGATGTGAGAGAGCGACTCCTTTCATGATGGCATTGGTTATAGTCGGGGCAGTTAATCGATTTCAGCCAGATCTTGGTCAAGGCAAGTAGGTCAACGGCATCGTCCACAATCGTGTCCCATGTAGTTGCAGGTTTATGTCATATTAAATGTGAACACTCAATAAACATGTTTACTATTTGTCACCGACGGGTTTTCATCGGTCCCCTTGACCGCTCAATTAAAAGAGATTCAGAGTGTGCTAGGCGACTCGATGCGATGTCAGAAGTACTGATGATGAACCCATTGCCTCTCTTTATGCTTTATGCCTGGGCTTTTCATGGGAGAGATATCCAATTCACTAACAATAGCAGTGGCATTCACGGATGCATTTGAGTGACCGTCGCGCATTCGTACCGAATTGTATGATCACAAAGAGTGCGAAACTTGTTATGGCAGATGGCTCGGGTTCAGCAGTGCATGCCGACTGGATGGCTGGCACAAGTGGCAGGCATTTCTATGTCCAACAGCATTTACCTTGTTACGCAATGTGGACAACAACAAGTAGATGCACTTTAAACAGGTCTTAGCCGTGTCAGTTTTCGTTTTCGACACTCACAAGAGCTTCGGTGTTCTGGAAAATCCGGCAATATTCATAAACCGGAAGCACGAGATGCTTTACCTGTGCTCTAGCATTAAACTGGAGATAAGAGAGTGGGAGTGAGTGAAAGAGAGCGAGCGAGACAGAGAGACAGAGAGTGGTGTATCTACGTAATGTAATGTATCTCAGTCTGTAACTCCACTAATACTATTTGGGTGTTATGCAGGAGAGTTGTATAGCACACTCACAGCCTAAGCTTCGGTGTGCATTCGGTAGCCAACAGACTTCGTCTCACGCGAGAAGGAGAAAATGAGAAGCATGACTGAGTCGGGAGAGCAGTTGAGGTAGTGAGTAGCTTGGAAGTAGCAGCTCAGGATGGCTGGAAAAGACGTGCCATTGTCGGCAGGAGAGTAGTTGTCGTTGCATATGAATTGTGTGAGTGAGTTCCACAGTATGGGACCAGCAGAGCTAAAGCTTCCGTTACCAACGGTCTTTAAACGGAAGAACAGAACAGCTAATTTCTTGTCCATGCAGGACCTGAGGGCACGATGAGGCTGAAACTGGTGCAGCAGCTCAACTACATATGGAGCGAAGCCATGGCAGGCCTTGAGGGTCAGTGTACTGCATGCATGGGGTATCTAGACTGGTGTACCGAGACCGGGAAAAGCTGCTATCGGGTGTTGGCCCAGGGGTAAGATGCTTAGGTGCACTTACGATTCAGATTGCGGAATCGAGTCCTATGGCAGCAGTAGTTGCGTGGCTGAGTGCAGGAGCAGCAACGACCAAGATTGCTTGCAAATGATCGTACCACTCGTGCTTGAGCGGTGGGCCGCTCATTCGCGAGTGGCGCATTTTACGGTGAGTCCGTATTAGTTGTGTGTGTGTGTGTGTGTGTGTGCGTGTGCGAGTGCATGGGTGCGTGCATGCTACCCGCCGTCGATGCGTCCGTGGGCCTTTGATCTGCTGGTTATGTAGTCAATCGCGTAAGCCGGCGAGCACTGCTGTCAAGGGGCTGCGCAGTCTGAGGGACGGAGCCTCATAGTGGACCGAGGCCTGCGCTTCGGCTTGCTCTGTCTGCTGGCTCTGTGGATGCGCCGCCCACTCCGGCTCGACAGGTGAGGACGAGCTTCGCCGCAGGCGAGAGCTGACCGCGCAGCACCGACAGGCGAGGCTCCTACGCCAGCAGCAGCGGCTGGGCGTGCCAGAAGTGAGCGGCGACGAGCCACCGTCGGCAGCTGCTACGACTGCCACCGACTCGCGATCGCTCGACGAACGGAGCAGCGCCAGAGGCAGCCTCAGGTCAGCCGACGAAGTGCCCTTTCATGAAGCGACCGACTTATTGTGGCAAAACCTGGGCGGCCAAGCAACCGGCCAGCATCCCGAAGCAGCCATGGCTCTCGAGATGGCTGAGGCCGGAAGAGGCGCAGCAGCGGCCGCACAGGCAGCTGACGACGACGACTGTCGACGGTCGCATCCGGGCGAGCAACGTGGCCAACCGAGGCAGCAGCAGCCGCTGCCGCAGCTGAGGGGCAGTGGCTGCGTGGCAACCGATCTGCCGCAGCAGCAGGGCAAAGACGCTGGTTTGCAGCCACCTCCGGAGGTGCGTCACGTGCTTCGAGCTCTCGGCTTTTGTGGCTTTTATTCCAATCGCAAAGCTGAGCATTTGTGGTGGCAGAGGTTTAATCTTGGTCTAAATATTCAATTAGATTTTTAGCAAAACGTTTGCCTCCGGCATTATTTTTCAAATGTGTGGCTCCAGAAGTGTCTGACCGTCCTTGACCCACGTTGCCCTTGACCCATGTCGAACTGACGAGAGGCTCAGTGAGGATGTGAACGTATCAAGTGCTGGTTACAGGCTGTACTTGTGGTTACAGGCTGTACTTATGGTTACAGGCTGTACTTGTGGTTACAGGCTGATGAGGAAGGAGGCACTTGCAGATTCCTCACTGGCCGGCCAGCCCCCTCCCCAGCGATCCCCTGTGCAATCCATACACACCCAGGATACCTACCTCCTAACAATCGCATTCCATAAATCTGTTTTGGGGCTAGTGTTTTCCCTCGGCCTCCGGGGAGAGCTGGTGTTGTTCAACTCCCGTGACTGGACAGACGTTTTCTATTGGTTTTTTTTTTACAGTAGGGAAGACGTTGCAAATTTGTATGCACGAGGCCGTTTTGTTAAGCCCCCCTTTTTTTAGGGTTTTATTCTCAAGTTGTTCACTTCAGTTCAGTTGCCCCGGATCAGCACAGCCTAGCATCTAGCAGGCAATCAGGCACCTTGAATGGAGACTGTCCTCGCGTGGCTGTCTGTGAAAGCTTGCTTGCAGTTCGTTTTCTGTTGCCGCCTGTGAGAGCCACTTCGAGCTGACCACTGTCTGGATTTCGCTCTGCATTGTGAGGGGCACACTGTCGGCTGACCTGGTCTGCTTTGCTGTGACCCTGATGATTCCAAAGCAACCTTCAATCTCCAACGTAGGACTGTCACGGCTAAAAGCCAGCAGATCACGCCACTGCTGCACGGCCACCGGCTTTACTTTTACATTCGCATTTACAGTCCGTACCGGTGCTAGGCGGTGCTGCAAGACCAGCGCGTGAGGATTCCCCTGACCCAGGAGTCACGGCAGAGCCTGCGTTCACCATGGGTCATTTTGATCCAGCCGACTCTTCCTCGTACATGTCTCCATCGTCCTTAGCTCGGCGGAGCCTCAGCAGTGCAGACGAAGCCACCATGGATGTGCTTCGGCAGGCCTATTGCACCACAATCGGTGAGCAGTAGTTATGCTTGCAACGTGCATGCCACGCCCCTCTGCATCGGGTGCTCTTGAGTCTTGATCGTCTTTATTCAGGGCCGTGTTGATGTCCAAGCTGACGACTTTCTACCTGACGCTACGCTGGCACTGCAGCCCTCTGGTTGACGTTCTATCGGCTCTTAGATCTTGGCACCGTACAGCGCTAGTTTTCATTTCCAAGATAATAATTATTCCTTTGCATTCAGCCGACGTGTGCATGCTGTGGATGTGAACGATGTTGTTCAAGCTGTACTTTATACAGCTGGTTCTGTGGCAGGAAGCCAGCCTCCAGTTATTATGCCCCCCTGCTGTGTACTTGTCCTCTATCTATTTTGTAAGTCGGGGGCTGACTGTACATGCATTTGACATATGATGCAGATATTGGTAAATTTGTTTTCTGTAGATATGTTGCATCCGGTTTATTTCTGGATTTGACGCTTCACGTTACGGTTTTCTTTAGTGCTTCCCTTTTTCGGGGAAATCATCAAAACTTCAGATCCCATTCCATGTTTTTTGTTTTGAAAGGTACCCTAGGCAATAATTTGATTGGTAGACCAATATTCTCGGTATTTTCTTGGCGTTCACAGTTTAATGCACCACTATAGCAGACTCCATTGCAGGCATGGTGACCGAAAGTGAGTCCAAATCCATTCTGGCCATCAATGACCTGGAATCTGGCATCAATCGTACTCGCGTGATAGTGCAGAAGCTCATCGGCTTCGCCCGATGTGTCACAGAATTCACCGCCTCGCCAATGCTGGTGCAGATGGCGCTGCTGAAGCAGGCAGCACTACCGTGCATTACTCTTCGCTCGGCTCAGCTGTATGATCCCAACAGCAGCATGTGGAACTACGGTGACGGTTGCAAACAGGTCTCCTTCGACGCGCTTGGTGGCTTACTGTCACCATCATTCAACAATGAACACGGGGTGCTGGTTAGCTCCATCAGGCGCCTTGTGCCGACGGATGCTGCGACTGGTCAGTGCGACCTGGGCATATTTGCGCTGCTCCTGGTTATAGCTCTGCTGTCACCCGAGTATGTACTGTCGTCGGCCGACTGCGTGCAAGAGGTTGCTGCACAGCTTTCGGATGCACAGCAGCACTACATCATGCTGCTAAGTCGCTATTTGCAGATGCGGTACTCGTTTGCGCATGCAGCCGTGCTCCTGCCTGCGCTGCTGAACTGCATCACCATGTGCAAGCAGGTTGCCCTGAGCATGGCTGTCGTGCTGAGGTGCTGTGACAGGACGCGCATTGATCCACTACTCCAAGAAGTGTACGAGCTCGACAGGCCGGTCGCGCCAGCTGACCGCTAGGGGAAGCTACCCGTTGGATGATGCCTCGACTGCCCCCGCCCCCGTGGTTGACACTGGCATGCGGTGCTGCTTGGCATGCACTGTGGCAATGCAATCTGCTGGAATGGTTAGACCAAGAGATTGATTTGAAAATAAATGCAGCCTGAGAGATAATGAGCAACAAGATCGTGTGCTACGTTTGAATGTTGTTACTTCTTGGGGCTGGTGAACGATCCAAAATGTCTGCTCGAAGCCCTTACCGTGCAGCAGTTAGGGCTTTGAACGGCTTTCTTGGATAGGCAAAATAGGCCAGTCGTTGATCGTATCACGAGGCTGCAAGCTGCAAGTGTCCTCACTACATGCTCAAGAATTTTCAGCGATAAAGACGTGCAAAACAACGTACTGATGAGGACCGGCAACCTTATGAATCGCATCGGCTGGAATAATCCAATTGATCGTTCGTGTAACAGTCAACCATGTTAAAGTGGGCGTACATTAAGCATTTTCCAGCGCTCACTAGACGCCGGCGGCTTGCGAGCCGTTCAATTGGACACGAACCCCCACGACAACACCCGAAAAGAGCACAGATGATTCCACGTATCTGCATGTATGCATGCCTTTTTATAGTTGTGTGTTTGTAACTCCACGAGCCGAAACATTAAATGGGTGTCACATCGGTTTCCACCGAAGCTCTGCTATTCCACTAAGAGCCGAAGATGTAGATGCAGCCGGCCTGGTGGCCGTCAACTCTTCCGCACTTACAGTAACCTTGAGATCAACGGTGTTGGTGACTTTAAGATCTCGAGAACTGAAAATAGACCGGTTGCTCGTAACCTTCAAAGCTACTTGTGGTTCAAGGTGATCCCTGTTGCCCATTCATCTTTCCAGTATGTTTCACGTGACATCCGTCAAATTTCTGTATACATAATTAATAATATGGCAAAATCTTACTGGTCGTATGTGGTTGTAGCCTCGTTCGTCTCCATTGAGCGCTATCAATCCTTTTACATCTGCTTCTAGGAATCTGCTGCAGCAACTGAGAAACTGAATGCTTGCTTTGCCGATATTCGATCCTGGATGTCGGAAAACTTCCTGAAATTAAATGATAAAACCGAACTGCTGCTCATAGGACACCCTAAGCCTGTGGCTGGATTTAAAGGCTTTGCTCTTCTATTAGGTGATGCTATTGTTCGACCGTCACCACATGCTCGAAATTTAGGTGTCGTTTTCGACAGCTGCCTCAATTTCAAAAGCTTCATTCAGAAGACTGCTTCTACAGCTAACCATCACGTCCGATCCCTATTCAAGATTAGGAGCTGTCTCCCACAGTTGCTTGTAAAAAATTTAACTAGCTCCTTAGTTCTGTCTCGGCTTGATTATTGCAATTCCTTATTGACTGGGCTGCCAAAGAAAGCCATTGGGCCACTGCAGCAGACTACGAATATGGCTGCAAGGCTAGTCTTCAAGTCCCAGCGGTTTGAGCACGTGTCTCCTTTGTTAAAAGAGCTCGGATGGATGCCGGTTGAGCAACGGATACAGAGCAAAGTTCTTACACTGACCCACAAAGCCTGCCACGGCTCCTTCGTACCTAGCTGAACTGCTGCATCAGTTTCAGCCTGTTCGCGCCCTCAGGTCCTGTGTGGACAATAAATTAGCGGTTCCTTTCCTCCGCTTAAAGAGGGTTGGCGACAGAAGCTTTAGCTCTGAAGGTCCTAGACTGTGGAACTCGCTTCCACAATTCTTACGCAACGACAACTACTCTCCTACTGCCGACTATGGCTCATCTTTTTCAGCGGTCCTGAGCTGCTACTTCCATGCTACTCACTACCTCAACTGCTCTCCTGACTCTGCTATGCTTCCCACTTTCTCTTTGCTTCGTGAGACGAAGTCTGTCAGCTACTGAATGCGTACCGAAAGCCGCTTAGGCAATGAGTGCGCTATACAAAACTCTCCTGCGTAACACCCACGTGGTCTTTGCGACTTTGTGGAGGTACAGACGGATATACATTACATAACCATTTAAGAAATGACAAGCCAACCCGGCGAGTTGTACTGAGTGAGTGATCTGTTTTGCTTTCAAAATGTCCAAGGGATTTCAGGGCGATATAAAGTTAAAACGAGCACTATTTTAAGCTTAAGATTGAGACAAGAGATGGACATGCTTGCTTTAAACGAGGAATTGAAGGCGAAGTGTTGCATTTAGCTTTGCACTGTTTAGCTCCGTTGCTCTGCCTTTTACTTCTATTATTTTAATGTTTCGATCTATTTTTAGCTTTGCGTTGTCAAATCCTAAATTAATTGTGCTCCTCGGAAGATAGGTTGCACCTCAAGCAAATTGCCGAGCCTGTTCGGTAGAATTTCAGAGACCTGGCGTCTACTCGTCCGGGCCTAGATTTTCTTGGACTTTTTCGGTTGCTATGGTCCGGATGAGCAGCCTACACCGGCATTCTAGGCTGTTCATCTGGCTTCCGGTAGTATTTGTGTTCGCCTGTCAGGTATGTTAAGTGCGACCATCGAGATGCCCGTCGTTCCTGGTCAGATGATGAATTCGCCTACGCTCTTCGAACATACATTCAAAATGTCAGACTCTCCGCCTCCGTTGATGCTTACTTGATGCCACGCTTGCTTCGCTTAAGAACTTGAAACATGACTGAGAGCGACCGAAGAGACTTATTTCTTTCAGCACACGAGCACAGCATTCGGAGAGCCGAGCCATTTGGTCCACTGGTGTGTGAGAGATGGCGGCTTGAAAGCCATCACTTTCGCGGTCACTTGCCTCGGCACGCTCGTGGTCGGCGTCGGTGGTTGAACCGGGATGAAGGGGGGAGGGGGGTTGCCCCGCTCTCGACTCGGCCGAGCGATGCAATACTGTTAGAAACGCGGTGCGACTGCTTCCGCGTCCAGGCAAAAGTAGGCCCCGAGCCCAGCAGCGCTCGCAGCGGTACTAGTGTTTGCCGATGCGCGAGACGAATGCCGTCGCCGAAGCGCTGAGCCGCTCGGCCGCACGGCTAGTGACTCGCAGCTGCAGCAGCAACGAGCGATTGGCAGCGCGCAGCCGACGGTGCGCAGCACGGAGCTCGGCTCGAGTAGCGACGAGTGCCCAGACCTTTAGTTAGCGAGTCCACATCCGCGAGAGAAGAGAAGCAAAGAGAAGTCCGCAGAGTCCGTAGCGTAGACGTACTACGTCACGTCCGCAGAGGAGTCCGTTCGACAGCGACGGAGTGGATTGGCGGGCCGCCGCCCGCGGAGAAGCTGTGCAGAAGCCGCCACGAGAGGGCGAAGCTGCCACCTAGCTGACAGCTGCCTACTGTGTGGATTGTATTCCGTCCAATCGAAGGTTATTGTATGGCCTAGTCATTATAAATAAGGAACCTCGAGTAACATTTCGGCCGTCGCAATCTGTCTGATCGAGCTCGACGCCGCCCGAGTCACACTACTCGCGTGTGTTGGGATTGATGGGAGCGTTTGGGCTTGCAGCTGCTAAGCTCGGAAGAGTAGCCGTGCTGCTCCGAGAGCGACACAGTAATCTACAATTCCAAACAGTGTATGGCTTTGCTCGAAAGGCTGCTGTCGGGTCTTTGCTGGGTGATTCCCGCTAGAAATTCACTTTAGACAGGCTTTCAGTTCGTACAGAATAAAGGTTATTAAAAACTGCACGCAGTCCTAATGCAGAGTAATGACACGGTTTCAAATCCCTGCCCTGAATATCGAACATCTATGCCTGCTATCAATGAGCTTCTCATTCGTCCCCCTCTCTCCTTCGTCCCGCCAGATCTCTCGCGAGCCCCCACAGATAGCCGCATTTGATCGAAACGGCATCGTCGCTGGGCCGATTGCTTGCGCTCCCAGCCAGCGGATGCAATTAGCGACGCTCGCGGACAATTTATCCGGCGTTCGGCGAGGCCTGAAGCGCGATGTACCGGCCACTAAGCATTAAATAAATAAATAAATCCTAGCTGATTAAACAGCCTTTTTTGTATAGCGACAGAAGAGCCTGTACGGCTATCACCGCCGCTTGCAGTGGCGATACAGAATCACCCACCGCAGGAATCGAACCAACGACCTCGGGACCGAGGTCGTGAAAGCAGCCGCCTTACCTAGTGTTCTGTCACGGCTCACCATTAAGCCTTTGAGCCGCGGCTAGCCACTCGTGGGTGCAGAACCAACGTGCGAAGGTTTGACAATAATAATAACAATAGTAATAATAACACGCTCGATAAAGCGCCCTCAGCGACATAAATCTCTTTCCAGGCGCTTTACATTTGCTGCCAAGGGAAATGCGATCGGCACGGGCCGACACTGGCGGAACGCGGCGCAGTTCCGGAGGAGGAAGAGCGAGCTCGAATAGGTCGAGTCCGAGTTCACAGCGGAGACAGGGGAGACGATTCGACAGCGACCGAGGATCGTAGGCTATGGCCTCTTCCGCCAGCTATGGCGTGCGTGCAGTACCTCGTACGACGTCCAGAGCGCCGCTGAACAGCCGGTCGGCGAAAACAGTCGGGCTGCAGCTACCCCGCCTGGCACAACGCGCAGAACTCAACTCGTGACTAGCAGAAAGCCTAGTGCATAACTGCCTGAGTATTACACGGCTGCGAATTCTTACGCCGCTTAGCCATGGATTGTAACGTTGTCGGTTCCTGATCGAGTTGTGCAGTGCCTAGATAGACATTAGGTTCTCTTAAGGCGCTACACGAACGACTAACAGTTATTATAATAACAATTATTATCATTATTATTTGTCATTTCAATATCCAAAACCACGAATAATAAATGGCTCAGCAGTCGCAATCTTGCAGGTGTGGAACACCAGCGCTTCACTACGATCAGCGTGCTATTGAGTCGCGCAAGCGCATTTATGCATGACTGAAGGCCTTGCCCTTTGTGTACAGAAGGCAAGAGGCTGACCGTAATGGCTCACTTTGGGCAACAATCTGCTGGTCGCTGGGTCTTGGTGCTGAGCATTCGCGCTGCAATAAGCTTCTAAAAAGTCCGCCGTCGGCAAGTTGACAGTGGCACAAGCTGCCACGACATGTACGTATGTGCAAGAAACGGCGCTCGAGCAATGTCGGCGGTGCCGATAGCGTCGCTTGGGGGGGACATTAAGACGCACCGTCTGTGGCAGCCGCCTTTCGGCATGCTACCTCAGCGTCAGGTCAGCTTTACGCAATGGTTTACGCTTTTCGCCGCGAGCTAGTGAGGATTGCGTGGGCATTTAATCGTTACGCGGTACGCTTGCGTCAGACTAACTGAGTAGACTCGAACGTTCGCACTCGCTGTAGCTAGAGAAGTGGCTGATCAAAAGGGGCGTGACGTGTGCAGCAGAGGCTGCGGCTCCGCAGTTGAGGCAGCTTACTAATAAATACTATTCACCGCAGATCTGGAAGGCAACTAGTTATATGCATACTTAATTACATGTATATATATATATATATAATTACGGATATATATGATTAAGTATATATATATATACATATACTTATTATATATACACTTAATTTCAACGAAGAAGTCTAATTAATATATATATATATATATATATACATATATATGGGGATAGGCTTCTTCGTGGAGATGTTAGCACTTCACAACGCGTTCTGGTTTATGAGAGTTTATTGCTGAAAGATGGCACTGCTTGCTGCGAAATTATGCAAAGTTTAGACGCTGCTGACGAAAGCGTCTTGGGAAGCTTCCTGCTGCGATGTAGATGGCACAATACGCTGAAAACTTCGCTCGCTGTGCTATGCCACCGCGGCGCAGATCTCAGCGTTTGCCAGCTTAGCATGCCATGCCTGTCGCCGGACGGTCTCTTGCCTGCGAGATGTTGATGAATGAGTTCATGCATCGACAGCAGCTGATGGCACAATTTGATGATTCAGCTACGCATGCACATTGCGTTTCGTAAAAAGCCCGTATGCATACTTAAAAATAGGTTCTAAAGTAAGTCATTACTTTCCCACACACAGATACTTGAACTCAGCCTTCTGCGCTCGCTGTTCTTCTTAGTTTCTTCTAACCTAAACAGCTGCAGGTGCACGCTGAGTCACACGTGCACCTGCAGCTATTCCTTGCGACAGAGGTGGAGTAAGGATTTTCAGCTTGGGGCAGCAAGACCCGCAAGTATTGAAAATAATCACCGCTCTCTCCCAATCAGTGATTACTCGACAGCATTTGGTGCTTGCTGATTGTGTTGAAGTAGGACATAATTTTGTCATTGCTGATAATATGCGGGGGGAATTCCCACCCTTTAGCTCAGCCATTGCCTTGTGCTTTTGGTAGGATTTCATTGCTACTGTACTTGTTGCTGCATTTCAGCCTTTGCAGTTTATTTAAAGAAATAGATTTAGAAATAGATTTAGTTCTCTTCGGGGCTATAAAATGTCTTAATACTATTATTGTTATTATCTCAGTCGAAGATTTCGGAGTACTGATGTGAACGGGAAACAACCGTGAGAGGAGCCGTTAAAGTATGGGTTTACCCCAGGGATCTGTGCTTGGTCTACTTCTTTGCACAATGTTTACTCTCTCTCTCTCTCTCTCTCTCTCTCTCTCTCTCTTTCTGATGTAGCAACTAGCATCATCTAAGCTTTCATTTTTAAGCAGACGTGTCACAGCTGTACTTGTGCTTTGATTACTTCCTGCTTTCTGGCACGTAACTCTCTCTCTCTCTCTCTCACTCTCTCTCTCTCTCTCTCTCTCTCTCTCTCTCTCTCTCTCTCTCTCTCTCTCTCTCTCTCTCTCTCTCTCTCTCTCTCTCTCTCTCTCTCTCTCTCTCTCTCTCTCTCTCTCTCTCTGAACTCCCTTGCAACCTGTATCGTTGATATTCGAAGTTAAATTTCAACAAACTTTTTGAACTAGCATGATGATAAAATCAACTTCCCTCATTATGGGCAAATCTTGAATTACTTAGAAATTGTAAAACCTAAACCTTAAAAATGGCCTGCATATCTAATCTATAATTGTAGCATATTTGCAGCGAATATATCAACCATTCGATCGTGTTTCAACCATTCACTCGTGCTTCCTTTGCAGCAAATTTAAAGCACCTAGAAAGAGATTTGATTTCTCTGAGGGAGCTTTATCAAGTGTGTTATTATTATTATTATTATTACATGCGCATACACTCAGGGCGTCCTGTTTCAGAGCGACCTTTCGCTAGACGACCACATCGTGATACTCCCCTCCAGATTGAGGTTTAGCTCCTACTGCCAAAATCCAGGCTATGCCCCTTGCTGTAATTTTTCGCACTTGACCCTCACGCTAGTTCACGTAACAGACAGCGGCACGTTTGCAAAGCCTGCAGCTGACGCCCGAGCGTGCTACTTCTGGTGCTAAATATTGAGTGCAAAACGGCACCCGCAGCACTGTCCAGCACTGGCGCTCTTGCACTAGCGTAGTAACCTGCGTCCTCTGTAGCGCAGTTGCTCTTTAGTCGAGTCTCGAGAGAGCGAAAGCAATCGACTCGCCACGCGACTCGTGTACCGGCAGCGTGCTCGGCCCGGCTCAGCAGCTCAGCGACCGGCAGATTGCCGTCGCAGTATATCGGCTGTTCCGGACAAGTCTCGTTTCCATATGTACCAGCGACACGTCGCATGTGAAATCGACCAGGTCATGACAGCAGAAGGGTAGAGATCGGAAGCGGCTCCTCGAAGCCGTCGCTCGAGTCACCTTCCCGCTATGCAGCGGCGCGTCTCGTGCGGGCGACGGAGCTGGCGAGCCGACGATACGCGCCATTGCGCACTCTGCAGACCCGCGCGCTCTGGGCTTGAAGCGGGCGGCGAACGAACGCGGCGTCCCCCAGTGTGGTGCGGCGGGCGGTGCGGGTGCCATTGCGCCCCGACGCCGGAGGTGGAACTTGTCGCCATTTCGCTAGCGTCCAGCGGAGCGGCCGACAGTGCGACCGATCGGATAGTTGGGCGAGCGCTCAAAATGAGCGATCGTACAGCGAGGCGTTTATTGTTCGCAGACGCTGCATTGCGCCGAAATAACGGGCGGCGCGGACGGGAAGGCTGAGTATTCGCGGCGGGCGTGCGAACGCGCTTTCAGAGCGCGGGCATGCGAACGAGGTTAGTAAATGTAATAGTAATTAAGCCACTTCTACTGACCAATAATAAACTCGCCCGCGGCTGCGGCTGCCGGTCGTCCGGCCGCCGTCGGTGCTGGCACTCTGCGGCAGCGACTGCACAGCAACTGGCCGGTGCTGGCACGCAACGGTGGCAACAGTGCATAGCAACCGTCAGCATGCGCAAGTTAGTGCACTCCGCGCTGCGAGGCTAGCTAGCTTAATCTAGTGCAGCGCTTAATCATCGCTAGCGCTAAAGTGCACCGATGAAGGCGATAGCGTGAGCTCGCTCGCTGAGAAAGCAGTTTCTTCCGCCCGTCCTTCCTCCGCTTGAGGCTCCTTCGGAAGCGGAACGATCGCGCCGAGTGCTCGGCGCAGGTGCGCCGCCGCCGCCCCGCCATCTCGCGCTCTCTTTCTCACGCTCGCTACATAGGACGCGAGGCCGGAGCCGGGCGAGCTTCAGGCTGAAAGGAAGCAGACGAGACGCTCGCTCGCGCTCGTGCGACGAAAAGCGCGCCATGTCCTCGCGCGTACCTAATAATAATAATAATAATAATAATTCACTTGATAAAGCGCCCTCAGAGAACTTAATCTCTTTCTAGGCGCTTTACATTTGCTGCAAAGTGATATGCAATAGAATAGTAAGTAAAATCATGCTTGAAAAACAAACAAAATGAATAATATGGTTAGGGGTGACATGCACAGGGTCAGAGCTATTTACGGCCGGCCGACTTCTGGCCGACTCGCTTGCAAGCTTGCGGCAAGCAGCTCACGCTCAGCGAGGCGCTACGACGCGCCGACGCGGCTGCGCGAGCTGTGAGCAGCGTGAGAACTTCGTCAGGGGCCTACGTCATCGGCCTACGTCAGCCGGCCTACGTCAGCCGGCCGCCGCCGCGCACAGACTCGGCGGCAGCGGCGCTGCCTGCGAAATTCATGAGTTCTCCGAGGGGCTTTATCAAGTGCGTTGTTATTATTATTATTGTTACTATTACCTGCTCTGTGAGCACCCCGAGACCCTTCAGTTGGCCTGGGCCGTCAGTACGGCCTCACTTTGGCGATTTCGAAATCCCTCTCGAGGTCTTCCAGCGAGTACCAACTGCTCAGCGAGTGTGACCTTCTCAGAGACGACGACGACACCTGCGAACGACGACAGCGAACGACCGGTCAGAACGGTCAGCTAGAACGGTCAGCTAGAATGCGGCGCGGCGTCAGCCGCCCTCCGCCGATCTCTAACGCCCGCCGCCGCCGCCGGCGCGCCAGCCCGCGGCGGGCGTTACGGGGAAAAGACGCGACGCGGCACGCCTCTACAAGGCCGCCGAGTGAGACGACCGCTGCGGGCTCGCTGCAGCGACGACTGCAGCGGCTGGTCTGAAATCTAGAGCGGCCCGTCGCTCTCCGCCGCGCCGGCGAGCGGGATGCGATGGTCGGCGAGCGGGATGCGCAAGCACGCGTCAGCGAGCTTCATTGGCGTGACATCGCCATCGCGCGGCTCCGCCACACCCCCAGCCGACGTTCCGTCCGTCCAACGGGCGCGCTCCTTGCCGGCACGTGACCTATCCTTGCCGCGACGGTGACTTTCTTTGCACGCCATCCGCTCTCTCCTTCCTTGTCGCCACGCGCTCCGGAGCGGCACACGTGGCGGCTTCGACCACCGGTATGCGAGCCCGCGTATTTAATCTGCTTCGCCAGCATACAGTACATACAGCATACAGCACGCGTTTGGGGTGGTGGGGGGGGGGTCGTAGCCATTCGTCGTTTTTCTTCATCGCGCCGCTGCCTCGCTCGCAAGCCCCTACAAGCTCACCAGCGGCGGCGGCGACAGATCTCGGGACGGTGACGAGCTGCGGCGCAGCGCCGTCTCGGCGCGTCGGTGTATGGCGCTGCTCAAGTAGTCCGAGTATCTGCAAAGTGCGGCCCAGCGAGGCGCTCGCTCGCTCAGGTCAGGCCTTGCACGAGCGCGGCGGCGGCGGCGGCGCGTCGCTGAGCATGACAAATAGAAATGGCCCGCGAAATAAAAAATAGAAATAGCCGCGCGAACGAGTCGCCCGTTATGTTCAGCGAGTGCACAGCAGAAGCGATGATGTCGAGAAACAGCGAAATGTCCTGATCTCGATGCTGCATGCCGAGCGCTCGCGGTCGCATCCGCATTTCGTAAGTTTAAACCAAGAACTCAACCTTCTAGAAGCTTCCGGCTGATCTGACCGCTACAGCCGACTCAAGCTAAACGCTTCTGCTAGGAGCAAAGTAGCGCGATGTGAGTGCGACCGTCGCTTTGCTCATACGACAAACGCGCGTTTTTTATGCCATGTTGCCTCTGAAAATGAAGACGATTAGTGTTTAGAGCACTTTTTTCGGGTGGCTATTGTTCCCAGAATCCGAGGCTACGGCGCCAGCGCATCCGCCAGCTTCCGCAGCGGGCTACTCGACGAAAGCGAGCTGGCGGCACCACGACGACGCCGAGTTGCGCCGGGACAGCACCGGCGGCAAGTGACGCGGCGCGGAGCAGCGACGCGCGGTCGCCACGTACCTGTCGCGCAGCGAGCGCCTGAGCAGGACGGGGCTGACGGGCCGTCGTGGCCGATACTGCGGCAGGGAGACGGTGCGTGAATGGCGACTGGTGCCGTGGTGGCGAGTGAAGCCCAGGTACTCGACGTCGTCGGAATCGTCTGCGCGAGTCCGAAACGCGACGAGTGGCCACGAGGTCGCGCCGCCGCGGCGTCGCTCGCCCGGAGCGCGCTTGCGCCGCGCCGAAGCGCACCGCGACGTGGAACGAGGCTGCAGGCGCTGCGGGCAAGCCGCCTCTCCAGAGCCTGCGACATCCTCAACGCAGCCTCGCCGCAGGCTCTGGAGACGCAGCCACGCGCCGAGCAGTAACCAAACGTTCACATAGAGACCGAGCGACCACGTGTTGAGGACAAACAGACAGACAGACAGACAGACAGACAGACAGACAGACAGGCAGGCAGGCAGGCAGGCAGGCAGGCAGGCAGGCAGGCAGGCAGGCAGGCAGGCAGGCAGGCAGGCAGGCAGGCAGGCAGGCAGGCAGGCAGGCAGGCAGGCAGGCAGAGAGAGAGAGAGAGAGAGAGAGAGAGAGAGAGAGAGAGAGAGAGAGAGAGAGAGAGAGAGAGAGAGAGAGAGAGAGAGAGAGAGAGAGAGAGAGAGAGAGAGAGAGAGAGATAGAGAGAGAAGGCTGAGGCTTCGCTAGTGCGCTGCAGCAGACGGTCAGCGTGGTATAACAGTAATTATAACATTACATTGAGTCATAGTTGAAATGACCCAAGTTCCTAGAGGAGAGCGGAAAACGGTGCGAGACAACCAGCGTGCAGCTCGAATGCGACTCGATGAGCGCAAACTGCCCGCTGCGTTCGGCCTGGGAATCATCAGCTGGCTATTACCGCGTCACAGCATTTTCGTGACGAGTTTTTAGTTTAAATTTTATAACAGCAGCACCAAGTCTCGCTTGACGTAAGGTGCGGTGCTAACTTACGCACAACCCGAAGCTTTTGTTTAATCAAAATTGCTTGAAAAGAAAACAGTTCATCCCTCTGCATTCGTCAATTTTGGGAGAGCTTTGGTGGTAAGATCCGAAATAAGTGGCGGGCAAGCATTTTTAATTGACCTTGTCCTTCTCTGACCAATATGTCGCACAAAACATACTCGAGTTACTCGAAGCCGCGGGTGCAAGTTGTGACCTAGGCACTGACGTCTTTAAATTACACCGTTTACTCGCGGAGATGCCTGCGATACGGAGTGCTGGCTAAGACAACATCCGGACTGACGAGGCGGCGCTATCACTGCCCAAAAATTATTATCGCGGCGCTAGAAAGAAGGAAGAACGCGTCGTGCCGTCGTCGGGAGCGGAACCCCACGACGTCCGAGGCACAGCAAGCGACAGTCACACTAGCTCGCCCATTTCTACAGACGAGCTCGCAGATCGGCTCGCAGACTGCGCGACTCCTGCGCCGCACTAAAAAAACGAGAGAGAAGGCGCCGCGTACCGTCGTCAGACGGAGCCTCGGAGCTGCGAGGCGACGACGCTCCCGACCGGTCGCCGCCGCCGCGCGTGGCCTGCAACGAACGAGCGGCCGCGCTGCGGGCGGTCGCCGAGGCGGCGGCGCGCGGCGCTCGCACCTTCGCAGCGCCGGCAGCCGCCTCTAGGAGCGCTGCTCGCTGTCTGGCGGCGCACGAAACGGCGCCGCTGAGGAGCCGCGCCGGCATTGCACGCACGATCGCGCCTGCGCCGATGGCCGGCGGCGGCGGCGGCGCCTCGCCCGTGGTCAGCGACGCTCGACGGGTGCGGTTGCCGGCGCGGCGGCGGGCGTGGGTGGATTGCGACGCCGAGGCGCGCTCACCAATACCTTGATCCGCCGACCTTCACCCGTAGACAAGCCGATGGTCTCGCACAGTCTCGGCGGTCGACCTGCGCGAGAGGCGGCAGCTGCGGCGAGCGGCGGCAGCTGCGGCCGATCGGCGCCGATCGGCCCGCGCGCTTGGATAGACGCGTCCCCTGGATAGACGGATAGACGCGTCCCCCGGGCGCGAGCCTGGCGAGCCCGGGGGACGTTCGGCGCAGCTACAACGGCCGGCGCTCGGCCTGCGCTACCGCCTCACCCGCGGAGCTCCGTTCCGGTGACGTCGAGTGGCGCTTTTGGCTGCCCTTGGCGTCGGCCGGGCTGCGTTTCGGCGGCCATCCGGGCATCCGGTGGATCAACGACCGGTCGACCTGGGCAGACGAACGATACATACATATGTATGCATCTATATATATATGTTATATATGTATATATATATATATATATATATGTAAATATATATGTGTGTGTGTGTGTGTGTGTGTGCACGCGAGCGCGTGTGTGTGCGCGTGTGTGTGTGCGAGTGTGTGTGCGCGTGTGTGTGTGCGCGCGTGTGTGTGCGCGTGTGTGTGCGCGTGTGTGTGCGCGCGTGTGTGCGCGCGTGTGTGTGCGCGTGTGTGTGCAGACGAACGAACGCTCGGAAAATGGCGGCGGTGGAAACTCGGAAGTATCGATACGCTTCGCGGCAGACGCAAGAGCTAGTGCGCAGAGCGGTTGAAAGCGGTGCATTGCGGGAATTGCGACGTTCGGGACAGCAAATCCACTTAAGATGCGGAGTTGTTTCACCAGCCTGCAGACGTCGTATTGCACAGTCAGGAAGACCCGCTTATAGTTGCCCAAGTCGCAAATGAACAAATTCGGCAGTCACAAATGTACAGACCAGCTTGACTGCAATATCCTTCCCTAAGTGGGTCCACAATTTCTTTAAGTTTTATACCTTAAAGTACGCGGAAAAAACGCCGGACCTGATTTAGCCGTCAAGTGAAATGTCACGCTAGAACTGGGCACACAGTTTTTTTGCAGATGCTACCGATGATACGCTGGCACAACCCATTTTGAGGGTTGGTCTTTTTAATTTCTGGGTAATACTTTGTTTATCCATAACTAGTAAGTTGGTTTTATCGAAATTCAATTTTAGAAATGTACCTGCCATCCATGTGCGAATCTCAGCAATAAATGATGCAACGGATTAGGGAGAGTTCGACGTGCTGGAAGGCAGAGAGGAATCAAAGCACTGGTGCAGCTGAGCGCTATCTGCATGCTGCATAAAAATCGTAGTCAAGATAGTGCTTGGCAATTGCATCGGCAAGAGGAAGAGTATGAATTGTGAAAATAAGTTGAAAAAATACAAATACATTGGTACCCCAAACTTCGGAGGTTCCTCCGATGACTAACGTCCGTTACAATCAATACTCAGAAATCTGCCGCTGAGCTACTGTCTAAAGCATTGCAGTGCAGTGCAGTAATGTAATGTAATGTATCTCCGTCAGTAACTCTAAAAAGTCATATAGACCATGTGGGTGTTACGAAGGAGAGTTTTGTGTAGCCCACTCACAGCCTAAGCGGCTTTCGGTATGCATTCGGTACCCAACAGACTTCGTCTCACGCAACAAAGAGAAAGTAGGAAGCATAGCAGAGTCAGGAGAGCAGTTGAGGTAGTGAGTAGCATGGAAGTAGCAGCTCAGGACTGCTGAAAAGGATGAGCCATAGTCGGCAGCAAGAGAGTAGATGTCGTTGCATAAGAATTGTGGAAGCAAGTTCCACAGTCTAGGACCTGCAGAGCTAAAGCTTCTGTCGCCAACTGTCTTTAAGCGGAGGAATGGGACAGCTAATTTATTGTCCACACAAGACCTGAGGGCGCGAACAGGCTGAAACTGATGCAGCAGTTCAGCTAGGTACGAAGGAGCCAAGCCGTGGCGGGCCTTGTGGGTCAGCGTAAGAACTTTGCTCTGTATTCTTTGCTCAACCGGCAACCATCCTAGCTCTTTCAGCAGAGGTGACACGTGCTCAAACCGCTGGGACTTGAAGACCAGCCTTGCAGCCATATTCATAGTCCGCTGTAGTGGCATAATAGCTGTCTTTGGCAGCCCAGCCAAAAGGGAATTACAATAATCAAGCAGAGACAGAACTAAAGAGCTAGTTAAATTTTTTACAAGCCACTGTGGGAGACAGCTTCTAATCTTGGATGGGGATCGGATGTGATGGCTAGCTGCAGAGGCAGTATTCTGAATGAAGCTTTTGAAATTGAGGCAGCTGTCGAACACGACACCTAGATTACGAGCACGTGGTGAAGGTCGCACAATAGCATCACCTATTAGAACAGCAAAGCCTTTTAATCCAGCCACACGCTTAGGGTGACCAATGAGAAGCAGTTTGGTTTTATCGTCATTTAATTTCAGGAAGTTTTCCTACATCCAGGATCAAATATCGGCAAGGCAAGCATTCAGTTTCTCAGTTGCTGCAGCAGATTCCGACGGTTTAAATGACAAATACAACTGAGTATCGTCAGCATAGAAGTGATATCCTATTCCATGGGCCTTAATCACTTTTCCCAGAGGTTGCGTATAAATTGAGAACAGCAAGGGACCAAGTACAGACCCTTGAGGGACTCCACAGGTGACCCTTCTCATGTCTGAGACCTGACCCCCACACGACACGGATTGAACACGATCAGGTAAGTATGATTTAAACCACGCCAGTGCTTCGTCTGCCAGACCGATCGTTGTTCTCAATCGTTCCAATGCAGCCTAGCCGAAACGATAGACGCTCAAGAAGGACTTGTTGATAAATGCTACCAAACGTTGCTACCAAGAGATCCAGCATAACTAGCACTCAGAGAGACTCGACCTAACTCAGAGTTCTTGAGAAAAGCGTTATTCGCCGACGACAGTGCCGGCTGTGTCGAGTAATTAGCTTGAAAGTCTGGGTAGAACTTGCTTGATTTCAAATTTCATAGGCAAGTTTAGCTGGTCTAACTCTACTTCTTTCCAGTGTCTTTGATAGCAACGGCACTAGGCGGACTGAAATCAGCTATCAGAAAATCTGGATAAATCGGCCTGCAAACTCTAGCGCAGCTGCTCGTGACCAGATCGGGGCCGCCGAGACTCTTGAGCAGATAGGCGCCGCCGCAGCGCTGTGTATTGGACCAAAATCTGACCTTTGACGCAAACGTTCCGAAAAACAACCCCGTGCGACCTCACGCCCGGAGTCGGTGTGCGTTTCCGACACGCATTGAGCGAAGAATTACCAAGAATTTTACGTCAGTACGATGCGAGAGTGCTATTTCTACATGTCTTACATGCGACGGAACGGTCAGCCAGATTTTGCAGGATTTGTTTTATCGAACGCTGGCCTTGAGCGCCGCGCGGCGGCGGCCGACAGCCGGAATCCGGCACAGCTCAGACGCGCAGGCCGCGTTAAGGTTCAGACGGCAGAAAATGGTCAAGTCAAAATTCCACCCAATTCTACGAATGCTTAGAATCAGTCTGTCGTTGACGGTTTCGTCAGAGCGTACAGTCAGGCGCAGTCTTCCACCAAAGCCGCGAGCGTCCTTCGGACGCCCGCGTCCATCTTTCGTAACGCCGCGCAGCGTGCGGCCGTAAACCCACGCCGACGTCCTCATCGTCTTAATTCATATCACTACTCCTGAGTAATTTGCAATTTCATTGGCGTTTGGGGCCTTCGCACTACGTACGGACGGACGGCTGGACGAATGAAAAAGCCAATGCGGGAGCAGACGCGGGGCGGGACTCACAACTCTCGCCCTCCGCCGCCGCCGCTGTACCGCAGGCGCATGGCAATTTTAACTGGCAACTTGGCAGTTGGGCAATTAAACTGGCAATTCGGCGCTGGCACGCCGCCGGTCGCCCTCACCTTCCGAATGAGGAAGCCGGGCCGCTCGGCGGCGGCACTTTCGTTCAGTGACAGAGAGGACGCCCGCAGCGACGGTGACGGCGACCTGGAACGAGACAGCGACGCCGCAGTGTGCTGCTGGAAGCTTTTGTCAGCGTCCTCTTCGTCGGGATAGACGAACGTCCTGAAAATCGAGAAAAGGAAACGAAGGGATAGCGAGAAACAAGGAGAGAACTAGCGGCCGCTCTCTAGGAACTCGTCTCCGCGTTAAGGGTCGTTTTTGCTGAGGGCCTGTCACCTCTATACGGGAGGGGGGCGATCCGTTCCCTCGAGGATTCCTGTTCAGACTGAGATCATTTCAGGACAGATCCCTGGAGGACGGATCGTGCGGAGAGGCTTTGGCGCACACCTTTAGGTCGTCTTCAAAAATGAGGCATGGCAATTTTCTAGAGGGGCTATTGAACGAGAAAGCGTCTGTATATCTCCGTCTGAAACTCCGCAAAGCCATACACACTTATGTGTGTCTTGCGCACGGTTGTTTTGCATAGCTCACTCGCAGCCTAAGCGGCTTTCGGTACGCATTTTCGGTAGCCAACAGAATTCATCTCACGAAACAAAAAGAAAATGGGAAGCATACCAGAGTCAGGAGAGCAGCTACGGTAGTGACTAGTATGGAAGTAGAAGCTCAGGACGGCAGACAAAGATCTGCAATATTCGGCAGCAGGAGAGTAGTTGCCGTTGCGTATGAATTGTAGGAGTGAGTTCTACGGTCTATGACTTTTGCGGGGGATTGCTCCTCTGACCTCATGGCATTAACCTCGTGCGGCGTGTGGTCTTGCGGCGCTGCCGCGATTTTGCGGTTTTATAAGTTTGCTTTATTAAGGTTTATGGCTTTATGAGTTTATGTTTTGATTGAGGGTGAGTCACTGCCTGAAGAGAACTCCACTAAGCCATACTGACTGCTGCGGGTCTTGCACAGGAGAGTTCTGTATAGCACAGTCGCTACCTACGTGGCTTTCGGTACGCATTCGGTAGTCAACAGACTTTATCTCAGGAAGCAAGGAGAAAATGCGAAGCATAGCTGAGTCAGGAGAGAAGTTGCGGTAGTAAATAGCATGAAGTGGCTGCTCACGACGGCAGAAAAGGATCTGCAATAGTCGGCGGGAGGAGAGTAGTTGTCGTTGCGTATGAATTGTGTGAGTCGAGTTCCACAGTCTAGGAACAACAGAGCTAAAGCTTCTGTCGCCAACGGTTTTTAGGCGGAGGAATGTAGCAGCTAATTTATAGTACACACAGGACCCGAGGGCACGAGAAGGCTGAGACTGGTGCAGCAGTGCAGCTAGGTATGAAGGAGTCGAGTAGCGGCGGGCCCTGTGGTTCTCAGCGTAAGAACTTTTGTTAGAAATCCATCCTTTGCGGTCGGATTTATCCTCTGACCTCATGGCATCGACCTCGTGCGGTGTGTGGTCTTATGGCGCCGTCGCGATTTTAAGATTTTATGGGGTTTGTCATTGAGGGTTGTGGCTTTATGAGTTTATGTTTTGATTGAGAATGAGTGACGGCCTGCAGAGAAGGGACGGTGCGGGAACGCGGGCGCAGGTGAGAAAAATATAAAAAATATATAACTGATTTGTATAGCACCCCAAGAGAGCTTAATCTCCATTCAGGCGCTTCACATAGGCCACGGGGGCTCGACCCTACGACCTCAGCCATACCTTGGTCGCCGGGGCGAGCACCTTGACCGCTGGACCAAACCGGCTTTGCACGGCTGTGAGCCGTCGCGCTGCGAGCACAAATACACAGTTGTTCGAGGACAATCGACGTTTCCGTTTCCGTACCGTCGCGTGCTTGCTTGCCGTCGGAGCGTCAAATCTCACGGCGCGCGTCGAAGCCGAGGAACACGGCCCCGCGCCAAAATCCTCGTCGTGACAACCGGGCCACTTTTCCGCTTTTCGCTCGCGCGCTTTATCCGCTCAATACCACGCACCGAATGGGCTTGAAGGCTTATCGAACGCCCTTCTAGACTAGTGTTCGTACGGAACATTCGCTCCGCCCGTCGACAACGGTGCGGCGGTCTTCAGATTCAATAGGTTTAGAAGTCGAAAGCGCGGTGGCGCGTCCATCCAGAGGGTCGGATGCGTCGGACGCCGCCAGGTCTATCTATGTATGCTATAGGCTGTAGGCTATGCTTGCTCGGTCGACTCGATCTGCTCGATGGCGCCTCTGTCGTTCCTCGTGCTTCGATCGCACGCGAGCGTCTGCTTTTGCTTTCGGCAATCCTACGTAGCGTGCGCACTCAGGGTGCGCTTGCGCCGATCCTGTGGTCTAAACCACAGATCCCACTGTCGGACAGCCGGCTGGCTAGAAGTCGGAAGCCTTGGAGGTGAGGAGAGGCAAAGCGCAGACGCCGCAGCGCAGGCTGCGCCGCACGAGGTCGACCTCTTACCTAGCCCGCTGTCGCGAGCGTGAAGTCCGTCCGCCGCCGCCACCGCTGTCATCGAGCTGCAACGCAGCCGCGCGTGCGATCGGAGCGATCAGAGAGCGATCGGAGCGATCAGAGAGCGATCGGAGCGATTAGAGAGCGATCGGAGCGATCAGAGAGCGATCGGAGCGATTAGAGAGCGATCGGAGCGATCAGAGAGCGATCGGAGCGATTAGAGAGCGATCGGAGCGATCAGAGAGCGATCAGAGATGTCAGACGTGGCCAGCTTTCGCGCGAGCGCTGCACGACTGTCGCGCGTCGGCGTCGCCGCAATCTAGCACCCTCAGTCCGCCGCGAGGCCGCCCAGACGCGCGCACGCGCGCGCGCGTGCGCGCGGGAGGAGCGGGCGGCCTACCAGCTCCACCGCGTCCGCCTTCACTTGGCGCCGCCTCGGCTTTCCCGGCACGCGCGTCTCCACGACGACGGCATTGGTGGAGAACTCCATTTTAGGCGCTATGCCCTACGCGGCGTAGAAAAAACAACAAAAATGATAATGTTAGCTGATTTTGCAGTCTCGTTTGCGTCGCGGCGGAAGAACCTCCGCGGGTGCCACAGCCGCTTGCAGTAGGGAGTAAAGGATCGCCCACTGCAGGCCTCGCCTCTCCGGCTATCGCGGCCCAAGAAGAGCGTGCTCGCCGGGCGGCATCGCTCGCGCGCGCGCGCGCGCGCGCGCCTGGCGGCGGCAAGCGGTCGCTGGGGGCGCGGCGGTCTCGCGACGGGCCGCTCGTACGCACGGGAAAGCTGGGCGTCCTCTCCATCAAGACGGCGCGGTCCGTGCAGCCGTAGATGGGCGACAGCTGCGGGTACGGGTACAGGAAGTCTCGGGCGTTGTTCTCATGGCTGGCCAGCAGCCTCGAACCGGTGGGATCCGCGTCGGACAGCTGAATCAGCTCGAACAGGAGAGGCTCGACTGCAAAAGAAATATGAATTCGATCGACGGCTCCACGCGCTCTACAGCGAGTGGGCTTTTTTTATTTCTCGCTGAGCGGCCGAGTCCTGCGCGCCGGTGAACTTACTCTCCAGCAGCGCCGACACTTCTGACGGGTCGATGGCGGTGTAGAAGGTCTGCAAGAACATTCGGCGCCTGGTGCATCCGACGCTGCTTCCCGCCCCCCTGCCGCCCCTCCCCCGCCGTCGCTGCTACGCCGGCGCAAGTTGCGGCTCGGTCTGCTAGTGATGACGTGGCCGGCGCGAACGCGGTGAAATTGACGGTACCGTCGTCTGCTGCCACAAAGTGCGGCGGCGACGTGCTGCCGACTTCCGCCGCACTTTGAATCCAAGGGGCGGGGAGCTAGCGCTGCCGCAGGCGGAGCGCTCGGCGCGCCACCGCGCGGCGGCGCTCCAGCGGCCTAGCGGCGGCGCGAGCGAGGCGCGAACGGCAGACGACCGAGCCGCCGCGGCCGACGCGCGGCTCACCTTCTCGAACTCAAAGGTTTCTTGGAATATCAGCGGAAACACGGGATCCGTCAGACGCGTCCTCCGATAATGTCCGAACAGGTTTATGCTCAAGTAGACCTCGTTGTTACTGCGCAGCCACACACCGGGGCACGAGACCTGCGAGAGACCGCGATAGTTCGCGGCGTCATGCGGGCATCGGCGCGCGAAAGTGGATGGCCGCGAGGCGGCGGCAGCGGCGGCGGGATGTGCGTGCGCGCTCCGTTCACGCTGGAGGTGAACGCGGAGCTGAGCTCGAGAGCGAGAGTTCGCGGCGTCGGGCGAATCTCGCGCCGACGCGTGCGCGCGCTCCCGAGGTGACGGCCGCAACGAGGAGGCGGCATGTGGCGGGATGTACTGCGCACGCGCCGGAGGCGACCAAAGTAAAAGTAAAAGATAAGTTGATTTAACAGCCCCGCTTACGTAAGCGGAAGAAGAGCGGGAATCTCGGGACATCGCCGCCGCTTGCAGCAAGCAACAAGGGATTGTCTGCTGCACGACTCGAACCTGCGACTTGGGTCGTGAAGTGCGAGCACCTTACCCCCAGGGCAAGACTGAGTCCGAGCCTTTCACTCGCGCGCGAGATACCGGATCGAGGCTGGGGACGGGCGCGTCTCGTTCGTCACGAAGTATAACGTCAACGAATGGCACTGTATTTGCTGTAATTGCTACTGTACTGTACTGTAATATCACAGCTGCTTGTAAGCTCTTACATTTAAGCTCTTGGTTCGTCGAACGTTTGCTCTTTTTTCGGCGCTTCGCACGTTGCGTTTCGTCACGATTTCAATTTTCGCGTTCATTTTTATTCGCAAATCCTTCACTAGTTCATCATTCTTTTATTTTTTTTTAAGTCACGTGCAGCATGCGCCATAATTTATTCCTCGGCCAAGCAGGCAGGGGTCTGCGACAGCACGGCATTCTAAGGAGGTGCACGAAATCCGACAACCGACCGCGCGACAGCAGCCGACCTAATTGACCTACTTTTTCCTATTTATAAACTCGCGATTCTGCAGGCCAAGCACATCGAGTAAAGTGGGTACGACGCGAGCTGCTCGCGCGGCGATACAAGCGCTGCTCCGCAGCTGCGAGTTGGCGCCGCTCCGGAGCTGCGAGAAGGCACCGCTCTCAGCGCCGGAACAGAGAGAGCGGCGCCTCCACGCGAAGGGAACGGATCAGCTTCGCACTCGGCGTTCAATTTACGTTGCTCATCGCTCCCCCTCCGGCCGAGGACCGACGCTCGCGGTGGCGGCGGCGGCAGCAGCAGCAGCGCGTCGCTACGCCCGGGGGCCCGGCGAGTGCTCGCCGCGGCGGAGCGCCGGCGGCGAGAGTAAAGAGTTGCCAGGCGGCGACGGCAGCGGCGGTCCGCGTTTTGTAGCTAACCCCTTTTGCGAGCGAGCGTAAGTGGCTGCCAGTGTGAACACGGCGTATTCACCAGCAGCCTGGAGAGAAAGGAACAGAAGCAGAGACACCAAACCGTAGGATTCTACACATTTCCGACCATAGTTACTACGTGGCGCTGGCTACAGCGACGACGCGCCGTGGCTCACGCGGTGGCCCTAGAAGTCTAATGGCGCCTTGACGACGGCGTGGCGTTCGGCCGGCTCCTCCTCTCACCGGAGTAGAGCGGATGCCTAGCGCTGGAACTGCGGCTACTAGCCACCGAACGGGTTAACCGGGGACCGACAATCACATAGCTGGCTCGTGGCTGGCTCGTGGCGCGTTGGGTGGAGCAGACGACGAAGACAGCCAGACGACATGGCGGCCTCGCAGGGCGCGATTGACCATTGGCTTCGCGTGCCTCCGCGTTCCAGGCGGCAGCAGCAGCGGCGGCGGCAGCCTCCATCACTAACCGAGGCCTTCACCGTTGCCACGGCCGGCGCTACGGAGCTACGGCGCGCAGAGACATGCTCGCCCTCGCAATTCCTCTGCTATTCCGCCGCCGGATTTGATGCTCGAGACTAAGAGCCGAGTTAAGAAAAAGACTCGATCGGTTCATTCGAGATTTTTGGCCACGAGATGAAGTCACTAGCGCGTTCCATGGGCGTGCGACCAAACCTCTTGTGGCCAGCGGGTGGGGAGGGGGTCGCATTCAGACTCCCTTCCAAGGGGGGGGGGGCGGCGTGCACCTGCCGTGTCAGCAGTCTTAGTCAGTAACTACGGACGGCATCGGTTGGAACTTGAATACAAGAAGTTTTTATTTCCGTCTGAATATTTCGACATGCCATTGGGATATACGCCTCACAGCGGCATGTAACTGCCGGAAGGCCGCCCGGAGCGTGGCGGCAGGCACGGTCGGACAGCCTCGGCCGCGGGACCGGAGTGTTAGTACTGTTAGTGCAGGTTTTCGCGTACTGGCTGAACGCTCTGGTCAACCGCCAAACGCTCAGGTACCTACCATGTGCACGGTCAAAGTAACATCGACTCTCAGTGCTTTCCGCGTCATCTCGAGACGAAGGCGCTGCGCGCGGTATCCTGGTACACACAGTCCGGCTAGCAACCCGGCGACGCTGCAGCTCCCTGCGGGAAGTAACGGATTTAGACCAATCAGATCGCTGCGGTGCTGGGGGCACTTCCAGGGAAGCGTCAGTTTGACCTTCAGCTGAGAAGCTGCTATCTGCAGACGTAGAAGTGGCAATGTCTTTATGCTATGGTTTCCGCACGAAGATGAAAATATTTTATATTATTTATAATATTACTAAAGAGTAACATTAGACTTAGCTGTAGCTGATAGGCCACCTTGCGCGATGGCTTGCCACTGTCGCCCACCCAGGTCCGCGGTGCCCGCCCGGTGGCTGTAAGGGCAGGCGGGAAGCTGCAAACCAACGCTAGTATTCAGTCCTGCTATTCCGGTTCTGCTATGCCGGTCCTGCTATCCTCTCCTTCCTTTCTTTACTCCGGAGCTACCGGCCGACGCCCGCGACCGCTCGCAACGCGCGTGATGGCGCTGCTCGCCCGCCCTCGCACTGGCGTCACTGCAGCTGTCGCCTCGCAACTCGCACGCTGGGGTTACGTCTTTTCGTCGCGCGGCGCCGTGCCACGCCGCGAGGCCCTGCCGACTCTCTTCCCGGGCCGAGCGAGCGTCGTGAACGCTCCAAGAGACGGTCGTCCTTAAGGGGCTACAAAGGTGAGCACCGATTGTCAGCGGAAGAAAGGTTCGACGCCATCCTCCGCGTGCTCGCTGCGATGCCCGTCCCCTTTGGGCGGCACTTCGTCCGCCGACACTCATCACCCAAGTTTTAGCGCCGTCTTTTGAAGCACTTTACTAGCCATGTTTTTTATTAGTAACGAACGTTCGAGGTCACGTGCGCAGAGGAAGCTATACGAAAGCGACTAGTCAGGCAGGCGACCTGTGGGGCCCGTCCGAGAATAATAATAATAATAATAATAATAATATTGCACTTGATAAAGCGCCCTCAGAGAACTTAATCTCTTTCTAGGCGCTTTACATTTGCTGCAAAGTGATACGCAATAGAATAGTAAGTAAAATCATGCTTGAAAAACAAACAAAATGAATAACATGGTTAGGGGTTACATGCACTGGGTCAGCATGCAAATGTGGTTAGTGGCAGCATGAACAGTGTCAGCACGCATAAGCACATCGAGGACGAATCACAAGGACCCACTAAATGCTGTCCTAAATAGGTATGTTTTTAAGTTTCTTTTAAATGTGGTCAGGTCAGGTGATGTTCTGATGCAGGTCGGGAGGGAGTTCCAGGCTGTGGGAGCATACGAGCTAAATGCACGGTCTCCAAAGGATTTAAGGTTTGTACGAGGTATTTCTAGACTGTTGGATTCCGAAAAGCGAGTGGTACGATGCTTGGCCTGATGAGGGAGAATATCGGAGAGATAGGCTGGAGCCATAGAATGAAGGGACCTAAAAGTGAGCGACAAAACCTTGAAGTCAATCCGTTGCTTGACTGGTAGCCAGTGCAGGTCGGCGAGAAGTGGAGTAATGTGGCAACTGCGACGCTCACGACAGACAAGCCTAGCTGCAGAGTTTTGCACCAGCTGCAATCGCCTGATCGCACATGCTGGTAGGCGAAGATACATGTCCGAGATACATGACGAGCAGCCGGGCGGGCGGGGGACCGCGCAAGTTCGTGCGCCAGCCGGAGAAAGAGACGAGGAGGATGGATGCTATGTGAGTGAAGGAAATTTATGGAAAGCTGAGGAATGGGATCGCAACGTTCTACCGAAAGCCGCTTAGGCTGTGAGTGCGCTATACAAAACTCTCCGGCGTAACACCCACGTGGTCTTAGCGCGAAAAAGACGAAATCTCGGGGACCCAGCAAGTGCTGCGATAAGCAGGTGCGGACGTCAGTCGGACGTGAGTTCCAGGCTCTGGGGGAGCATGCGAACTAAAGGTGCGGACTGCAGACGACTCGCCAGCCATCGCCATTATGCCGCGTCGCCTGACGCCTGCGGATCGCGTGGACTGACGCCGGCGGCCGCGCTCGTCGCCGCAACGGCCGCTGACCCGCTGTCGATCCGTTCGCCGAGGCGACGGCGGCGGCACGGGCGGCAGGTCGGCGCGAGGAGCAGAGCCGCCGCGCCAAGGAGGATTTCAGGTTGGTTAGAGATTGACTTGGGTCAGAAGAGAGAGTAGTGAGATGTCAAGCTTGACTAGAAAGTTTTTATAGGTAGAGATAGCTCGAGCAAGTGAATGATGGGACCAACAAGTGAGGGTCAAAACGCTGAAGACGATATGCTGCTTGATGGGGAGCCAGTGCAACTCAGCCAGAAGTGTAGTCTGGCAACTGCGCCGGTCACAGCGCACATGCCTGGATGTAGAGCTCCCCACCAACTGAGAGCGCCTAATTGTGCAGGTTTGCAGACTTGCAGCTAGTGAGTTACAGAAGTCGAGATGGGCTGTCACAAATGCATGGGCCAACCTGAAAATATATAACAATATAATTCATTGGCAAAGGGCCCCAAGAAAACATAATCTCCATTCAGGTGCTTCACGTATGCCTCCGGGCTCGAGCCCACGACCTCAGCCAGACCTTTGTCGGGGCGAACACCTTGACCGCTGGACCAAACCAGCTCGGCGAACTAAGATAGGGTATCCCTGTCTAAGCGAGCCAGAATTTTAGCAATGCTACTTAGGTGGAAGTAGGCAGACTTTACTGTAGAGCTGATGTGGCAGTCTAGTAAAATATCACTTTAGAACAGGAGACCTAGATTTGGTGCAGACGCTAAATAATAATAATAATAATAATAATGCACTTGATAAAGCGCCCTCAGAGAACTCAATCTCTCTCTAGGCGCTTTACATTTGCTGCAAAGGGAAATGCAATTGAATGGTGAGTAATATCATGCTTGATAAACGAACAAAATGAATAACATGGTTAGGGGTGACATGCACAGGGTCAGCAAGCAAATGTGGTTAGTGGCAGCATGCACAGTGTCAGCACGCATAAGCACATCAAGGACGAATCACAGGGACCCACTAAATGCTGTCCTAAATAGGTGTGTTTTTAAGTTCTTTTTAAATGTGGTAAGGTCAGGAGGTGTTCTGACGCAGGTCGGGAGGGAGTTCCAGGCTTTGGGAGCATACAAACTAAATGGACGGTCTCCAAAGGATTTGAGGCTAAAGGTGATATGCTGGTCGAACATATTGATGAAGATTGCTAATAGTTTTTCAATTTGAGATATTTTTCTGCGATTCAAGTGCTGATTCCAGCAATGCATTTAGCAAGGAAGTTGAGAGAGTTCGACGTGCTGGAAGGCAGGTGGGAGTCAAAGCACAGGCACGGCCATGTGTCTCGTCAGTATAGAGATGTCGTATGCATAGAGAAGGGGTATTACCTTACTAAGTATCTTCGGGGACTAATTGAACTCAAATCATCTTTTTACCGGTGGTGTTCAAAGATGTCTTTGATGCATACTCTAGATGGCTTAGGATAAAGATTTTAAAGATATAAGAAGGCATTCGATCATGCTTCCTTTGCAGCAAATTCAAAATGCCTAGAACGAGACTGAGTTCTCTGAGGGCGCTATAAAAAATTATTATTATTTTTATTATCAGTAACACTGCCGACTTATTATCTAGTGCTGAGACGAATTGTTTCATTAGGCCCAGGGTGCTGGGCAAAGTGGTGGTTATCTTCAAGGGATCTACCCGGAGACATGGGCTTGGTACTGGACATGGTCCTGCTCCCCATGGACCCCTCGGCCCAGTCCGTGGACACGTGGCAAGTTCACGTGGGAGTGCGTGGTGGAGACTGCTGTTCCAAATGCAAAGATAGCAGGAAAATTCTGCAAAACCTCCTATGGAGACCCATCAGAAAGAATGTCACCATTCATTTTGAAGTCTCCGACGACCACCACCCCCCCAGCCAAACTCATCATATCATCAGATGTCGAGCACTCTTGACGCCTGTATAATCATCGAATGAGGTTCGCAGAGTGAGCCAGAGAAAAAGATGGATGCGTGTTCTCATTAGCGAGCCGCCGCACAGCTTTGAGGCTGAAACTAAATGGGCTGCTCAAAGAAGGAGTGCCACACTCATTCCGGTTACTGGCGATTCCCAGGTGCCTCGAACTAACCAGTCGCATTATGGCGGAAGCAGCAGGCGTCATCCTGATTAACGAAAATGCCGGGGATAGCTTGGTGACGCGTCCTCCGATCTGTGACTTAGCGAACTTTGACCCATAAGTTCCACTGCATCAGGCTGCAACGCTCGACATTCGATTTATTGAGATCGAAGTATCCGACTAAGTGTCGTCCATGTCCTTTTCGGCTGGGGCTTCTCTACGGGCTTTTCGCCGCCGAAGCAGGAGTAACTCCGAGATAACTTCAGAACAACTCCCGCCGCATCCCGATATACCCCTGAAGTTTTCACGTGGATCTTCAACGTCTTCATCGCTCTCAAGAGTTGTTGCTCTCTTCTCTTCTGAAGACGCCCGACCTCTCGTCGTGCAGATCGAGTGTAGGAAGCAAAGGCAGCACAGCAGGGTGAACCGGAAGCTGGTGGATGGTGGGTTGGAGGGTCTGAGTGTGCGATAGCAGGTGCATTCTTGCCTATCCGACGATTCTTGGACGCGGCGATCATTTAATCTCTGTTAAGGAATTATTCGACGTGGGGGGGGGAGTCCTGATGCCTCTGTGCTGCCTCGGAGGCTGCTTACTGTGATCGTCCTTTCTGTGCTCGTGCGTGCTGACACTGTGCATGCTGCCACTAACAAAACTTGCATGCTGAAACTGTGCATGTCACCACTAACCATGTTTTGCCTGTTGTTTATTTCGCATGCTACCACTAAAAATTCAATCTAGCTTCCTTTGTAGCAATTGTAAAGTGCCTAAAAACAGATTGAGTTCTCTGAGGGCGCCATGTCAGAATGCATTATTATTGTCATTGCTATTATTATGCTGTTCGTTATTATATTTGTTTATCAAGCATGATATTACTCACCATTCAATCGCGTTTCCCTTTGCAGCAAATTTAAAGTGCCTAGAAAGAGATTGAGTTCTATGAGGGCGCTTTATCAAGTGCATTATTATTATTATTATTCTTGACACACGGGAAATCGTTGGTCCGATGATGGATCGCCCTTGGTAGCAGAAAGCTCTCCCAGGCGAAGGATGAGAACGGCATGTGCATTCGAAGGTGTGGGGGAAATGGTCTCAGCTTGGCTTCGCGGAAAGCTATGTTGGCCTCCCCAACCAGCCAGCCTGCTGTGCGCGGGTTCAGAGTACGTGAGTACGTTTCCACAATGGGCTGCCATTGTTGTGCAATTGGGGGGAGGGGGGCTGAATTTGGGCAGCCGAGCATTGCACCGTCGACCGTCACATTCCAGGCCTGTCTCGGTGCCTTGGGGTCGGTGCATTCACGTCGCTAAGCTACTTGAGCACTTGAGCCGACGCCAGCTCGAGTCCGAGGCTGGGAAAGCGAACTTTCTAGAATCCTCTGTCCAGTAGCAGTTGCTCGAGTGGTCACTGGGCTCCAGCGGCATTATTGGGCCAGCTTCTCAGATTTTGTCACTCACTTTGAGGCCTCTTCACTCTCTCGCTCCAGCCTACTTATCGTCGCTGCTCCCCCTCAATCAGGCCACGCATCGTGCCGCGCCTCCATCGAGCGCTCTTCTTGCTCGAGCCGCTCGAGGCGGCATTTCGAACAAAACCTCGAATGTCATGAAGATCGCGCCTTTACTTTGTGCATTCTCAAAGCGGGGAACTCACTCTCGACTGGCGCTACGACAAAACTTGACTTGAAATTTTGATAGAAGCTAAAAACTGCGTTTGCTGTACCTATGAGTTGTCGTTTGTGTGCTCCTGCGATCTGGCACTGTGTATTGTATCACTAATCATGTGATCATGCTTCCTTTACAGCATATGCAAACTGCCTGAGGGCGATATACAGTGCTATTACAATGGCTCGTTTTTCCCTCTTCGAAATCCTGAAAAATTACTAAGGAAATTTGCGATAATGAATACTTAATGCTACTTCACCTTTGAATTATTAATTTCACTAATGATTGAAATGTTATACCTTTAACTTTTGAGAAAGTATTTTCTATATTAGCTACGAGAGCTTTCCTGCAGCCTGCACAGGTGAAATATACAGGTACAGTTGAAATAGTGTGCCCATCGTTCGCCCTGATTCTGTACAGGCTTTCAGAAATCGGCCTTGTACACCTCACACACCTTGACGTGTGCTTCCGCGAGATACTATTTCACCCTCGTCTTGTTAAGCTAATCACAGAAGTAGCAAAATTCAATTACAGTAAAGTATCAATAACGTACATATTATGCTAAAAATGTATTTATAATTGTCATGTATGTAATAAGTAGAAAGCCGATCAATACCAAGCCTGTACGACTTCGTCTTGCGATCAACAATAATAATAAAGTTAATCGCATCAAACGCGGAGCCGTTTGCCGTCTATCGCGAAAATTTGATTGAGTTAAATTAAAATGTTGTAATAAATACTACTGCGGTTACCTACGAAAAATACATTGATTAGAAAATGTATGAGTTGCTTTATTTTAAAACCGAAATTCGACCATAGCTGAATCTGCAATGCTGTTCTAGATGCTCTGGAGAATATATATATATATATATATATTCAAATTTACTTATCACTGAGTTGCGCACAATGCGTTCGCAATAATGGTCTGTGATTAGTTTTTTGAGGCATAAGAAATTAGGAAGTACCTAAGAACAAGGATAGAACAAACAAAATTATCTCAACAGCACAGTTTATGGTAGAAACTCATAATATGCCTGCGTCCACAGCGTACTGTCATTTATTAATTACGTGCAGCTCTTTTAAGGATTTACGAGGCTGCATTTGTACCCCCACACGACGAATCTGTTATTTAATGTATAGAGCGTGAAACAGCAACCTAGTCCATGCACACTACTCAGCACCGTAATGCTGACGGGGCGAGAGGTTTGAATGTAATAAGTAACTGTATCAGCAGCTTATCGAATATCACCCTTCACCGATAATGCAGATATGTGTTAGAGTGCAATTCCTCTCTCTCTCTCTCTCTCTCTCTCTCTCTCTCTCTCTCTCTCTCTCTCTCTCTCTCACTCACTCTCTCTCTCCCCTCTCTCTCCCCTCTCTCTCTCTCCCCTCTCGCTTTCTCTCCCCTCTCGCTCTCTGTATTTCATTCTCTCTTTCTCTCTCGCTCAGTCTTTCACTTTCTCTTGCTCGCCGTCTCTCTTTCGTACTTTCTGTATCTCGGCTCTCTATCTCTCTCCCTCTATCCGTGTCTAACTCTCTGTATCACTCTCTGTATCACTCTCTGTTTTTTTCTCTGCCTCACTCTCGCTTCCTTCATCTCTCCCTTCACCTCCTGTCTCTCTCTCTCTCTTTCGCTCTCTCTCTCTCTCTTTCTCTCTCTGTCTCTCTCTCTCTCTGTTTCTCTCCCTGTTTCTCTCGTCTCTTTGTCTCGCTCTCTTGTCTCTCTCTCTCTCTCTCTCGTCTCTCTCCTGTCTCTTCTTACTCCTTCTCTCTTCTTTCTCTCTCTCTCTCTCTTGCCTCTCTCTCTCATCTCTCTCGCCTCTCTCTTGACTCTCTCTGTGTCTCTTTCTGTCTGGCTGTCTCTGTCTCTTCTCTCTTGTCTGTGTCGCTATTAGCGACCGGGTATGTCGCTTGACTCCGCCCCGCAAAGCAAAACAACACCGGGTAACGACGTGCGAATCAAAAAATAGCTGCTTGGCCACAGGTGTCCTTGCGCCGAAGGTGACCCTCAACCTGGAAAAAGCGAAGGAAAATGTGGTTCCTGTTGTCACGGGCAGCTGCCGCCATAACATACACGACTGGAATGGAAGGTGCACGTACAGGTACGGTTCGCCTTGCAGACTACGTTATCAGTTCCACTTTTCTCCGTTCCAAGCCTTTTCTCATTCCCTCTCTTCTCTATTTGTCAATATTTTATCTTCCGTATTTCCATTTCTCGCTTCGTCTCTCTCATCGTCAGTATTTTATCTTCCTTTATCTGCTCCCTCGTCTTCTGTGTCTTGTCGTTAGTTCATCTCTCTTCTTCGTCTTCCCTTACCGACCTCTAGTCCATCTCCATCGCCATCTCCCATCTCTCTAATTTGTCCCTTCTCGTCGTAAACTTTGCTCTCTTCCACCCATTCTACTCTCTCCTCTCCACTCGATCCCCCACCCCAGGCATACATTGTCGCTTCTTCTTTTACGCCTTGCCTCTTTTCACCGTCTTTTACCTCTAACCTATCGTGCCTTGTTCTCTCCTGCGTCGTGCACACACTTTCTCTCCTCCACACACACTCCACTGGATTCTCTTCGCTCTCAGCTCTATGCCCTCTGCTCTTTCCTCTGTCCTTAGATCTCTGCTCTTATCCTATCCTTCTCTCTTTCTCTCTTACCCTTTCCCCCTTTCAGCCATCATTCATCAGCACTCGTCTAATCTCCTTTGTAACTAACAATCCATATACTCGTATGTCTGATCCTCTTTCAAGCAAGCCGTGCCACTTTTCATCCATTGTGATGTGAGCGCGATGCATTCGGTCGCATACAATTGTTACAGGTCCGACGTGCTGCCAAGTAGGGCAGCAGTGTACGTGCGGCGACGACTGCAAATGTGGAGACTCTTGCCCATGCTGCAATGCGAGATCCAAAGGTTAGCATCGCCCCCCCTGCACTTTTTAATGACGGTCCCTTCCTGGCGGCTCGACACGCCCATTTAAGCGTTGGAATGAATTGTTACAGGTCCGACGTGCTGCCAAGTAGGGCAGCAGTGTACGTGCGGCGATGACTGTAAATGTGGAGACTCTTGCCCATGCTGCAATGCGAGATCCAAAGGTTAGCATCGCGGCCTCGCGGCTTCAGCTTTTAATGACGGTCGCTTCCAGATGGCTCGACACGCCCATTTAAGCGTTGGAGTGAAGGCAGCTGCTAGTTATTATACTATTTTCGCGCTATTTATTGCTCTTAGCTTGAAATTTTGCTATTTCTTGTTGCTCCGTTTCTTCCTTCCTACTTGTCCATAACTCCTTCAGCCCATCTCATCATCCTCAACATCCCACCTTCCGCCCGCTGTACGATTTAAATTTAGTTTCCGTTCACTCTCACTCTCTCGAACGCCCTATGCACGTTTTTTTCTCAATGCAAAGGTTCTCGCCTCACTCACGCCTGCCGCATGTGGCTGTTTCATCCAGTACGTTGCGGTGACTTTTTAGCATTGGGTAATAATAATAATAATAATAATGTACTTGATAAAGCTCCCGTAGAGAACTCAATCTCTTCCTAGGCGCTTTAAATTTGCTGCAAAGGGAAACGCGATTGAATCGTGAGTAATATCATGCTTGATAAACAACATGAACAACGTGGTGAGGGGTGACATGCACAGAATCAGCATGCAAATGTGGTTAGTGACAGCATGCACAGTGTCAGCACGCATAAGCACATCAAGGACGAATCACAGCGACCCACTAAGGCTGTCCTAAATAGGTGTTTTTAAGTTCTTTTTAAATGTTTCCAGTCAGGGGATGTTCTGACGCATGTCGGGAGGGAGTTCCAAGTTGTGGGAGCATACGAACTAAATGCACGGTCTCCAAAGGATTTGAGGTTTGTACAAGGTATTGGTAAACTGTTGAATTCCGAAAAGCGGGTAGTTCGATGCTTGGCCTGATGGGGGAGTATATCGGAGAGATAGGCTGCAGCCAAACAATGAAGTGACCTAAAGGTGAGCGACAAAACCTTGAAGTCGATCCGTTGCTTGACTGGGAGCCAGTGTAGGTCGGCGAGAAGTGGTATGGTGTGACAACTGCGACGCTCACGACAGACAAGCCTAGCTGCGGAGTTTTGCACCAGCTGTAATCGCCTGATCGCACATGCCGGTAGGCCAGCAAGCACTGAGTTACAGAGGTCATGACGGGATGTCACAAATGCATGGACCAACTTAGACATGGTATCCTTATCTAAACAAGCCCAAATTTTAGCAATGTTATGTAGCTGACAGTAGGCAGATTTGACTGTGGAGCTGATGTGGTCGTCTAACGAGAGGTCACTTCGGAACATGGACACTTGGATTTCGAGCTGACTACTGGAGATATGCTGGCAGAGCCAATTTTGAGCGTCAGCCTTTCCAATTTCTGAGTCACTGGGTTTGCCTATAACTATTAAGTTGGTTTTATCATCGTTTAGTTTTAGAAAATTTGCTGCCATCCATATGCGGATGCCGTCAATACATGCAGCAAGTGGGTTGAGAGAATTTGAGGTGCTCGAAGGCTGGAAGGGATCAAAGCAAAGGTACAACTGAGTGTCATCCGCATAGAAGTGAAAGCCTAGATTGTGCTAGGCAATTGCATCAGCACGAGGGAGAGTGTAAACCGTGAAAAGAACCGTATCTAGCACGGAGCCCAGAGGTACCCCATATTTCAGAGGTACCCCATATTTCAGAGGTACCCCATATTTCAGAGGTACCCCATATTTCGGAGGTACCCCATATTTCGGAGGTACCCCATATTTCAGAGATACCCCATATTTCAGAGGTACCTCAGATGATCTTTGTCAATTCACGTCGATACTCGGGAGTCTGCCACTGAGATAGGACCTGAACCATTGCAGAGCAGTGCCAGTGATGCCCAGGCGAGATGAGAGGCGCTCTAGAAGTACTTAGTGATCGATGGTATCAAAAGCTGCCGAAAGACCAAGCAAAACAAGCAGAGAAACTCTACCCATGTCTGCATTCCTAAGTAGGTCGTTGTACACCCTAAGCAATGCTGACTCTGTGGGGTGATTAACTCTAAAGCCAGACTGGAACTCACTAGCAAGGTTTGCACTTATTCATTATCACAAGCTATCGTTACCAAGTTATATCCTACAATAAATAATAAATAATATAATGTAATAAATAATAATACAATAAATAATAAATGATATGCCACACACCTCATCCTCTTTTCCGCCACTGCTGCCACTCGGGTCTTCTCTTCTACGTGTATCTCTTCGCTCACACTTTGAACTTCGCCTTCTCCTTCTCTAACGCACACCTTGCGGCTGCGAGTACATCGCATTCCAATATCCTTCATCACAGCCTTGATGGAAAGCCTCGGAGCAGTCAAGTAAATCTCACGGTTCAAAGCAACAATTGCAGGTCCGACATGCTGCACAGAAGGGTAGAAGTGTACCTGCGGCGATAACTGCAAGTGTGGAGAGGCCTGCCACTGTTGCTGCTCGAAAGGGAAAAGGTTACAATGCTTGGCGTTCAATTTGCCTTCTCCCTTGGTCTTACTTAGTGCAGCTAACTTCCAAATGTGCACGCTGCACAGCAATCTCTCTTGATTTCTCACTTTAGTACTCAAAGTTTGCTCCCGTCTCTCCTCAGACTCGATTTTAATTCGCTCGCTGCTACTTTCCCCTTCTTCCTTCTCGCTCACCGATCTCTTGCCTTCTATATAGCCCTCTCTGCCCACCTCTTATTCTTCTCTCGAGCTCTCTGCCCACCTCTCCTTCGCTCTCTCCTGCGTGCCCCGTTGTCTCCTGTTCGCTCTCAAGCCTACGTCACGCCCCGTTGTCTCCGGCTCGCGCTCTGGGTCTCCCTCGTTTCGAGCTAGCTGTATTCGCAGTGTTTAACTACTAATAAGCTTTTTTGTAGCTGGGCTTTCCTCACTCTCCACTTGGCTCTGGCCTGGTCACACTTGGTGCTCTTCTCACCCACCACGCTCGTTATACAGAGCCCTTTAAAAATTATTGTGGCGCCTGAAGGCCAGTGTAACGCTGTTTGTTACACCGCCTGAATTGTCGCAATTTCAACGTTTGAAGCCGTGAATGGTTAGGCCGCGGCGACCGGAGTCCGTATCGCTATTTGATCGTTGCAGCCCGAGCTTCGTCGTCTGACTGCAAAGGTAATCAGTGATCGCCTCGTGGTTTGAAATAATAAATACACCGTGGACACTTGCTTCCGGTGCATTCGTGGATGACAGTGTCGTTTACTACTAGCCAAGCCGAACGCGAGTAGCTACGTGCGTCAGCTGTTGGTCGATATGTCATGGCCGCTTCCATCAGGACGGAAATGATCCGCATGTACGGTTCCCTTGAGTATCCAGCATAGGAACTGAGCATCGACCTGAGCGTTACCCGATTTAGCAGAATAATTAAAATAATAGTAATACATTCAGCATAGCCTTACATACATTGGTACATGGCGCCCTCAAAGAACTAAAATCTTTCTAGGAACTATACATGTGTTGCAAATGAAGCACGATCGAATGATTAGTGATTGCATGCTCAATAAAAAACAAGAATAGCATGGTTAGAGGTGACGCACAGGGTCAGCATGCATGCGTGATTAGTGGCAGCATGCACAGTGTCAGCACGCATAAACACACAGGACAAATCACATTAACCCGCTAAATGTTGTCATAAATATGCGTTTTTAGTTTTCTTTTTAAATCAATAAAATTTCCTTCGGTTCGCACAGCAGAGCCAGCCGATGAACAACGCCAACAGTTTATTGCACGACGCACTGAGCCGAAGGACTCACGGCTCTCTTCGCCCCCTTCTCCCACTCGACTTCCTCTCCTCGACTGCTGCTGTCCCCTCGTCGACCCCGATGAATCATCTAAAAGGACCACAACTGTGAGCCGGCCGACCCTGATAGTGAACCCACCGTCTGTTTACCAGCGGGTTCCCTGCCTGTGTCCACGCCACATCACAGGCGGACCACAGGCTGTGCACCGCTCCCTCGGCGATGCTCCTAACAGCCGTTCACCAGCAGCTTATCAGACGAGCCTGCTTACGATCGAACTAAAAAAAGGCAGATGTCTTGACGTAAGTCGGGGTAAGTTTCACGCTCTGGGAGCATACGAACTAAAAGCACGGTCTCCCGAGGATTTGAGATTTATACGAGGTGTGGGTCAGCATTGCTTAGGGTGTATTACGACATACTTACGAATGCAGGCGTGGGTAGAGTATCCCTGCTTGTTTTGCTCGATCTTTCGGCAGCTTTTGATACCATCGATCACAAAGTTCTTCTAGAGCGCCTCTCATTTCGCCTTGGCATCACTGGCACTGCTCTGCAATGGTTCAGGTCCTATCTCAGTGGGAGACTCCAGAGTATTGACGTGAATGGACAAAGATCATCCGAGGTACCTCTGAAATATGGGGTACCTCAGGGCTCCATGCTAGGTCCGGTTCTTTTCACGGTTTATACTCTACCTCTTGCTGATGTGATTGCCAAGCACAATCTAGGCTTTCACTTCTATGCGGATGACACTCAGTTGTACCTTTGGTTTGATCCCTCCCAGCCATCGAGCACCTCGAATTCTCTCAACTCATTTGCTGCATGTATTGATGACATCCGCACATGGATGGCATCAAATTTTCTAAAAACTAAACGATAATAAAAAACCCAGTGTGACTCAGAAATTGGAAAGGCTGACGCTAAAAATTGGCTCTGCCAGCATATCTTTTGCTGAATCAGCTCGAAATCTAGGTGTCATATTCCAAAGTGACCTCTCGTTAGACGACCACATCAGCTCCACAATCAAGTCTGCCTACTTTCGGATATTACACAACATTGCGAAAATTAGGGCTTGTTTAGATAAGCCTAAATATATCACTGATTAGATGATAAGGTGGGCCCCGAAAGTCACACACTAGGATTCTAATTATCAGCCGTGATGCTTGACATGAAATTATTACTGATTGGTTTGGTATAGCTACCAACTTACTTTATACTAGAATTATATTAAATTTCAAATTGCATTTATACTAAATGCTTAGTGGTACATTCAAATCACATACATCAGAAGACGCCGTCAGAGAGCCACTCGGGTTACGCGTGTTCATATAAATCAGGTGCATTATTTTAAAACCAACAAAGGGCTATGAAAAGTTAAAAGAGCTCGGACTTTGTGCAAGTGGCCTAAATATATAAGAGTTGATGATAATGGGTCATGCACTGTCGCTTTAAAGAGGTGGTGTTCGTAGCGACCACGATGGCGAGACAAGCTTGGTCTGTTGGATGCTTCGTGACCTTAGCGATCTTTGATCTTCGCTCGTGACTGGAGGAGCAAGGAGCGGGGATCAGATGGGTTGACTAGCGCAAGCGAGTGATGTGACCTGTGACCGATGTGTGGCTCCTTAACAAGAATCACGCCTCTATACGGCCGCGTCTTGCACATAAGAGTTCATAACCTTAACTGTGAAAAAAGCATGCGTCAGCCAGTTTTTAACCTTATCTTTGACAAATGCAGGTGCAAGCGTAGGCCAGTCATTGCAAGAATTGTCCGGTCGAGCGGGAAGTGATACACTGCGAGCTGGATGGAGTTTACCGGGTCACCGCTTTACCGATTGAGCCATCGCCACGCTCAGCCTCTGTTCTCTAAGCGAATGGCTCGAAGCGAGGCTTTAAATGACGTTGTGACGGCCAAAGTCATCTAACCTCACCCTGCACCTTTAGCAAGTTACATCATTAAAGGAAGATAGCGCAAAGCATTGCAATTTTATAGTATAATAATTAATATAATAAATAAATAATATAATAATTTTCTGAAGTTTTTATATGCCATGGAAACCACTATGAGCGTCAACTTTGTGAACAGCATTTTTGCATCCGCCCACTCGAGGCCATGCTTTTTGCAAGTCGCCGTCCGACCGCTTGCGTTTGCGATCGCTGATAAAGAGGATGCCTCCGACCAAATTTAGAATTACGTTATGAAGTGCTTGTGGCATTCCGAGAAAACATTTCTCATGAAGCTCAGACTCAAAATGTAGCGCTAGCCAGTTCGAGTCGAGGCGGCCAAAGTTCGGGATTCGTGAGCGTGCTGCGCCTACAATATGCGTCAACTGAGAGTGAGTAATTAATTAATCAACTGAGGACGATACTTCTGGTCGCTTTTAGAACCAATTACAGATGCATCGTCAGCAGCTGTCTAATCCATGATCTGTCGGTAGGGGCACTAGGTCAAGCTGACCGGTGGGCAAGTGCCCATCGAACGCTAACATCTATTGACAAAAGACCTGTGAAAACTATATATGCCCGTAGCCGCACGCACAACTGCGCGTGTGCGTGAGTGCGTGCGTGTGCTTGCTAGATATACATATCTGCCTATAAATCCATTGAACCGCGACCTTGCGAGTTCCTATTGGTGCCACAAGGGCCTGGACTTTTTAAATCACTAAACAGCGCCTCCGAGGCAAAAGTCCTTGCCCTCAGCATTTAGTGCTGTGCAGAGCTAGCAGAGGTGCGCGTCCTTAATAATAATAAGTCCTTGCTATTAAAAGGTAACGAACACTTATACACAGTAAGGACCTTGTGTTAATTTATGCCGGTACGTACTTGCTTCCCGAGGTCTCTCGATTCTTGCTGTCCTGTTCTACTTCTCTACTCTCTTGCTCTCTCAACATTACACCCGACTCTCTACTCTACACACACTGGTGTTGCATGAGTGCGTCTACTGCGCGTCCACTTCGCGTCTGCCAGCGTTCCAAATGCACGCGTCTGCCAGCGTTTCAAATGCACGCGTCTACCAGCGTTCCAAATGCCCGCGTCTACAGGCGTTCCTAACGCCCCGCTTATTTTGCCTTGCACGCAGGGCGTTTTCACCGTCTGATTAGCCGAGTGAATTGCACGCGCGTTCGGTTGCAGCGTACCATTGGCTGTAGAAAACAATGATAGCCACGATCGAAGGAGCGTGACCCGTTCGTTGACTAGCTTCATGCTACAACTCGGGCTTGTTTAGATAAGGATACCACGTCCAAGTTGGTCCATGCATTCGTGACATCCCGTCTCGACTTCTGCAACTCGCTGCTTACTGGCCTACCAGCATGTGCGATCAGGCGATTGCAGCTGGTGCAAAACTCTGCAGCTAGGCTTGTCTGTCGTGAGCGTGGCGGTTGCCACATTACTCCACTTCTCGCCGACCTGCACTGGCTACCAGTCAAGCAACGGATTGACTTCAAGGTTTTGTCGCTCACTTTTAGGTCACTTCATTCTATGGCTCCAGCCATGTCTCTCAGATATACTACCCAATCAGGCCAATCATCGTACCACCCGCTTTTCGGAATCCAACAGTCTACAAGTACCTCGTACAAACCTTAAATTCTTTGGAGACCGTGCATTTAGTTCGTATGCTCCCAAAGCCTTCTAAAGCACACAGGTGTGGCGCATAAGATGCCGCTGCGTATAGTGCATCGCGAGAAGTACAAGGATCTTATAAGGAGGCTGTCGCCTTCCGCAGACCACTCTCTTACTAGAATTGGTCCCTTTTTTAAAACCCGCTGTATTCCTGAACAAAGAATTAAGACCTCGCGGATTACCACTAGACCACTAGACCACTAGATTGCGTGCAGATGGAACGGAAGATATGCTAACAGAGCCGATTTTGAGTGTTGGGCTTTTTCAATATCTGAATGACACTTGTTTGCCCATAACTACTATGTTGGTTTTTTTTCAGTCAATTTAAGAAAGTCTGCTGCCACCCAAGTACGGATGTCATCAATACATGCAGCGAGGGTGTGTAAAGAATTCGGCATGCTTCAGTGCTTGAAGGGCTCAAAGCAGAGGTACTGCTGAGTGTTATCTGCATAGAAGTGAAAACCTAGATTGTGCTGGCAGATGACACTCAGTTGTACCTTTGCTGAAAGCCTAGAAGAAAGTGAAGGCCTAGATTGTTTTTGGCGACCGCATCGGCAAGAGGGAGAGTATAAACTTTGAAAAGAAGAGGCCTGAGCTTAGAGCCCTGAAGTATCCCCCCAGCTTAGAGCCCTGAAGTACTCCCCCCCCAGCTTAGAGCCCTGAAGTACCCCCACCCGAGCTTAGAGCCCTGAAGTACGCCCCCCCCCCAGCTTACAGCCCTGAAGAACCCCCCCCCCCAGCTTACAGCCCTGAAGTACCCCCCCCCCGTACTTAAATGGCTCCTCGGATGACCTTTGTACGTTCACATCAATACTCTGTGGTAAAACTAGGCGTCGAGAGAGCAAATCGTTGAACGCTTTCTAGTTGGTGATAAACTCCTGAGTGAGCGAATTTCCGACGTGCGGCGGGCGGGCACCGCTGCAAGAACTGGGGTAGGCAAGGGTAGGGCCTCTCTACTGGTACGGCTCTGATACATTTCAGCAGATTCACTATTGATCCTTCAGATCCTTCGGGAGTGCCTCTCGACACTCCTGGGGTATCACTGGTAATTAATTATCTTAGGGTTCTATGCAAATGTTTAAGTATAACAATAATCAAGCAGACGATGCTTGCAATTTCGGAGCTTAAAGGGAAGGTCTAGGTGTGACTGCAAGGCGTGAGTGACCCGCACCAATTTTCAGCCTAGCACGCCGAAGAGGGTTATCGAAAAACACCCCTTGAATTTGAATTTTCTACAACTGACTGATAAGGTGGTAGAGTGTCTACTTGCGAGCCTCTGATCCATTAGTAATTCTCGAGGTTACATGCAGGGACGTGCCATTACTATTGATTACCAGGTACTTCTGATCTCACCTAGGTATCACTGGCACTTGTATTGCAATGGCTTAGGTACTATCTCAGTGGACCAGCATGGAGTCTCCCACTGAGTTGAGAGTCTCCCACCGAGTCAAGTCTCCCTCGGAGATGGAATCTGAACCATTTCAGTGCAGCCCAGACACTACGCGAAACGCTCAAGAAGGAATTTGTGATCAAAAGTATCTAACGCTGCCGAAAGATCAAGCAGAGACCAAGCCTGCATTTCCTGAGCAGGTCGTTATACACCTTCAACAATGCTGACTCTGCGGAGTTATTAGCTCTAATCTCAGATTTGAACTTACTGGCTAGCTTTGAGGTCTCAATACAAAATAAAAGTTCAGTCGGTCTGCTGTTGTATGATAGTGGCTCCGGCGGCGGCTGTTCTAGTGGAGTCTCGCGGAGACACAGCGGGCGCATGTGCTCGGTAAACGGGACTCCTTTATTCCTCTCAATGGGCACATATCTATGAGACCCCAATCAATCGCAGCAGACGACACAAAATATAACCTGCATTAGTGGCCCTTGAGCTGCTTCAAAAACTATTGGCCACAGATGATGCGTGTGCATTAGTGTCAGGCGCTTCGCCAATTACAACCGCTGAAGCCGCAGGTGCACACAACACTGCCACAACTCGTTCTCGCGTCTTTGATAGGAGCGGGAGAATCGAGACTGGACGGAAGCTGTTTACGTTCTCTTGGCATAGCTTTGCGTTCTTAATTGGTGGCCTAACAACACTTTTTTTTAAAGGTGCAGGAACATTACCTGAGGCTAAGGACATATTTATTATGTGCACGGCTGCAGCAGATCTTTTTTCCGGGGGGGGGGGGTTGGGGGAGCTACATGAGGCATACCCCGGGATGCACCTGTTCGGGGGGGGTAGGGTACACGGGGCGGTTACCCGGCAACGCCAGTTCTTCTGGGTGGCTCGAATGCGGGACCTTACCGGCGGCACGCCGACAGCAGCCGCCTTAGCGGCGACTATGAGGACTACGCACCTTCTAGCCCTCATTGCAGGCACGCGTGCAGCAGACGCGAAGGAGGTTGCAGCTCGGTTGGTATCTGATGGCAAATAGAAGCATGCATTCGGTCAGTATACCGGAATTTGGCTCGTGGACATGCGAGCGATCGTTTAAAGCCAGGTCTTTAGGCTGTGCGTGGAGAATCGGAAACCAGAGCTTCGATAGCTCTGCGTGTAGAACGCTCGCCCTACGGCAAGCCCTACGTTTCGCGATCCTACATTTACGCGATCCTACATTATTTCTACGATCCTACGCTCGAGGCGAAGAAGTTTTCTTTCTCTCAGCCCCAAGGCTTCAGCCACACTTTGGTCGTGCATTCTGCCTTGCATGCGTGCATGTTCACGCAAGCATTATCAAGCGTGAGACTCCGGGCAGCAAATGCGCGCCGCCCGCAAAGCTGCTGCCGGCTCTCGACGGCGGTCGGGAGCGTGCAGACGCCGCAACCTCCGAGGCGTTTTGCTCACGTGACGCACGAGATCCGCGGTCGCATAGCGCTGCACGGCGTTCGCGGCGTCTGCTGATCGCACTTGAACGCTGCGTGCCTGCTACTCGCCCGGAGACGCTGCATTTCAAACACCATCGGGCAGTCGTGCGCTGGCCGCATTCTAGACGCACCCCGAACGCGTAAGCAGCGTGTGCGGAGACCTGCGACCGAAATGGACGTCGACGAGGGCTCGCCTTCCGGTTTTCAGACGACCTACGACGACGACAAGCGGGCCGGCTCGAGCGGCGGCGCACAGTCGGCCGAGCCGCAGTGCACGCCGGCAGCCTCCGCCGCCGACCAGCCGAAGTGCATAGAAGTGCTGGATTCTCCGGACTCGGAGTCTGCGCACGCGAGCGCCAACGACAGCAAGCTGCGCGCTGCGTCCCGTGACCTGCCGACGCATCGCGAGTCAGGTCATCTGAAAAGATGTAAGCCGAACTTCGGCTCGACGCCCGCCTCCTGCCGGCCATTGGTGTTCGGGACTTTCGTCGCTCCGAGCGGCTTGCGGCTTCCGGTTGATGCTTCGTCGCGTCGCGGCGGCGGCGTTCAGCGCACGGCAGCGGCGGCTGCGTTGGTTCAGGGCCCCAGCGAGGGCGCCAGATGCGACCGCGACGCGACAGCTTCGATTCTCACTTCGACTTCGAATCGCGCTCGGCATCACGGCTACGGAGGAGGACCGACGGCGGCCGTTCACGCGGTTAGGTACGTCGTGCCCAGCCCGCACTCATCCTTCCACAGAACGAGGAACCAGGAAAACGTGCCCCCGTGCGGCCACGCGCCGACCAGCCACGGACCGTCGACGTGTTTTGCGCCGTCGGCGGCTTTTCCGAGACCGACGGCGTCCAATTTCTTGCAGCATCGCGTCTCGCTACCGACTCAGACGTGCCACCACGGGAAGCCGCCGCCGTGCTTCTCGCCGGCCCACTTCGTTCACGCCGGTCGTACCGCGTACGTCGGCACCCCGCACCCCGCATCTCGAAACCATATCGCTGGTAGGCGAACTCCGCCCTTGAGATCAGCTGGCGCTGCTTTCAAAGTAAGTTCAAGGGCGCGCGCTTCGGCATCCCCGCGATATACGCTCGAGCATCATTGAGCGTATTCTCGCGCGACCTTGAACTTGTCAGGTCACGATGGCTGTTCAAAGGTGACCTTTCACTAGATGATCGAATAAGCTCCACAGTCAAGTCTGCCCACTTTCATCTACACAAAATTTCTGAAATTCGGGCTTGTTTATGCAGGAACACCAAATATATAAATAGGTCCATGAATTTTCGACATCCGGTCTTGACTTCTGTATCTCACTGCTTGCTGGTCTACCGGCCACTTGGGAGCTAACAGCTGGTCCAATACACTGCAGCTAGGCTTGTCAGTCATGACCGTCGCAGTTGCCACATCACACCATTTCTCGCCGATCTGCACTGGCTCCCAGTCAAGCAACGGATCGAGTTCAAGATTTTCTTGCTCATATTTAGGTCCCTTCATTCTTTGGCTTTAGCCTACCTATCAGATCTACTCCCCACCAGGCTAATCATTGTACCACTCACTTTTCGGAACATAACTGTTTATCTATACCTCGTATGAACCTCAAATGCTTTGGAATCCGTGCATTTAATTCGTATGCTCCCAAAGCCTGGAACTCACTCCCAACTTGCGTCACGACATCTCCTGATTTGATCACATTTTAAAAGAACCTAAAAACGCATCTATTGATTGCAGTATTTAGTGGGTCCCTTCGATTTGTCCTTTATGTGCTTAAGCGTGCTGACAGTGAGCATGCTGCCACTAACCATACTTGCATGCTGATCCTATATCACCCTAACAATGTTATGCTTCTCGTCATTGAGCGTGCTGTCACTAATCCTTCGATCGTGCTTCCTTTGCAGCAAATGTAAAGTTCATAGCACCATCAGAGATTAATTTCTCTGATGGTGCTATGTCAAATGTATTATTATTATGGCTATGTGATCGATCTTGTTGCTGAATCATTTTCTAGGGAATCGAAAAAATTCTGTGAGTGCAGCGAGTTTTCAGCTAGTAGTGGTTGCTCTGCTCAGTGGCGTTTATATGCAGGGTGCCCCAACTTCACCATTTCAGTGAAGCAGGGTCCTAGCGTGAGTCTTCTGCTAGAGCTTCCGCCTGCAGATGCTTTATCTTGTAATGTGAAATGAAAAAAGTGGCACTATTAGCAATAGAACAAGGCCTGCATGACAATCAGGAAGACTTGGTGCAAAGGCGAAGGGTCAGGAGTACGGATTAGTTTGACAGGTAAAAGTAAACATGTGCTGATTCAGCATGATCTCATTTCATAGATCGGCAGGAGAGCGGTTATCACCTCGCTGGAATGAAGGTAATGCAGACTTTCCTATTCGTTAGGAAGCAGCATAGAACGCTAGCATCGCATCCCGTCAACTATAAAAGGTGAAGTTCATATCCCGGTACTGGCTCAATATTTGAAGCAACCTTTGTTGTTTCCATGTGAAAGAATAATAATAACAAGCATGCTTATACCGCCACAAAATAACTAAATTATCTGTTTTTGGCAAGTTACAAATAAAAGGAAAGGAAGCTTATTATTAATCGCATACCATATTTGTGCACGCATAAGCCCGTAATTAAATTCACACGAACGACGGATAACATGTTTCCAGGACTAAATGTCGAGTCGGAGGATCCAGTCATGTTAGTCGGTCGTGAGCTCTAGGCTGTAGGGGCATGAAAAAACGGAACATGAAAGTACCTGCACATACCAAATAGGCTGTAATACCCTAATCTAAGAACATCAAAATTTTCCAAGGCTATTTTGTATTTGAAAAAAAGAGACAGCTATCTTATTTCGCTAGAAGCCGAGGCAGTTAGTTAATAAGCCTGATTCGCGATGCGTTTTAGATAATATGCGGTCGCACCTGGATAGCTACGATGAGACACCGCGAACGAAACATCGTACTCTTATCTGATGTAGGCTGCCGTATGCCTAGGGTGGAGAAACAAATGTCCGGTTACTCCCAAATCATGAAATTGTGCCGTAGGTTAAGACAACAACAACCTCTTACAAGATGCATGAGTTCTTTGCTGGCTGTTTAATCACCAGATGCAGAATGAGGCTAAACGCGGAGTTTTGGCCCGATTACCTTTAATATTCCCCTGATCCTTCAGGCCAGCATATTATTCAAGTTGGTAATCTTTGGTGAGACCGCCGCCTGTTCCGCTTCGTAAAAGGCAGACTGATCAGAAACAAAATAAAAAGGAAAATGAGCCAACAGCAATTTCTAGCATTAATAAGCTTACTGTGTGCACTTAATTGCAATAGAGATCTCAGCTTTGATGAGCATCAGGCTTCATCGATCTTTGCATGGTCTCATGGACATTATTGATTCATCAGCATTAGCTTCTAGTGAATAAAAGTTTGAATTTAGCAATGAAATGCTTCATAATTTGATCTTCAGACTCTTCCAAAAGGCCTCTACCAGATTCCGACATATGTATTTCCACCAAGCGGACAAAGCACACCAGTGGCTCGAACTAGCTTGAACAGCAGCGGAGAAGAAGATACATCTCCTGCAGACTGCACGATACAGGTTCCCCTGCCGCCAGGTGCTCAGCGTCCACAACAAGAGCAGCCGCCGCCTCAGACCGATCATGCCTCGGTAGCTGTCACATCTGCCAGCACCGTTGTTACTGATGCTATTGCCACTGCAGCATCATCGTCGTCGTCATCTTCGTCTTTGTCACCGTCCTGCTCGACCGGGGACAACTCGGCAACAGCAAATGTCCCTCTGAGGCAGGTACTTGGGCCTCTCGACAATCACAGCAGCTTACTGTTCGCCTCACCGTTTACAGAAGCCGCTAGCAGGCAGCACCACAATGCCAAGGAACGGATGAGGAGGTAATCGCTAGACGAAGCAGCGCCGCAACCGATGCGGCTATTTTGCTTTGATCGCGGAGATTAATTAACTGGCCACGATACGCACTTCCGAGAGGCTATTTTAATCTAGCAACGTTAAAACGCACGACTCAATCTCATGCAGAAGGAAATACTTAAGTCGTGAACCAACTTAAACTAGAATAGTTTTATTTAGATTCTTTTAAGCTTTTCTGCCGAATGGATGACTTGATTATGATTCTAGTCCTAGTGTCAGCTTTCGTGTACTCAACTTGACTCATGAGGGAGACATGACCAGATTTTTGGTAGTGCAATGGCATTATTATTGGGATTTTTAGAGCTATACAAATCAGGCTGATGGTTAAGCTATAGGCTAGGAAATTTTTCATTGCGTCGGTTAGTACGTTTAGAAAATATACGGATGTAAATTTGTCTCGAGAATTCGGGTCTTGGCTGGCTCTTGTTTCTCATATCTTGAATGGGATTCAACCTGCTCCCACCATTCATTATATTCCACAGCAGGTCATAAAACTAATAAAAATGCATTTGATGTAGTGCCCTAAGAGAACTTAATCTCTTTCTAGGCACTTTAAATTTGCTGCAAAGGATGCACGATCGAATGGTTGATGGTAGCATGCCCAATAAACAACAAGAATAACATGGTTAGGGGTGACAAGCACAGGGTCAGCATGCAATTCAGTCATCAATATTATGCATTTGGGTCTGTGGAAATTATATATATATATATATATATATATATATATATATATATATATATATATATATATATATATATATATACTATATGTTAGCGGTTCGTAATGGTTAGATCTTGTATTCGCAGTGTGCAGTCGAACTGCCCAAAAAGATAAAGGGATTTGAGAAATTACCTGAATTACCGGAGCTTTCATTTACTTGACAATTCCTGAGATAGCGGCTCTCTTGAAAATAACTGGGTCGTATGAATAGAGTGACATATAAAATAAAAATGCAATCTATTGTTTGAAGGATGTTTCCAAGCACATCTTAAGGTGCGTAACTATTCTATTAGATAACACATGCAGGTGCTCCAGGTATGAGGGAATGCTTTACTCTAATTCCGAATATCAACCAAGTCAACGAGTTGGCTGCAAAACACGGTGAATGGTGGAATAATCGATTCGTTTATATATTTCAATTTACTTTTTGTCCTTGGGTGCACACTTTATTATCCTAATTCCATTTGCCTAAGAAGTATAGGAAATAGCTATTGTTCTACCAAGGATTTACTTTTGTGGTCAAGACAATGAAATTTTTAAGTTCTACGATTTTGCTGTCACAAGCGGTACAAGCGTCTGGTTTAAACATATAGCACTGTTTGTGCTGTTCCCCAAATTATTGAAGCGGACGCATACTACGTTTAGAGTATTATTTGTAGAAGTTTAGCAGTACAGGTACCTTGAATGAGCATTTTAGTCCGTGCTATTGCATAGTAAGAGGATAGCGAAATGCCATAGTTGCTTGACATGGCATCACAGCGAGCCAGTTTTAACTCAGCATTGTGCTCCGTGTATGAACAATTTATCATGACAAGAAAGAGTGGTGTACTAGGTGACAGCGTCTGCTAAGATGGGCGAGATCTACTTCGGTCATACTTCGTGCCTGGCTTAGGGACTAAATTAAACATTAAATTAAATTAAACTAAATTAAAGAATACAGACAAGCCCTGGGCATCTCAATTCAAATATCAACATTTCAAGAAAATTCTTGGAGATAAGGTGAACAATTACTGCACGCTAGATGGAATTCCTCACAAAATATTAGGTAATGTCCACAATTTCATTGTTTTACTTTTCATAATTAAATAGGTATTGAGGTCAGTTTAAGGACTGGTACAAAGGAGAAAAAAGCTAAGAAGTTTGCTATCCCAAGAATTTAGTAGATACCCACTGACCGTTCAAGCAACTGCTACTTCTGCACTATTGCCGCTTCCAAACGCCGAACCGAAACGGGTGTGCCTCTAATAATTTATTAGCGCAGCCATTCATCTCTCTCGTCACTACCGCACTGCCTCGAGCTTCCCATTTCCATCCTTCCAGCGAGAGAGAGAGAGAGAGAGAGAGAGAGAGAGAGAGAGAGAGAGAGAGAGAGAGAGAGAGAGAGATACATACAGACAGACAGACACAGAGACAGACAGAGACGAGACAGATACAGAGACAGAGAGAAACAAACAGAGCCAGAGACAGAGAGAGAGAGAGAGAGAGACAGACAGACAGACAGACAGACAGACAGAAAGAGAGAGAGAGAGAAAGAGAGAGAGAGAGAGAGAGACAGAAAGAGATCGGCCATCTCCAGTAGAGAGAGCAGCAAGTCAGATAGCGGGAAGATATTATTGCTCGAAATTTCAATTTAAACTGATGCAGCTGAGAAGAAAAAGCCATACTTCCCAACCTGAATGACCTCAACGACCTGATCAGAGACCTTGATATCACCAAGTCTAATGCTGCGCGTCTGGCGTTTAGCGTTGTCAGGCGAAAGTTTGAGGGTAGCAGCTCAGAGCGAGAGCATTACCAACGTTTTACCAACTTCTTCAGTCGGCAAGATGGCTGTGCTTGTTAAAAATGTGGCCCGTCTATTGGGGGTTACAGGAATTCCATGTAACCCTAGTGAATAGCGCCTATTCATGGACATACCGTTCATCCAGCAATCTCAAAGCCGTGCTACTTTACAACGAAAATAAGTATCCGTCTCTCTCCCTGTGTCTCTCACTCTGCTCATCTCAAAGAGAGGCTGCGCCAGATGTCAAGAGGTTGTTGAATGCCCTGTATATAATATGTACACACACACACACACACACACACACACACACACACACACACACACACACATATACATATATATATATATATAATTCATTCGTATAGCGCCATAAGGGAACTTAATCTCTACTCAGCCGCTTCACGTATGCCTCGGGGCTCGAGCCCACGACCTCAGCCAGACCTTGGTCGGGGCAAACACCTTAACCGCTAGACCAAATCAGCTCGGCAAATGTCTGCAGTATGGCGACCACTGCTGGGAGGTCATTGGAGACTTCAAAATGGTGCCGTTTCTCGTGGGCCTCTAAAACGGTTCCGCAAAGTTTCCTTCCTATTTTTTTATTGGACCCTTGGCACCTCAAGGCGCACTTTGTCCTAAGAGCCTGGCCACAGCAAATTGAGACTTTTGCGGAAAAAATAAAGTGGAGGCCACTGGTAGAAAGGCCCTCAAAAGGTGCTGGTGCTACCAAGGTGCAAATTAAGTCCCGACCTCACCAGGTTTTGTCACAGCTCTAAATACCGAATCAGCAGATTTCAAGTACCTCGACAATGTCTTTTCACATCTGTCAAAGGCAAAGAAAGGTCAAGGCTGGTATATTAGTTGGGCCACAGATAAATAAGATCATAGAATGTGACGAATTCGCTATTGATGCTGAACAGGATTGAGAAAGAGGCTACAAACAGTTTCGTGGCAGTGGTTCACGACATTCTAGGCAATCTCAAGACTGAAAACTGTGAGCTGCTAGTTCCGGCTTCAAATACAACGATGCCAAAATGGATATAGAATGCCCCTCAAAATCTCTATCTTTGATGGCCATCTTTCCAAAATCAAGGAGAATGTAGGAGCTTATTGAGAGGAGAAATATGGTTGCTTTCACCAGGGATAAACTGATTCTGAGCGCTGTTACCAAGGACAGACTAACAAAAACGCGACGGGGACTATGTTTAAGTTGTTTGAGAAACCAATTAGCCAATTAGCAGCAAATTCAGAGCATCCACTCACTTCTTAACCCTTTTGAGTGGTCATTTTTGTAAGAATTTAGAGTAAATGCTATTAGAATAAATACTGTTAATTTTGATTCCTTTCTGTTTTTTCTGACTATATGTGAACCGCAAGACACAAATTGTTTAGTTTTCTTATTAGAAATGAGTTAATTTCAAGTTAATCATTGTCCTTGTCACTGGAGCAAAGTTTGCAGGTAACAATCCGAAAATAGCACTGACTACCTAGGGATAGAAATTGCGTCTGATAGTGTAATAATCGATGCTACTCTTCGCTGACTGCTGACGTTCGAGCAGTTCTTAGGTCGCATCGCTGTAGCGCTCCTGAGGCTGGTTAGTGAGGTTGGTGAGGTGCATGAATCAAAATCTCAAGTTCAAGAGACTGTAAGCAACAATCGGGACATTCGAATTAAAAAATAACAATGGGCACTAATTCGAGGCTACGGACTCTGGAAAAAACGGGTAATTATTTGCGATTTTGCCAAAAGTGTCACCGCGACTTGAGCTTCTGCTTTGAACGTCAGTTGCGTTACCAATTTTTGATACGCAGCAGGAGCAGGCGCGCATACGGTAGATGCTCAGCTGAGAACATTCTAGTGCCCGTAATTTTGCGCCGAATGCAGAAAATGAGGCGACTCTTTAAAAATGCCAGCAATAGTATTTGGACGTTCAATGCGATAGCTAGACTTGGAACTGGGAACTAGGACTAGGAGAGGTCACGGTTATTTAAATGGCTGATTGCTAGTCGTTCTTACCATTACAAAAGGGCTCCCTCATCAAAAGGCGGCCGTATTTTAGAAACCAATTGGATTTTCTAACCCCTAGTACTTTTTTGTGTTTACATAATGTACGCACGTGCATGCGTACACGCGTTTGCATCTGCATGCATATATTTCTGTCAGAAACTTTCAAAAGCGACTTTGAATTTAGCATTTCGCATGTTTTACGCTGACGAGTTTTTTAATCTGTGCATATTCATGCACCTGCGTTCGTTTGTCAGCAAAATACACGGAACAGTGCAAATTAAATACAGTGGGCTTAAAAAAGCTGCAAGTCAAACGTTGTAATACTTTTAGTAGCACAGAGGCATTGTCTGTTTTATTTTGAGCCACGCTCTGGGTCACGCTTTAGGCATCAGATGGTAGCTTTCTAGCGACTCTGCTGCATCTCTCGTCTTACCTGGAACCTGGAGCTGATGATTTGTTGTTTATTGATTGTCAGTCGCTCCAGGAGTGCAGCGCTGTCTATGAGCTGCAGACATCGTTCTCTGCAGGTCCAGAATCAAGGAGTCGTGCCAGTTGATGAGAGAGCTTATTCCTGGAATGACGGACAAGACGGACAAGGCCACGGTGTTTGAGTATGCAACACAGTATATCTTGTACATCAAGCAGATAATTGGGACAAAGTACGACAGGGTATGTCCGACTTTTTAATTGGCTCGAATCATGGCTACCCTTTTCGCCCACGCTAGCTGCTGCTGCTGAGTGCTGCGGCGGAGGTTCTGATTACCATTTTGTGGTATAGTTTTAGTTTTTTCACTCTACTGTTAATCTACGTCTCCCAATCGTCGTGCATCGTCAGAGTTCGCTTCTTCCATTAGATGTTGACATGTAAGCCCTTGAAGCCTAGCTCAATATGGCCACGACATAAACAGTACCGTACGGTACGTGTTCGGAGAACTAAGCAGTTGCTAGCGATTGGCTGAATGCTCTCAGCATGCTAATCAATCGCAATGAATTGGAAACCAGAAAATTCCTACCGAACGCATACTTAGAATATACTTTGAATATTCCTAGAGAAATAATACTTAGCTTCGCGTTGGGAGCTCGTTGTCAGGTCGGTTTTAAAAAGATCCAAAAGCCTAATTCTAGAGTTTATTCGTACGCGTAACCCCTCTGTCGTTTTTATCTAGTCTCTAACAATGCGATACTTACATAAGAAATTAGTCTCAGCATCTGAATAGCATCTAAAACACAAGCAATTTTCAGGAATTAAGAAGAAAAAGTCGAGTAAAAGACTCAATAATTGTGCTCAAAGAAGCCATCAAACTAACCTTTAGGCTCTGTAAAGATTGAAGCCTATATAAAATATGCTCGCTTAAGTTTGATTTCTTGCCAGATACCATATGGGCTCAGTACCTCAGAGCCTCTAACATGAAACTCTGCTTCGCCCGTTATTAATTTATTTTTGCCGACTTCGCTGCCTTATTTTTATTGCCTTAATTAATTCGAATACCGTTATTTATTGCGGCTTCATTTAATTTGCTCTTTTTGAGTACGACAATGTTTTGCTGCTCCAATAAGCATTAATTCTGCGCTGCAAGCATGTTCTCGTACCCGTGCGACACCGGAGATAAAATAGTCCACCTCCGTCTCGAGACAATTGGCCTGAAGGCCAGAGTACGGAGGCCCTAAAGGCACCTCCGGCCACCTATAGGTGTTCCTTTAGGCAAGTCTTTTTAGAATGCCTGTGGAAATAGCAGGATACAGAGCTTTGCATTTAATCTGGCCATTTAAAAAAAAGGCCTCTGGAGTTTCGTGCGCACACATTTCTGTCTGCTCGTCAGTCGGAGCACTGTCGAAGTGGCTTTTAATGCAACTAACACGGACGAAGTTCCTGCTGACGCTACGAGTTTGAGGCTCCAGCTAAATGGTAATCTGATTTTTCTCGAGAAAAGCGTCCACCAACTGTTATCCAGCAAACAAAACGAACAGTTATATGCCCCAAAACAAAAGTGGAGCTGCTTCAAAAGGACTATTGACTTCAATACTGCACGCTGGATTCCATGCTACTCACTACCTCGACTGCTCTTCTGACTCTGCCATGCTTCCCAATTTCTCTTTATTGCGTGAGACGAAGTCTCTAAGCTACCGAATGCGTACCGAAAGCCGCTTAGGCTGTGAGTGCACTATACAAAAAACTCTCCTGCGTAACAACCACATAGTCTTTGTGGTTTAGTAGTGTTACAGACGGAGATATATTACATAGCATGTAGGAAAGTGTGAGCGAGTTCACTCAGACCAGGATTTGAGTTATGATTTTTAATATGCTTAGAAGAGGTGAATTAATCAGGCCAGCATCTGTCGGGGTAGCGGCTCATTTTCTTGGGTGGGAGAACTCTCTTACTTTCCTGACAAAAATGTGGACTGGACCAAGAGGAGAGCAAATCTCTGATAAGAGACCGGCATAGTGTTCTAGTAGCTTTATTAAGGTTCAATAAAACCCTTGGAGGTTCTGTATTATGTAAACGCGAAATACAAATGACTGGGCGACGGCAATGGTGGCGCTGCCTGCCGCAAAAGGTAACCTCCGAAGACTTAGAGCTGAGGGCAGAGCTTTCAATGCAGGCCATTCCTGAAGGACGCAAAGTGCTTGTAAAGATTAAACGTTGACGTTCGAAATCTTCTAACTTTTTCTAAACTCATTTCGACTTTAGCCTTAGCAATGGTTGAAAAGCACCAGAAATGGCACAGGACAGTCTCATTGGCTCGGCTGAGTAATCGCCTGAAAATTTTTCCTATCAGAGGCGCGATATCTGTTCCATAAGTAAACTACAGGTAGACATCTAACCTCAGCAGAAACAAAACGGGTTTAGTTCGCTGGCGCAGATTGTCGTGTTTACACATGATTGATGCCGTACTTAGCTACGATTGTGCGAAGTAACTTTCCTACCCGCTGTCGAGCGGCCACTCAGACCTAGTTTTGCAGGGCCAAACGTTTCACTCGCACATATTTTCATGAATCATGAACTACAGTTTCGAGCACTTCTTGACCCTGCTACGGCTGCCGCTTTGAACGCTGAAAGACTAGAGAGAGAGAGAGAGAGAGAGAGAGAGAGAGAGCAAAATTGGTCCACGGGGATATTTAGACTCGCTACATCGCTGTACGCTCTTGCAATCAAATTCGGCAAACTTCTTTTTCGCACTGCGGTACCCTAAAAAGCAAACGATGGACACGAGCACGGGCCGCCTCCATGGCTTCCTCGTGACACGTGACAGCTGCGACGCAGCTATTGCAAATCGTGGCCGGTTGCAAGACGGCGGCAGCAGACTGGCGCTCGCACTCTGTCCTGTCCACTGCTTGACGCATTTAATTCGGTTTCTCTTTTATTTGTAGGATTTCTTACAGAAGTACTCTCCGTACTAGTGAAGACTGTAACTTGCTGCTTTCATGACATGTCGAGCTTTCTTTAGATTTCTATTCGATCAGTTATTTTCTTTTCATTGCATTTCCCTTACTGTGTTGGTCCTGGCGAATGTCGAAGCCCTATAAGCACGAGATAGCGCACTGAAATTATGCCAATCTGCATTATGATTATGCACTTGTGGATCAATTCCTTACAGCGAGAATTAGATAAAATACAATATGAATACTTTTCTGGCGAATTAATGCCGTAGCAGCAAAGGTTTGAGCTAATTAAAATCAACCAAATATGCGAAATATATCTTGGCAATTCCTCTTTACTAATATTCCGGAGTCACTTTTCTGTTTTCGACACCCTATATTTAGCCGCCAAGGCAAATTCCCGTAGCAATTGCATGCTGTGTAAACTGCAACACGCTCCTTGGCTTGTTGCGTCAACCAAACTGAGCTAGCGACCGTGACCTTTTCGAAGCCCGGTAAAAGACGAGGGCTTAGGATACGATCAGCCCTCACGAGTTTTTTGTTAAATTAAGCACGTTCACAATGGGTTGAAATATGCTCGCGTAAAAGCAATTTCTTCCTCGTGCTGTCTGCCATGAGCACGAGGACTCGACCAAAAGTCGCACCGCTCTTTGCCGTCTCTGGCCATAGAACAGCTGTGGATAAATCGAATTAACCAGAGCGAGGATAAATCGGATTAACCAGAGCGAGGATAGATCAGAGATAAGCTCAGCAACGTCCACCGTCTCCTGCAGCAGAGCGCTGATTCGCGGAGCTGACTTCTGCTCAGGTGGGCGAAAGCAACTGTTGCCTCTTCCAATAGAATGCTCGCCATCGTCCTTGTCGCCAAACTATTTTTAATGCCTCATTGATTAGTGACCTCTCGGTCTTCCGCTACTGTCTCCGTTCGTACCTGCATTACGTACGGCATGCATCTACCGCGAAGGGTAAGGGCGTGGGGAGGGGAGTGGCAGAGGGAGGGCGGCGAGGGGCGGGGCGTAAAAAGCCCCCCTCCTCCCGTAGGGTTTGTGGCAGAATGGTCGGCCGGCCTGGGCTGCCACAGCCGCTCTCTCGGGCACGACCATAAACGCATACACAAATAATTTTTGATTACTTCAAAAAATGCGTGTGTGGTGTAGTGGCCCGACGCCGCCACATCACCAACGCCGCGGAATGGCCTTTCACGAGTCCCGATCGCATCTGCCCGGCCACTTACCGCGCCTGCCGCACGAGGACCCTTGCCCACACATATGCTAGCCTAGCCGCGAAACCGCAGCATGGCGCGACATTGGACTCAGGCGCGACATTGGGCGGGCCGCAAGCAATCCATCAAGCGTGGGCGGGCCAGTGCTCGCGGCTTGCCAGCGTTTCGCTCTTAAATAAAGGTGAGCTGATTCAAAGACCTCATTTCCATTGTGGCAGAAGAGGTTTAAAGGCCATCGCCGGCTCTTGCAGTCGGCGACAGACGATCGCCAATTGCTGTACTCGAACCCACGACGTCGTGGGTTCGTAATTGGTCGCAATGAACCCGGGTCGTAATGAACGAACGGCTCTAGTTCTGGGCTAGGACTCAGTGCTAGAGCCGCCCTAATCCCCGTTGCCGTAACGTTATCTTTGTCCACGCTCGGAGCCCCCCCCCCCCGATCGCCCCGTCCTTGATGTGGCTAATGGGCTGCAGTAGGTTGCAGTAGCCAGCCGTAGGAGCGGTTTGAGGGGGGGGGGTTATCGAACGTCGCGCACAAGGCGATGAGATTAGAAGAACTTCTCGGGTGCTAGCTAGGCCCGCATTCAGCTACAAGCTCCTGGGTCAGTTTCAAGAGGACTTCTCGTTATTCTAAAAAAGATCAATCGCAGTTTTTTGAGAGTTTCTGAGGCCCAAATTCTTTATTTAGACAGGCCTGAAGAGGCCGGCCGAGGGGCGCTTTTGGCGCACACATAACTGTCATGGGGCCACGAGAGCCTCGGTCTGGATGGCGCCCCTTCGGCTTCGCGCTGCTTCCGGCTGTTTCTCCAGCGGAGGAGAGGCGACCAGTATTTTAGATGCGTTGCATGCTTGGTACATAGCCTGCGGGGCACAGCTGCACGCTTAAAATTGGGCGGAGTCTCCTTTGAATGCGGTTTTCAAAAGGCTTTCGGGGAGGTGCTCTTTCGGAATAGATATATTCAGACTTTCCAAAATGGAGTATTATTATTTTACGAGTGGCTAAAAATCCTACCTTATCGGTGACTCACCAGACGGGCAGAATCGCAGGCTGTTTCCAAAAAAGGTTCACATTTATTTTTAAAAGAATATAAGGAATTTTGTGTAAGACCCTAGAGAGGCTTTCTTGATGGTGCAATTTTAATGCAAAGCTTCGCGGTCTGCCTCCGGAGGGTGCCGCCGGGCCTAGAAGGATGATCCTGATTTACACTCGCTTAGCTCTTGTGGCTTTGTGGAGTTAAAGAGGGAGATAAATTACGTTATATGTCGTTTCAATGAGGCCAACTGGGCGGCATCTATTGAGCCTTTAGCCCCCACCCCACTTCGTTAGCCCGGCAGACCTCCCGGGCGGCCGCCATGACTCCAGACAGGAGGCTACTCGATTTAAGAATGTTGTGCAACTATTCAATGCAAAGTGGTGGCTCGCGAGAATTTTCTGGCTTCGCAGATTCAAGGTGTTGCTCCACAAGGGACAGTTATTTTTCAGGAAGGGCTGGACCGGCTGCCGGGAGCGGCACAGCCTAGGCGTGCAAGCTCAGCGTCGTTCCCGCACGGGTTATCTTTTTTACAGGGGGTGTCACATTTTCTAGTTTCCAAATAGATAACTATTGTTTTACAAATATTAAAAAGACGCCTTCCGAGCGGTGGTCCTTCAGCGCGCTGCCTTGGGCGCACTCCAGAGCGAGGCGAGCCTCAAGTTCGTATAACAGCGTATTAAGACGCTTTCCGGCGACGTGCCTTCGGCAAGAAGCTAAATGGACTTCCATCGTTTTTTTCAAGATTTCAACTAGTTGCTAAAATTAACAGCTACGATTTAAGTAAGAGCTATATAATTTGTCTAAGGAATTAAAGAGCTTTACTGAGCCAACTTTGATCAAATTTTTCCGAAACGTGGCACGCCCCTCGAGGCCGGAATCCATCTCCCGTAACAAATGTAAGACGAATACAGCACAGATGAAGCACACCGCAATGAAACGCACCCGAAAGAACGCACCGGCACAACTCCGCACTCCCACGAGGCCACGAAGGCCTCGAAGGTTAATTTTATCTCACTCGCTCTCGCCAACTGTCCGTCACTCAGATACGCTCTCACCAACTGTACAACTGAATAGCCAACTCACCCGCTCACGAACTCTCCCCTCTGCCCTTGCATACTCGATATCCTTAAAATTAAAGGACCCAGAAATTCATTATCAAATATCAAAGGGCGAGGTCGCAAACAGACATCAAAGGAAAGCCGCCAAAATCAAAGGCCGAGTTGGTCTGGTCCAGCAGTTTAGTGCTCGACGTGACCAAGGTCTGGCTGAGGTCGTAAGCTTGAGCCCCGTGGCATATGTGAAGCGCCTGAATACAAAAAAAGTTCTCATGGGGCGCTATGCAAATGAACTATATATATATATATATATATATATAGTTCATTCATAAATGAACTATATATATATATATATATATATATAGTTCATTTATATATATATATATATATATATATATATATATAAATGAAGGCCATCGCATGAACATGAGGCTACAACAAAATCCGGGCTACCAAGTTTTTGGAGGGAGAGCGGCATGCGAGTGTCCACTAAGTTTATGCGCAAGCAAGAAGTTCGAGTGGTGGAGAGGCTGCGGCCAAAACGCTTCGCGTCACTGCGACCGCATTGCTGGCCAGGGCGGGTGCAAAACGTCGTAGCTCGGACCGTAGTTGATCGGATCGACGCGACTGCTTTCCCTCTGCTTGCCAGTATCCACTGTCCACGAGTAGCGCCTGCGTCCGTTTCTCTCCTGGCCGATCGGTTAGATGTACCCGTAGCTCGGTCTCCCTGCGAACTCGCCCGCCGACTTCTCTGCCGGCCCGCAGACGGGCCGAACAATTTTTTTGTGCGACAGTGCAGGCTTCTTGCAATGAAGGTACGGCATCCACTAGGGAAGCGCAATATCTTTGGGAAACCAGAGATTCTGTTCCGGAAGTGATCTAATCGTTTACCTATACCTGGCACGAACCTCAAATTCTTTGGAGACCGTGCGATTAGTTCGTCTGCTCCCAAAGCCTGGAACTTACTTGCGACTTGCGTCACGACATCCCCCGACTTGATCACAGTTAAAAAGAAATTAAAAACGCATCTATTTACCACAGCATTTAGTGGGTCCTTGTGCTTCGTCCTTTGCGTGCTGACCTCGTGCATGCTGCCACTACCTGTGCATGCCACCCCTAACCATGTCATTCTTGTTGTTTATTGAGGATGCTACCACTAACCAGCCGATCATGCTTCATTTCCAGCAAATGTAAAGAGTACCTAGTAAGAAATTGAGTTCTCTGATGGCGCCATGTCAAATTTATTGATTTATTATTATTGTTATTAACTAATAACAACGCTTCACAGCAGCTAAGGTCAAAGCAACTGCTGCTACTTCCACAACTTTAGCAGACGCAGTATCCATTATTTGCTAATGCGCTAATCGGTTCCTGAATGTCCTTCGCTACAAATACAGCGAAACTAACCTTGCTAGTCCCTGCAGACACGTGACCGACATTGTTGGAGCTAGCGCTTCAAATTATATCTAAAAATAATTAAAAAATAAATATAATTCATTTGTATAGCGTCCTAACAGAACTAGATCTTTATTCAGGCGCTTCAAATAGGCCACGGGACTCAAGCCCACGACCAGATCGGGGCGAGCGTCTTAACCACTGGGCTGACGATTCGTTGAAGCCGCACCTTAAAATACGGTGCCACTTGCAGATATTACGGAAGCAATCATGTACACCAAAATCTTTATAATGCATCTTAAAAACAAGTTGTGTCGTTAATGCAAAGCAATATATTCCAAAGCTACAGAGGACCATATCCGCAATTCAACGACAGTAGCTTAAAATTCACGTATAAAGCCTAAACCACAACTGAGAGGCCCAATTTTTAAGTAGCTTTCTTAAAGAGTCTAAACCCTAAATTACGACACCGGGTTCAGAATTGTTACATCAATCAGTAATATCTCTAATAATGTCAAGCATGTTCCGATCTGGCAGCTTTGGCACTGACGCGCTTCAATATACAGGTGTACCGTGCGGTAGCTCAAAGCGTTCACGCTGGCGCCGAGTGGCCGAGCCTTAATAAGATTACTGCTCTTTTTGTGCCCTTTCAGCTGCAAGCCGCCGGATTGAGCCGCCAAATGGGCGAGGCGGGGAGCAGTCGGACAAACGGAAAAGTCCACAACTTAGCCTAGCGGCGTCACGCCTCCGAACAGCGATGCGGCAGTGTGGCCCCGGTTCGGCGTTGCGTAACGAAGAAGGCCCAACGACTGACGCCCTATCGAGTTATCTGAACAGCTGCTCGCGTTCACGCAGCGGCGCAGAAGTCAAACAGACAGTCAGCTAGAGGCTAGCGCCCGCCTGCACTCAGTGGCTCCCCCCTCGGTCAGCTCGGAGAATGCGTCGTCTGAGCGTCGTCTGCCTACTGGCCGTGGCCTTGGCGAGCCTCGCCGCCGAAGCGACAGCGGTAAGCACTCGCCATCGCGGCTCCTCTTCCTCTGTGGCCTCCTCGCATCCTCGAGAACCTCGTAGGAGCAAGGAAGCCTCCTAAAATGAAGAGCGCCCCGCCGCCCCCCCCCCCCCCGAGACACGCTGCCATTAATAGCTCTCACGTCTGGGCCGATTGCAGGTCCAACGCAGCTGCTTGCTTCGAATAGATATCTGTCCGTGTCTGTTGCAGCAGTCTGTGATGACTGCCTCAGACAGCGGTCGTAGACAGCTTTGCTGCTGTGCCTACAGGAAAGACTAAAAATAAAGTGGCTAGAAAGAGAGAAAGTTCTCTGAGGGTGCCATATCAGTGTGTTATTATTCTTATTACAAGTCAAATTTTCGGAATGCTGGGGAATGTTGGTGCAGACGCGTTAACGTTTCCCTGACGTAGAGCTGGTTTGGTCCAGCGGTTAAGGTGCTCGCCCCGACCAAGATCTGGCTGAGGTCGTGGGCTCGAGCCCCGTGGCATATGCGAAGCACCTGAATCGAGATTAAGTTCTCTTGGGGCGCTATACAAATGAATTATATTTATTTTGACGTAGGTACAGACGCGTCAACGCCTCCTGCAGAGGTAACCTAAGCTTCCTCACACCGATCCAAGTCCATCAAGTGGAACTCGAGTTCGCAGGCAGCCCCATTTACACGTTCTTGTGATCTAACCACGCATGTTCTTTTTTTTAGCTTAATCTAGCAGTAGTAAGGGAAGCCGCAGCCTTAGGAAAAATGTATACCGAAGACTAGCGTTGACGGAACGGATATTTTATGCGGCGAGTTGCAAATTTCAGGGGACAATACAGTTTTGCTTCTACGATAGCCAATGCCCTTCGGGCGAATGCTGTCACCACGACCGTGCACAGGGTGTCTGTGTCAAGGAAGGAACTCGTTCGTGTGAGAGGGCCGACAGACAGCCTGATGACTAGCGGAAAGTGCATCTGACAAGACAGCTTATGCACAGTGCCCGGTAAGGGACTCAATTCTCACGAGGCGCTATAAAAAAGTATAGTTATTGTTTTGTTGTAATTATTTGTTTGTTCCCCAAATTTTGCTGTTGCTTCAAGGCGCGCTAACCACGCTGCTAAAATCCGTAAAAGCTCCGTGTCCTCTGCAAAGCCAATATATTCTGCCGCTGGACAGAATTGAAACCAAGGCCACGCGACACTTGCGTCTCTCGCGGTGTCGCAGACAGGTCGCGGTACGCCGATAAACGCACTCGCTGGTTCCGCTGTGTGTGCACCATAGCAATTTAATCTCTGGGCGCGAGCAGAGCGTTTCTGCAAGCGTTTGCAAGTGTGCACATAAGACAAGCGCCGATCAAAGGCGTGTAAACAACACGTAGCCGACGATGCACTACGCCAATTGTCACTGTGGACTTGGCTCGAAGCCTGCACGTACTACGCAAATGTTTTAGCGTCAAATGAGTAGAACCTGCTGCCAGGCTCACGGGCAACGTGCTTGGGGGGAGGGGGCTTAGAGGCCCCTTGGAAGGCTGCGACCTGAAGAAGCGGGCGCCTTCGCCGCGGCGGCAGACAGCACTCGGGCTGGTCCGCTTTCGAGGGAGTAGCTACCGGAGCGCCCACCTCCCGACCGCTCTCCTGACTCTGTTCTGCTTCCCACTTTCTCTCTTTGTTTCGTGAGACGAAGTCTGCTGGCCACCGAATGCATACCGAAAGCCGCTTAGGCTGCGAATTCGCAATACGAAACTCTCCTGCGTAACGCCCACATAGTCTTTATGGCTTTGTGGAGCTACAGACGAAGATACATTCTATTCCATTTCCTGACGGCGCGAACCTTCGAAGCGTTTCGCTTCAAGGGTGGCGGGCAGCGATATTTTCCACACGTGACTGGTAAGGTTGGCGGAACTGCACGCCACCGGCGCCCGCTCCCGGTGGTCGTTTTGAAGAGAGGCTATCGTCGGCTAGAGGAAAAGGGGGCCAAGGTCAGTGGCGCTCAACCACTACACAGCAATTACAAGTAAAATTTGGTACCGAATTAAAAACGAAATGGTGCTCTCGGCTTCCTAATAGTGCTGGCGAATAATCACGACTACGTCATTCAGCTAGCGACTTACGTTCACCCGCAATTGACGTCAATGTTAGGCGCCTGCAAAACTCCTGGCAACCTGGCCTCCCTGAGCCGATCGAGTCATGCTAGAAAACACTATACAATAGATACGAGTTGTACACGCATCTCCCCCAGAGCTTGACAGCTAAGGGACAGCATAAGTAACATACACGTGAGTGAAAGTCCCAGTAATAATGTCGAGTCCCTCACTAATGGGTCACACGCACACACACACACACACACACGCACGCACACACACACACAAACAACACACACACCGACACACGCATCCACGCAAAACAACGCATTATGGGCAGTCGTTTGTACCGTGTTCACATGGTTGAGTCAGCCGAGTCAGGCAGCACAAGCCCGCCGAATTCGACCGCTACCAATAAACTATGACCCTTTTGCCACCATAAGAAGCGAAGCCCGTCGGTTCAATAGAATAATATAGAATATATAATATAGAATAGGTCAATAGAATAATCGCACCGTTGCAAATAATTTTCAGCATCAGCTTTAGAGCACCCTACTTTTTATGAGATTAAGTTCTCTGAGGGCAATATACAAATGTAATATTATGATTATTACAAGCAGCTCAATGCATGCGGACTCGCTGAGTCATAGTAGTTCAGTCACGGAAGACACCTATGCGCTATCTTGCCGCTTGAGTGACGGACTTTCTCGCTTTAATTAGTAAAGGCTAAATGTGCAACGATTATATACCTAGCGTCTATTGACCATAGAGCCGCAGAATGCTTAGAAGATACGATTTCTAAAATCTACTAAATTACGGTGTTGATACTAAAAAAACAAACCTACGACTTCGAATGAGTCAACCGCAAATACTGTTCAGCGAAGGCGCTGCTAGGCGCTGAAATTTCGCGATTATTGCGAGGTGCCACGTCTAATTTAATCCTCCGATCCCATTTCAGCTGTCGACCGGTTAATGGGTGGCTCCAGCCGCCCAGTTTTGCGGCCGCAAAGTGACCGTCAGCCGTGGAGGTAATCGTTAGGCGGCCGCGTGCAGTCTGCTGGCGGGCGACCGCTGGAAATAAATAATTACGAACTTGCTCTCTGTTCGCCAGCTTGATTGAAGCCAAGCGCTAGCTCGCACCGCAACGCGACCGGCCGTCGACGGAATCTGAGGCTACCGAGGCGACGAAATTCACACGGAAAGGCGAGCGGGGACGCGACGCGAGACGCTGGGAGCTAGCAGAAGCAGGAAACGCAGCGTGGCTGCGGCGGCAGGAAACGCCACCGCAGCCACGCTGAGGCGGCTCGCTCGCCGTGAGCGATGCTCGTGCGGGTCTCAGCGTGGCTGCAGCCATCCCTTCTCCCCCCCCCCCTGCTCGCTAGTGAACTGCGGCCTCCTCGCAAGTGCGGCTCCTCCTCCGTGTCGCTGCTGATCGGGGATCCTCCGCAGGGCGACTGAGACCGCGAACCGGCGCCAGCGCGAGCCCACGTTGAAGCAAAAACCATAAGGGGGCGGGGCGGTAGCTTAGAGCTCAGGCTCACGCACGGACCGCCAGAGCCGAGTCGTGCCGCCGGACGAAGCGGATAAAAAAACAAAGGCGACGAGCAGACGTCAGCGAGCCTTCCGGATTGATCAGAAGCTTCTGGCTCGTCGTACGTCAGCGATCGATGGACGATGTCGTTCGAGCCGTCTTCGGCTGCATGGTAGCACGGCCTCTCGGCAGAAAAGCTAGTGGGCTAGGCAACCGAGTGCTCCGGTACGATTTTCGACCGCCGAGAGCCAGGCCTCTTTACATCTTGAAGCATTCGAGCGTTTCAACGCGGTCGATCGCAGCTCGTCCGAACCTCCGATCGAGGCTCTGCCACGGGTCAACAACTGCTTGACAGCTGCTGATCGCAAGCTCTCACCTTCCGCCGGCCGACGCGAAGCTTCCGTTTCGGCTGGCTTGACGCTCGTGTTTCGGACTTTCGCGTCCTCGGAACGAAGCGATAAGTGCCATTTCTCGGATGCTTAAAGGTGTTCGATGACTCTGTGGTGAGCTGCAGGGAGCCGGTTCAGTCCGTCCATAAGTGGCACGCTCCTGCAGCCCTGCCACTTCCTGTCGCATCGAGTAGGATCGCGGCTAAACGGTGGTTCAGGACTCCTGCACGGCTCCTTCTAAGCAGCAACAATAACAGCTCCGTCTACTTTTTGCTTTTTGCCCCATCTTGCTTATCGCGATGCAGAGCAGGCTGCCCTCCTTCTGGACCCTCGTCGCAGCTCTGCCTGCGTACCTCTCTCTTTCTCTCTCGAGTCTCTCCTGCTGCCAGCGCCGTCGCAATTTGACAATTTCGGCACGCAGCATAAGCAAGCCACTGATGCTGCAAAGGCGGGGAGGTGAAACGCACAATAATATATTGCTTCAATGGCCGCCATCTTGGATCCGCTGGACTGCGCAAAGCTCTGCCGCAGGCAGACAATGCTGTGCAACCGACGGCGCAGCAGCCAACGCAGAGTCCTAGTGCAGCAACGCTGCCTCAGCCGCCGGCGTCCCGAGTGAGCGGGCTGATGCAAAGCTCACTTCTTCCGACTTCGGGCGGCGGCGCACGAGCGGGCAGCAAGCGCTCGCAGGTGACAGCTCGGTGCGGCAAAGCTGCCTTACACACACCCGAGCTCCCCCAATACTCGCTCTTGGGTAGCGGCCGGCGATGCACTCAGGACCCGCCCGAGCCGACTTGGCTCGCCGGACCAGCGCTGTATCCGGCACGTGCCTGCGCACGTGCAGCAGACGAGCTTTGGCCCGGAAACCGAAGGGCTCCAGAGGGCTCTGGTCGCCTCGACTGCTGCTATCTATCTGGCTGCCTCGACTGCCGCTCGTGCAGACGACGGGTTGGCGGTGCGCGAGCCGACGACCTTGCGCTGCACGGCTAGCCGTGCCACGCCCTCGGACACGCTGGCCAGACGCTCCCTGTAGACGCTCAGCCTGCCCTGCAGCGCCTCGTGAGACTGCAACGACCGGACAATGCAACGTCACAGGTGACGGGTCGAGCTCGTCGTCACCTCGCGTGCTCTCTCAGGTCTCAGCTGACACGCCGAGTCCTCGGAATCAATCGACGTCGCACGTGCGAGGTGAGCAGCAGCCAGAGACGCGGAAGACGCGGAAACGCCGGATTACGTGGGAAGTGATGCGATGACCCCAACGGAAGGGCAGCGATCGAGAGCGATCGTGCGCACGCGAGCGTGTCACTATCGCTTTGTGCGCCTCCAAGACAACCTCTCGGTGAAGCCATATGGCGCGGCGAGAGACGATGCCGACAGCCCGAGCCGCAAGCCCGAAGGGGGTGGGGCCGGAGCAGAGGAGGAAGGCTCGGCTATGGTGAGCAGGCCTTGGAGCTGTCGCAGCAAGACGCAACGAGCCACGCTACTGTGCCACAGATGCAGCGACCGCGTCGCCAATAACGTGACACTTGGGGGAAGGCACTTAAAGCTGCATAAGTTGGCACAGCATTTCTGTTCCCACGGCAGACTGCCACTAGAAGCGGGAGATGAGAAAAAAAAGACACTGTTGCATGCTACCACTAACCACACTTGCATGCTGACCGTGTGCATGTCACCCCTAACCATGTTATTCTTTTGTTTATTGAGGATGCCACCACTAACCATTCAATCGTGCTTCCTTTGCATCAAATTGCAAAGCGCCTAGAAAGAAATTGAGTTCTCTGAGGGCGCTTTAACAAATGTATTATTATTATTATCCATGTTATCCACAGCGTTACGTTTGTTGTCACTGAGCATGCTACCACACTAACCATTCGATCATGCTTCCTTTGCAGCAAATGTAAAAATGACTAGAAAGAGAATGAGTTCCCCGATGGCGCTATAACAAATGCATAATCATAATTATAAAGAAAATGTTCCCTTTGGGCGCTCGAGCGATTCCGGCTCAGCTCTACAGGCTAGAGGCAGAGCAGCTCTGCCTCTAGAGGAGCACTCGCTAGTTGAGCACGGCAACGAAATCGAGTCACGTGACCGCGACCGCCAGCTTGGGAAGTGACTCGGCTAGGGCAAACTGGTTGTCTTGAAGGTGTGCAGCCAAGCGACGCTGTTTAGTGTGCGTACAGCAACGACACACAGCAAAACACTAGGGCCGACACAGTTGCTTAATTGTAGTAACGCCTACGCAATCAGATGTACCAGATGTATCCAGCGGCTCACACGCCCCCAATTCTAGATGCAGGTTCAAGTAAATGTATACTTTACGAGACTCGATCTGAATAACAAACGTTGAAGATTGCTCTTTCTTGGTCCGTTGTGTTCCCACCACCATCTGTCTGTCTGTCTGTCCCTCTCTCTCGCTTCATTGCAGCTTACAAAGGTGCACACAATGGAAGCAGGATTTAGTAAGACATGTCCTATTCGTCGGTCAAAAGGGGTGACTCGGTATGACTCCTGCATCTAGTTTGGAGGTCGTGGGTTCAGCCAACTCCTGAGGATGAGGCGACAGTTTTTTTCCATTCTAGTTGTGCGATATCAAGCAGAGGAGGCGGTTGGCACTACGGAAACCAGGCAGATACTCCTCTACTCGGCCGGGTTTGGGATACTCCTCGGCTCGGCTTCGGGACCAGATACCAGCAGGGTCGGAAGAGAAGCAATAAAACAGATGGTTGATGACTAAAAAGAAGTGTTAAACAAATACTAGCTCAGATCGCACGCTTCGAGCTCTCACCTGCTGCAGGTGCACATTGTCAGGACATGTTTGAAGCGCTCCGATCAACTGATCGATGGCAGTGTACGGCAACCAGACTGAACACGGATTCAGCGTTCCTTGCATGAATGTCTACAACACAGAACACACAATAATAACAATAATATTAACAATTTCATCATTACTAACAAAGAAAATCTCCCAATGAAAACTAAATGTCTTTCTGGGCATTTTACATGGGCTGAAAAGATCGAATGACAACTAATTAACGATTATACGCAAATGCCGCGAGGAAGATTTTGGATTTTTAGCTTCCTTTTCAATGTCATCAGGGATGTCGTGATGTCAGCGGCAGCATGTCCCGGGCTCAGGGGAGAGGGGCAAATGATCAGAAAGCACACCATCCAAAGTATTTGAGGTACATCTACATTACACGAATCTCATGAGCTTAATGCATTCATAAGCAGATAGCAGACAGCCAGCCACACGTCATCTAATCTATAAAAAAAAAGAGAAAAAAGACAAGCAGGGGTAAAGCCAAACACTGCGGCAGTAACGAATCCTTACTCGCTATGCACCCAGGCAAAGGGTCACACGTACAGAGGGAATAACCGCAAGTCAGCCACCAGACCAGAAAGCAGAGTGGCAACTTAGTCGTGCAGTCGCGTCCTTGCAAGCAGAACGGGACAGTGTTAAAGCTTCTCCGAGAAAGCCCAAAACTGCAACAGGCTTAAGATTAAGCCCCGGGTTTTTTGCAGCAGCAGCAACCAACAGCATTTCGGAAGACTGGAACAAAAGAAACAGACAGGGGCGTTCCACTCAGTTTGACTATGCTAGAGGCCCACTAGGGGCATTCGAAAAACGCATCAACAAAGCTTCGTCCACACTCCTAGATCACACGCTGCGAGTCCGAGAGACCGATACGCATAGGGGCACCGACAAAAAAGGCGGCGCTAAGAAGCCAACCGGCACGCTGTGGGGGGGGAGTGCCGAGCACAAAGCCAGCGACCAGCACCCGGCCAGCCATTGCGAGGGCTGTACGCACGGGCAAGCCAAACGATTCGTAGCCGACGCCGAGCACTGCGTCGATGTATTCCATCGTGAACAACGCGGCCTCTTCCAGTAGGCCGTGACGAAGCAGGAGACGCAGCAGTTCTGGCGAATTCAGCGCCTTCAAAAAAGCAAGTAAAAGGTTGCGAAAACAATGAGCGCACGAACAGATGGTGGGAAATGGCAGGCTCAGTGGAAAATCCGGCTGGGCGATGCAACCAATGCACCAGCTCAGATTGACTCGGCAAATCTGCACCGACTGACGAAGTGCATGGAGTCAAGAAACTCGAACGACTGGCATCGCTAAGGCTAATGTTATTTCTTGAAACTCGTTGGTTGCGTACACATTAAAACGCATAAGCAGATTTCCTTCCTTTCCACACATTTTCACTCTCGAGATGCCACCGTGTTCTCTCATTAGGTTTCCTCTGTGCTCTGCCGATGCATGTCCATCAATTGCAAAACAACCTCATAATCATCATACCAAATCGTAGAATGAAACTTGCAGAATTGTCACTTCATAGAATCAAATGGTTCCTCCCTTCCTGCCTGCGTCTCGCAGCATTTGATCAGCTGCAAAACGTTTGTTGCCACTTGGTCGCCATTAATGAGTCGACGGCAAACAAATAAGCAATACGGCTGTTTTGTACTCAAAATAACAATATTGAGTACATTATATATGTACTCAATATGACATTACTCAGCTTTTATGAGACAAAGCGCACACTCTGCTCGGGAGTGACCGCACCCCCTTTCATTTGCCAACCCCAAATTGCTGTGCTTGCTCAATTTCAGCCATACGGCTTTCTCAGCCCCAAAAAATGACCACCTCGGCCGTGCTAGCAGATCCAGCAGCAGCGGCTGCTACAGCAGCAGAGGCGGCCCGTCACGCGTGCATGCACACAATTGCCGCCGACCGACCTTGTACGACGCGACGAGCCAATCCGGTAGGGTGAAGCAGAGCGACAGCAGCTTGGTGGCTACGCATCGGTGATACAGCGAGTCCTCTTCGTAAGTCGCCAGGTATTGACGAAGTAGGCTCCACGCCTGGTCCACCACACTGCATGCAAAGAGAGGGCGAGAACTCTGGAAATCAGCAACTCTCGGTTCAGGCTAAACAAGAGGGGGAGGACTACGGTCGACTCTTCGGCACTTTTAAACCCGTTTTTTGTGCCCATCGCAGTCTAGTGGTGGAGCTATACCGAGAGGAGCGCATACCCTAGCACTGTGTCAGTCTCAGTGGCGGGATCAACGATTGCGAGTAGTGAGAGGGCGCGCCGCAGCTAGGCGGGCCTGCATCGCCGGAGGGGAGAGTCTGCAGGAGAGTCGGATGAGGGACGACTTGAAGTAATCTCAACTAGTCTTTCTGTGTTCCCGTGTGCTTAGCATGTTTAGCTGTGCACGATTCAGGGCATTTACTAGCAAGTCGTACGACTAACCGGTGACTACCGCGAGCGTCTTCCTGCATGCTGGACAAACCACGATACCTGTTCGCTTTGCATCCTTGTCTAAGCATGCTACTGCCAATGCAGCTAACCCTCGGCAATTGATTCAAGCATCGAATTGTAAAGTGCCCGCATGGCGGGTTAGCTCCCTGGCGGTGTTATACAAACAACTTACCATGGTTATGATTACGATTACTATTGACATGCGGTTGGCTTGTCAGTACGACAGGCCCTCGGCATCGATTTCCACACTATGCAACCGCATCCACATAGGAAGCTTCAGTGAGCATGCGACCAGGGCACATCTACAACCTTGCACGCCGAGCTCCCGCAGACGTGAACGTGTCAGCCAGCCCCCAGCGTGGCTTGGCTCAGGGGGATCAGACCTTATTTTAATACTCGTTTCGCTCACCTTATGTTTGAGTGCTCCACGGGTAGCTCGTTGCAAGCTGCGAGCCAGTCGCCCGCGTCCTCCACTTTACCCTTGCCGGAGTCGACGTTAAGCCTGGGAGACGTAGTCAGCTGCACACATCTGGAACAGCGGCACAGAGCGGAGCGATTCGAGGCCAAAATGAAGTTACACCTTTGGTGCATTTGCTGAAGTTTGCAGCTGCATTTGCTGAAGCGCAACAATAAGCAGGCAGCTAACCGATATGTAAGGCCTTCGAAGACACTCGTGAGCTTCAGGTCGAATTTCTGGCATAGTCTGACAGCATCGTCGAACATGCCTGCCTTCACCAGCAGTGCAGCGGTTTCTGGTGCTGCCAGTGTTGGACCTGGAAAGCAGAATTGAGTGTGCAGAAAGCACGATCTCTGGGAGAGAGGGAAATGGTTCTGTAAAAATTATTTAGAATATATCTCCATCACTCTGATGTCAGACAGTAAGTTAATACAACCATTGACACGGGAGTGTACCACAGAATAACAAACTCGAGAGCCTTCAGTAGCCAGGTTGAGAAATGATGGCAAATAAGTTAGCAGACCGTAAAACACAATAAAAATAATACACTCGATAAAGCGCCCTCAGAGAACTCAATCTCTTTCAAGGCGCTTAACATTTGCTTCAAAGGAAGCACGATCGAATGGTTAGTGGTAGCATGCGCAAGAGAGCCAATGCTTCTTGGTTAAGGGAATTGCGATTATCACTGCAGACGAAGCAAGCGTGAACTCAATTACAGTCAAACCATAAGGCACTCAAATACCAGACCAGACGACACAAGATTCAGCTTGGGATCTTAAGCACATTTTCAAACAAAAAATGCAACCTCTTACGACACTAGGAGCAAACCACATCTCAAAGTCTTGCCACAGCCACTGAGCACAGGAGGCGAGAATCATTGCCAACTTGGAAAACTCAAGCACGACCGTAACTAACCCTGCGTGTGACCAGCTGCAGGCTCCCTTTGAATGAGCTTCAGTCGGGAGCTGAGCAGAGCATACTCCCTTTCCAAGTCCTTGAGCTCCAAAATGGCAACGAGCCGCGGTCGATCGTAGGCAGGCAGCAGCTCGTCCGCAGACGTGCGCTTCGGGGATCGGCCCGGCCGGTCAGCCTGTCAACGACAAAGCATGGAAAAGGTTGCATCGTTTTCGATGAGCGCTGTGATGCTTTAGTAGTCGCACCATCGATGCAGACATCACTCGAAGAACGACCGAGCAGCTAGCGACAGACGAGCACGAAGCTGCCACTAGCTCCTCCTCCACCCGCTGGAGCCAGGTCAGCGACAATCAGCCAGATCGCACGTTCCTGTTGCAACACCTTCTCTGCCCTCTCCTCAATGGCAATGGACCTCTTTTGCTCAGGCATAGGCTAGTTTCATCAACTTTGCAGCAAGACGAAAATAGCAACGGACCAATGAAATGGTGCTGTACGCTTTGCTAGCGCTCGGCGACCCAGTCATGGTGGCCATGCCATGGCGGCCATGGCAGCTGGAGCTGCACGGCCACCCGAACAAGCCCCGGAGGCCCCAAGGGCCGCCACGGCTACTGTTCAACGCAGCGCTCATCGGCCGCAGCAACGTCTGCCAGTCACATGCGTCGCGCCTGCTCGCAGCCACTAGCGGCTGATCGAAAATGAAACAGTGAGTCACGTGAACGTCACCAAGCCACGAGGAGACAATCCTCCACGCTCTAGACTTCGGAAACCCGCTGGCGTCTGGCATGGCGTTCTGCTGGGGCGTCGCCGGCAAAGAGCTTACGTCGGCAGCTGGCAAGCTCAACGACGGCTTCACGATCCAGGCGTAGTCAAGGCTCACGAGCCGCAAGGCGTTCATTGCGGACAGCAGGCACTTGGCCTGCCGCTGCAGCGAGGCCAGACCGGGCAGCTCCAGTGCAAGGCGCACGGCTTGCTCGTACATCATCGTGCCGGCTAGGCGGAGAACGCAGCCGCTCGAAGCGGTCAGTTCGCATGCCGCCGGCCGCTGGCGGCAGCAGGGCAGCCAGAGCGCTTGGTACAGGGCAGGGCAGGGCAGGGCAAGGCAGAGCCGGCTGCAGGGTGGTACCTCTCCTATAATTGCTGTGATGCACATGGAAAGAGTAGAGGATCTCATAGTAGCTCTGTACCGACAAGTCGACCGAGCGCGCCTTCGACTCGAGTATGCGCACCACCTGCAGGACAGCCACAGACCGGTCACGACTAACTAGCCTAGACAAGACTAGACTGGCCTTGACAAGCCGAGCACGTGACGCAGTAAACCGCAAGCAGCATGCAATAACAAGCAAGCAAGCAGCAATAACATGAAAAGTTAAGTACAGCTGACTAGACGAACCTCATTTCTGTAGTGGCACAGTACACTTGACAAGTTTCACCAACTCGCAGTAACCAACTGCCTACTGCAGGGCTCGAACCAACAGATAAAAGGTCAAGGCCTCACGAATGAAAGGAGAGCAAAACAGCCGACCCGAGGCTGACGTCAAAATGGCAGAACAAAGAACAGCTTTTGGTATCGAACCTAGATTCGACAGTGCTACAGTCAGGGAGGCGACGCATGCGCTGGGCGACGTCCAACCAAAGCTGAGAATTTACAGCACACAGGCAGACTGACACAGACGGACAAAGACTCGAACTTGGATCGTGCTTGCGCGTGTGTTCGTGCGTAAGCAAGCCGCGCGCGCATGCCTGCACGTGTCTGTGTGTGGTGTGGTATGCAAGCCGTGCACGTGAGACAAAGGCCGAGCACTGAGAGCAAGGCAGACAGACAGAGAGACTCACTTTTGAATCTCTCGATTCTTTTGCTTCTACCTTTCCCATCTGAAATATTTTTCTCTCTCTAAACGTTCCCATCCTACAGCCATTGAATCTTTTAGGAGCTGTGCTCCTAGCGTGCTTGCTTAGCTGTGCCCCATAACCAACCAGCCTCAAATTCTCTGGAGACCGTGCGCTCAGGTCCTATGCTCCCTAAGAGCAGAATGCACTACCGACGGACATCACATTGCCTGCCTTGACGGCATTTAAAAGAAAAGAAAGTTAGAAGTCTGCCTGCCTTTCACAGCATTTGCCCCGTCCACGTTAATAGTTCTATATGTGCCTAGACGTGCTGCATTTGTATCTGATATCAGTCATCAGCTGACACGCTTACTTTCCGGCATAGGTAAAGAGCCAAGGAATGGCTTTCGTTCTGTTAGGGTGGTATTCAAACGTTTTATTATTATTACTATTATTAACGAGCAGCTCACTGCCTGTGGACTTACTTGGCTGAGTCATAGTAGTTCCGACACGGAAGACAACACTGCACCATCTTGCCACTACCAGAAGTTTGCCATCTTTCCACAAGCAGCAAGTGAGCCATCTTGCGGTGTGATGAACTTTCTCACTTTAATTAGTACTGATTAGTACTTTAATTAGACTGGTGGGCAGAAAAAGTGTTATACAGATAAACAGCATGAGCAGGACACGGAGCAAGATGAGGGAAATGTCAAGTCTTTGTGCGAGCTACTACTAAACTTTTTATGAAGTGCTTGTGGGAAATGTATACCACGAAAGTGGCACTGTAGTATGCAACCTTTCGAAAGATAATTAGAAATACATTTGTTTAAACGTGCTGTGACACAACGAATAAACTATTGAATGGCTTGCAGCACACGTGTGTTATAAGCTGGGATTAGAGGATTGAAAAGCCCACCAGCAGCAGTCAGTGAGGGTGGGAGGAGCGAGGACAAATTAGGGAGATAATTGAAGATTCTTCTAGAGTCTTCCAACCCATTCTAACAGAATCACACGACGATGCTTCCTCACAGCAAGTAATACGGTATGCATTCCAGAAAGCTGCCTTCCGATATATGCCTCGAGACACCAGGCTGCTAAGATGGAGCTGTAAAGGACAGTTCCGGAAAGTTAGGACATGGACGCCAGGCTGACTAGGGATTGAGAAAAAGAAAAACTTGAAGTGCTTAGCCACAGTAATACTACTGAACTAGCCTCGAAAAGCAATAATAACAACAATGATGTGTCAGTTGTTTGTACAGTACCTTAGGAGAAACGTATCCTTATCCGAGCGCTTCAAAAATCGCAAGAGAAATAAAATAATATCTCCTTTGGTTATTTCTTGAGTGAAAGCCATAAGAAATATGCATTATATGCAATATGCAATAACTGCCCTTACTATCTCTACTAATTAAACTGAGAAAGTCCGTCCTCCCTCTTAAGTGGAAAGATGGTGCACTCCCGGCAAGCATCTACGTGGCGCCGTGTTGTCTTCCGGGACGGCATCACTATGACTCAGTGAACAGAGTCCATAGGCAGTGAGGTGCTTGTCCTCTCATAAAAGGACTGCAGGTCTCCTACTCATCGACACTAATTCGTCCATTTCACATTTCACAGCAGTGGCACTAGTGACGATCCAACCATATGACTTCACCTAGTAGCACAAACATAGATCTGGGCATTTGCAAGCCAATCACTGTGCCGTCACACTTACCTCATCGTGAAGGTCGGCGTACGAGTATGAGATAAGCTCCCTGATGCAGCCGCGCTCACAAAGTGTGACAACAAACTGCCGCAAGCAGTCTCTTTTCCTGCGGTGCACAAAGGAAAATGACGTCAGGGCCAAAGCTACAGTGAACACGGGCCGACGCGTGATGCCGTCTTTACAATCGTGCACCAAGGCCAACATGCTGGCACACAGCAGTGCCGTGCAGCAAGTCACCTGTCGCCATCAGTATTAGATACCAAAGCTTCGAAGGCCTCGTCATGATGAGCTAGCTCTAATTCGTGCTTAAAAATCTTGGTATACAACATCGCCTGAAGGATAAGAGCGATGCACGAGTAATAATAGCAACAACAACAATAATAATGACATTTGTACAGCACCCTGAAAGAACTAAATCTCGCTTTAAGCACTTTAAATTTGGTTTAAGAAAAGCATACCTACATGGTTAGTGATAACAATATGCAGTGGGTGTAAGAGCATCTGGAACGAATGAGGGCTTCTCACACATTATGCAGTGCTGACAACCTAGTGCTATTTCGTCCCGGTAGCCAGTAGTAGTAGGGTTCGAGACCCTTGGTCTCGGATTCCAATACGGCAGTCGGTAAATTTTTTTTTTTACCGACCACCTGGCACTAGCTGCGGCAACTTGATACTGAGCGCTTATATGGCGCTTGGGGTAAGAGAGCTGGCAACCATATGGATGCTACAAAATCGGTACAACCAGACTACGGGAGCGGATCAATGTGACGTGAGGTTCTGCGCAAGGCCACAGCAGCTAGCTTTTTATTAGCCAGCCCTGACACAATATTCGCATGTATTTTGAAAGAAACGACATCGGCAGGCAGTGTAACCGAGCATCAGAAGCCGGGCAGCACAGACACTAGCGAAAGCTCTATTATAAAAAAAATATATTCGTCGTCAGTGAGTCCCCACGAGAGACAGCGATACAGCCCAGAGCATCGTCTAAAGCTTTCGATGCAACACACATGTAAATACACATACATCACATCTGCAGACTTTGCATGTGGAAAAAATACATCGGTGCACGAAGTAATATTGACCGAATTGCATTCTACCTACCGCTGCATCCTGCAGATCGACGCTGTCGTTACCCCGAGTTTCGGCAGCTTTGGCTGCGCTAACAGCCTGCCTGGCTACTTGTATGATCAGCTGGGCACAGGATAGCTGCTCTAGTAGCGCAATAACCTACAAGAGATGAACGGAAGAGTTAGTGCTGAGTAACATGCGAGCCACACAATGCTTCATAGATTTCTGATGCGGTGCTGGCTTAAAGTCAGCCGTCACTGTGCCCTAACTGCAGTAGCAAGCCACCTGACATCTTTTGTTATCAGACATCCACGAAGCTAGCAAGCTCGACTGCCATGCAACAGAGCCTACACGGGTTGCTTAGCTATTGGTATAAGTCGCTCCATGAAAGCTAGCCGACAAAATCAGTGAAGCTACTGCAGACCGATAGGAATTGAATTACATCGATGCGCGCAACAGCAAGTTCTAATCGGCCATCCCTCTGCTAAAAGATATTCAGGAGCAAAGTTTTTTTCTGTCGAGCAGCAAATCCAGTTCCAGACACGTCTTTCGAGCATGTGAAATCGCAGGGGCATGACTCCCTCCGGGCAAGGCTAGTGCACGACTACAAGCCGGACTGGCATATGCCACAGATCCATAGGGACTCAGCGATTAGCCGCAGCAGACGTCCGCCTCAAGATGGAGAAAGAAAATTTTTTCGTATATTGAGTTGCGACGTTCTCGAGCTCGCTTCCGGAGCAAATGCAGCAGCACTCAAGCAGTCGCACCTCAAGGACTTGTCTACACTTGTTTTCTCAGGTTGACAAGCAGCCTCCAGTCGGCCTGGTAGGGCAGCATGGGGAAACAAGCAGAAGCAGAAAGGACTAGGATTTGCTAACATTTAAAACACAAAACGGTATACAAAAACAAACGCGTATCATCTAAAAAAGACAAAGACATTCCTCACATAAAGAGGAGAAAAAACTGCTTGCAGATGCCATGCCATTTTTATCATTGTCTCCTCAGCACCGTCATCGCGACCTCGAACTTGACCTCTGGATACTACTGCGCTTCTCAGATCGACATGGCACGTGAGTGCAGCACAGATACGCCACTGCCAGCTGCCAAGCCGTACCCTGACATAGTATTGCACTTCCAGATGGCCATCGTCGTTGCAGTTGCAGCCTTCAAGCAAGACTTCCCGAAGAAACAGTTCGGTCTCTAATCCTGGCACTGCCGCAACAAAGCTATCGAGGGCTTTGAGCAGTTCGCTGCAAAGGAATGGAATGAAAATGCACAGCTACAATTAAATGAGTACGATTTGACTTGCAGCAAATTCACACAAGAAAACACACTGAAATTCGGCACCATCACATGCAGGGCTAAGACGACGCACACCATCATCAGACCAAAAAAGCACACAGCATGCGACATCAGCACAATTCTTTCTATGTACATGTCAGCAAACCTGCAAGAATAAACAGATGCTACAGGTCGGTATGTACGCATGTCCCTGGGTCAATGACTGCACAAAGCCAAGAAGACTGAGTTGGCATTGTGCTTGCGAGTTCGACCGCAGTGTTCGAAGCCGAGGCAATTGGGGTGCAAGCGCAGGGGCCAGCACTCACGCTTGGATCGGGCAATAGAATATTGCCGGTTTCACACCGGCGTTCGGGCGAATTAGAACTCTGCCGTGCTTTATTTAAAAAAATGCTGTACTGGCTTGGCAACCTACTCCTTGGTAACTCTTGGCTTGGCAGCCTACTTCTAGCTTGCCTTCCAACAGGAGAGCACTTCTAGACTTGCTGGACTTATAAATCCCAGCAAGCTGCATGGCAAAGTTGCAGATACAATGCGATAGGCGGATCGTAAGAGGGCTCTCTGTCTTCTGCTAGGCTGCTAAGGTACAGTGCTCTTCCATATTTGCAGAGCAATACAAGCTCAGGTAAAAGTAAGGGCATCACTGGCACTGCTCTGCGATGGTTCAGATCGTATCTCAGTGGGAGACTCCAGTGTATTGACGAGATTGAAAAAAAATCATTCGAGGTACCTCAGGGCTCCTTGTTAGGCCCGGTTCTTTTCACGGTTTATATTCTCCCTCTTGCTGATGCGATTGCCAAGCACAATCTAGGCTTTCACTTCTATGCGGATGACACTCAGTTGTACCTTTGCTTTGATCCCTCCCAGCCTTCGAGCACCTCGAATTCTCTCAACTCACTTGCTGCATGCATTGATGACATCCGCACATGGATGGCAACAAATCTTCTAAAACTGAACGATGATAAAACTAACTTACTAGTTATGCGCAGGCCCAGGCTGATTTAGATATTGGAAATACTGACGCTCAAAATTGGCTCTGGTAGCATATCTCCTGTTGAATATGCACGAAATCTAGGTGTCACGTTCCAAAGTGATCTTTCGTTAGACGACCACATCAGCTCCACAATCAAGTGTACCTACTTTCAGCTACATAACAATGCTAAAATTCGGGCTTGTTTAGATAAGGATACCACGTCTAAGTTGGTTCATGCATTCGTGACATCCAGTCTTGACTTATGTAACTTGCTGCTCGCTGGCTTACCGGCATGTGCAATCAGGCGATTACAGCTGGTGCAAAACTCCGCAGCTAGGCTTGTCTGTCGTGAGCGTCGCAGTTACCACATCACACCACTTCTCGCCGACATGCACTGGCTACCAGTCAAGCAACGCAACGACTACAAGGTTGTGTCGCTCACTTTTAGGTCCCTTCATTCTTCTGCTCAAGCCGACCTTAGAGATCTACCTCCCCAACCAGGCCAGGCATCGTACCATCCGCTTTTCGGAATCCAACAGTCTACAAATACCTCGTACAAACCTCAAATCCTTTGGAGACCATGCATTTAGTTCGTATGCTCCCAAAGCCTGGAACTCACTTCCGACTTCCGTCACATCTCCGGACTTGACCAAATTTTTTTTTTTTTAAACAAACCTATTTATGATAGCATTTAGTGGGTCACAGTGAGTCGTCCTTTATGTGCTTATGCATGCTGACACTGTTGCATGGTGCCACTAACCACACTTGCATGGTGAGCCTGGTGTGCATGTGACCCTAACCATGTTTTTCATGTTGTTAATCAAGCATGACACCACTCACCATTCGATCGCGTTTACCTTAGCAGAAAATGTATAGCGCCTAGAAAGAGATTGATGCTCCGAGGGCGCTTTAGCAAGTGTATTATTATTATTACTACTGACTCTTGATTATTGCATTTCGTCCAGCAAATTGTCAAGTACTTGGATAGAGACTTTGCTTTTTTAGGGCACTATACAGAAGATTCATTATTGAGCGCCAGCCATAGAACGTCAGTCAGTCGTGTCATAGGAAGTTAAATTTATACCAAATGTCTAGCACATCCAGTATTGTTGCAATAGGTTATGAGGTTTAAATTACACCAAGGGCGCTTGACCAACACATGCACGCATGCACACAGACAGGTAGGCACGCATACACACACTAACATACGCAGTAACACACACACACACACACACACACACACACACACACACACACACACACACACACACACACACACACACACACACACACACACACACACACACACACACACACACACACACACGTGTGCACACACACGTGTGCACACACACGTGTGCACACACACGTGTGCACACACACGTGTGCACACACACGTGTGCACACACACGTGTGCACACACACGTGTGCACACACACGTGTGCACACACACGTGTATATATCATTTATATAGCCTCCTGACAAAACTTAGTGCACAGCTTGGTGTTGTCTGCAGAAACTTGTAGTACCCTGTATAATCTCGGATAATGCTAGCGATAAGATATTTTGATTAATTTACAACGCCAGATTCTTGTCACACGGGCCACACCATACTACAGGTCTAGTGGTGGGAGATTATGTCTGCTTAGAAATGTCAGCTAGGGACTAGGTAAGGCGGTTGCTTTCACGACCTCGGTCCCGAGGTCGTGGGTTAGATTCCTGCGGTGGGCGATTCTTTATCGCCACTGCAAGTGGTGGTGATAGCCGTAAAGGCTCTTCTGTCGCTATACAAAAAGAGGCTGTTTAATCGGCTAGGATTTTTTTTTAGGGAAACGGATGATTGTGCGCACATAATGGTGTCTCAGCCCAATTTCTGCCCAGCTACGCCCACACAGAGCTCCAGCGCTTGCCTCATGCGTAATCGTTCAAGCCTCCTGCAAACGCAGGCGAGCAGCACGTGCACCCAGGACGGCAGAAGCGCAAAGCAAGCAGTCAGGCAGCGCTAATAGCAGGCGAGCAGCCCACTCACTTGTGAGCCAAATAAGATCGGGCCAGTAGAAAGCATCGGGAGTGCATGTTCTGCCGGCACCAGCCGCTCAGCAGCCGACAGTGCTGCTGCAGCGCTTCGAACTGCCCGAGCGTGGCCAAGCACTCGGCCACCACCGGTCTTGCTGCGATGGGCCATCTGGTTGCATGCGGGTCAAGGTTGACAGACAGCAGGCATGCCTTCGAGGCCCGAGGCTTGCCGCGAACCACCTTCTCCAAGCGAGCCACCTCGTTCGATCGATCGGACGCAGGTAGCTCGCACGGCAGCGCATAGCCACCGTCGGCCAACGGCTCACCCGCAGAGGGGCAGAACTGGGCGAACCAGCCATGGCAGCCAATGGATGGCTCGTGCCCCAGCCTGCCCTGGGCTCTAATGCAGGCGCTCTTTAAGAAGCATCGCCGCGCGGCAATCAGTCGCCACTGCGGCCGAGCGCTAGCCATCGGGGTGAGCTGAGCCCCTGCCCTCAGCCAGCGACAAGTGAACGCTACACGAAAGCGGCGGCGGAAGTGGAGGCAAAAGCGGAAGCCGCAGGCAGGTCAAGGATACGCTAGACGAGCGCACTCGACGACTGCCCCTGCCAAGGCATCGCATTCCGAGCTGTTGCGCCGCTTGGCCGGCGAATCTTCACTGTGTCGCTGGCCGGCCTGTGACGCTCGGCAGGCGGTGAGGACAAATAGCTCGAGCAGCGTGACCTCACCTGCAGTGGCAAATCAAACAGACGGAATCGAGCAGGCGGCAGCCCCCACCCCAGCGCCAGAGATGAGACCCGCTCCTTATTACTTGTGGGCAGGGCTGAGCCTCGTGATTTACCGGCTGATTGATCCTTCAGATGCTGGTGCGGCGGCGCCGATCGCGACGAGCCGGTCGTCGAAGCGTTTCCCGAAAGAAACGACGATCGGTCGGCTAGGGAGAGAGCATCCAACTGATCCTTTGGCGCGTCCAGGTCCATCCTGCGAGTGTCAAGATAAAATAGTGCACACACAAATTGGTATGCAGGTCGGCGAAAGGCGAAGATTGGTTGGGGGCGCACCGTTCCACTAGCACTCGGTTGCCAGCTGTCGACGGCTCGATCAGAAAACCACACCGGGAGCAGCCCCTTCTCAACCCCCTCCTGCTCAGGCAGAAACGGTGCACAGCCAGCATCGAGTGCAGCATCTCACCCCACAGCCATTGACGACGAGTTCACCGTGCGCGACAGCCAGACGACCGAGTAGAGAGAGCAGGCAAGCTGTCCGAGCTTGGCCATCGATGCTTCGAGCCGGCCGACTGTGACGTGGTGCACGCCTGCCTGCAAACATACGAAGGACAGTGGAAAAACGAGAAATGAAACGGAGCGTGCCGACCGACCGGCTAAGTGGCGTGGCGGCGGCGAACCGCCACGCCGACAAAGCTGCCCCTGCCTCGCCAAGGGCGGGGCACGAGACAGAGAGTGAAAGCGGCTGGCGCCTCAGCGTACCTGCTCGGCATGTCTCTGGATGTATGCAATGAGGACGAGGCACTCGCAGCACGTCAGCCAGCGCGTGCTCGCAGCCGCTTCCAGTGCACACGCGAGCAGACGCCGACCGGAGGTGCTAGCAAAGGTGCACCGCCCGGATGCACCGCTTCTGCTGCGGTGGCCGACATCATCGTCATCATCATCACCGTCGATTGACGAGGCTTCAATGGACGCGCAAGAATCGACAGCGGGCAAACCGGGCGAGCGATTGCACAAAAACAGACTCGAAGCCAGCCAGCGGTGCATGAGCCTAGCCCTATTCACGGATTGTGGTGGTTCCAAAGTCAGCTTCATTGTAAAGCTCCCTGGACAGCACTGAGAACCAGCTAGGAGCGCACCAGGGAAACCGAGTGGCATCGTCGAGCGCACGAATCCCTCGGAGCTTTGCTGCTCGTCTACAGCAACTCGTCAGCTTTCGAGCAAGACTTGCTTCTACTTATTTTATAGCCTTGCACGAATATCTCTACACATCCACACTCCACCCAAGCACGCATACACCCATCCAGCTTCGATCTCCACCCGGATTTGGGTATCGGAATAATAATAAACGATTACACCCTCTTGCAAAATATACTGCCTGGAGTGTGACGCGGACTGCACGCACACGTCGAGCCATGCCTGCTATGACTTGTCCCACGAGCGCACGAAATTGTGTACGAAATCACTTACGGGCAGCCTTAAAACCGTGCGACAATGACATGTCGAGGATCTTGGCAATCGCCTCAAACGCCGTCAGCACGTTACGCACGTTCTGCAGGCGAGAGCTGACTTCGCGAAGCAGCAGCGTCGCAGTGCCAGCACTAAAAACAAAGGCCACGTGCCACGGTGCAGCTCGTGAGACATCCTTGTGCCACCAGCGAGCAGAAGGCTGACTTTCTTGAATTTCGCAAAAATGCTCCTTACGAGTGGCTGCCAAGTGTGTCGGCCTGCTGCTGGAGAAGCGCCGTGACTGCCTGCCGCGCCAACGTCGGCAGAACCACGGCAGCAGACGACACCTGCCGAAGCAGGCCGGAAGCAAAGAAGCTTCCGACATCGGGGAAACAAGCTCGAAGTGCTGCCAGGCACTCGGCCACGATCTGGACGTCGCGCGTGGCGACGGTCTCGTCGTCGCCGCCGCCTTCCAGCACCTCTGCAAAAGCTGAATCCGTCGGAAAGTGGTAGAGCAAGTCCACGCAGTCGCAGGTACCCAGAAATGATGTCGAGTCCTGCAAACGACGAGGCATCCGAGGTCAAAGTGCAGTGCATGCCGTGCAGTTGCTGCGCCACAGCTGCTAACACAGCTGCAGGCCACTCTGAAACCGTGCCGTAACCGACGAAAAAGAGGACAAAGAGAAGATGGGTTTCGATAGGCGGCAAACGAGAAGGCGTTTCCTTGCATCAAACTTACATATCTCACAAGGCACACTGTTCCCGACGACGACAGCAAAAGTCCTAAAGGCTGCATGGCTTTCTGCAAAACAATCAAATCGAGCTGCTTCTTTAGAAGCTGAGAGGCGCCGAAAGAAATCTCCTTAGAAACAGCCTAGCAAAGCCACGTGACGAGCGAAGGCAGACACGGCAAGTTACATAAAACGCGAAGCAACAAGCCCTTAAAAAAGAACCAGTTGCACATCTAACTAACCAACCTCGTGATACTGGAGCACGTAGGAAAAGAACTTCATCCACGTGCTTAGCTGCAGCTCATAATAGTCTTCATCGGCAAGCTGGCCTTCACCAGCCGTCTCACGAACCTGCAGAGTGCAAATGAGCAATAGTGATAAGCTATTCGCTGTGGCTGCTTAAAGGCAAATGCCACTCGGGGCAACATGTGTCAAGACATCAATCTGTCGAGCTGGTTTGGCCCACTGGTTAAGGTGCTCCTCCACCCCCCCCCCCGAACCAAGGTTTAGCCCAAGTCGCGGGCTCACGCCCCGTGGAATATATATGAAGCGCCTGCACCGAGATTCAGTTCTCTTAGGGAGCTATGCAAATGAATTACATATACCAATGAACCCCACAGGTCATTCACTAGAGCCCAGCCGATCGCACAAAACAACGGGAGCACCATGAGCAACGACATTTGCCCCACCTATCCAAGCAAACTAACAGTGTGGGCACATCACGTGGTGCCACCACATAGTTCAACCCCAGCCGAAGCTCCACCTGCCCTATGGGAGCGCCCGTGACCGAGCATTTTCACTTCTTGCTCGTACGTTGGCCCGTACCCACGCTATACTCTCTCTCTATCTCTCTGTCTGTCTCTCTCCTTAGGCCACGTGGTGCGGAGCACCATACACAACGGTTTCGACCACCAATATGACCGTGTGTGTGTGTGTGTGTGTGTGTGTGTGTGTGTGTGTGTGTGTGTGTGTGTGTGTGTGTGTGTGTGTGTGTGTGTGTGTGTGCGGCGCCTGCGTATTAATACAGCCGTCGTCACTTCCACCACGAATCTTTCCACCACGAATCTCTGGGGGCATCTCCATTCACCATTCATCGTTCTGCTCGTCATGGAGCCTCGTGTGAGCGCCCACAGGAGGGAGGGTAAGGGAATCAATCGCAAACAAGGCAGAGAGAGTGTTCGAGTTCACACACGAGACGGTCCATCGTGGCCGGTCAAAATCAAGCTGCAACGATGCTGGAGCACTCTTACAATAAATACCGTATGCTGCGAGCGAGCGCATGCTTCAATCGCGATGCAACTGAACGCTAACTACCCCCCCCCCACCCTGCGAGCTGTCCGCGCTGCAAATCAGCACTACAGATCCGAATCTGTACAGACAGCACCAAAGCTCGGATCCGACCCGAGTGGGTGAGGGAAGGGAATATCGAGATCACAATGCTCTCATGCTGGGACTGGAGCAGCAGGCATCGGTCCGAAAAGATTAGATAGAAAGTGCATGGCGAGTTGACAAAACCCCTAACCCATCCGTCATGCACGGTGGCATCTTCAAAGAAGAAAGGTCTGCCAGGGCGCACTGGCCTCTCAGAAGTATGACTGGAAGCATGGCTGCCTGTGCCGGGCACTGCTTAGCTTCGAGGATCGACTCTGCTACCTGGCAGCAGTGGCTGGAGAGCACAGTGGCTTAGCGTCGGGTGGGCAAATGGCACGGCGCGGGGACTCGGAGCAAGCATGCCGCTCCTTCTAGCAATAACTAGCGCGTCCAGCGAAACAGTCGGACAGGACGATTCAAATAATTGTCAGGCACCAACAGCCTAAACGGCTGCTCAAAAGCTGGCACGAAACACAGGGCGAAGGACTGCCAAAGCTTCGCAGTTCGGTGTCAGGTGCATACCTTCCTCTGCACTGCCACTGTAGCAGCTACCTGCAGCTTTGAAAGTGTCAGAGATGCACCAGAGATAGTGTTACCAGACGAAACGTCCAGCTTATTCTTGTCAAAAATCTGCAATGGATATGAGCAAGCTATGAGACGCCTATGTGAGTGCGGCCAAGCTACAGAACGATGGCAGCGTAGTGCAGTGCTGCAGAGCAATGCTGACCATGCCAAGCGCTTGAGGCGTGCTCCCACCAATAAGAACCAAGCTTACAATGCCGGCGGCACGTCAGGACCAAGACGGCAGAACTGGAAAACCAACAGCAAGCAGCTCAAAAACTGTACTAATCGTGTGCGCTTCTGCGCGCAAACGCCCAGACATGGCAAGAGGGTGGGACGGCAGATCGTACTGGTTTTGGCCCTGTGGTTAAGTGCTCGCCCGACCGAGATAAAGGTTAATGCATTTGATGGCCAAGGTTTTAGGCTCGAGTCCCGGTGGCATATATGAAGAAGCGCAGCTGTAGTCAAAGCAGACAGAGCAAAACCCGCGTATCGACAAAAAACCACGACCGATGCTTAGTTATGGCATGACCAGATAAATACAAATACAGTTGGAGCCTATATCTAACGAGGAACCCGAGACATGATAATTTAAAGAATTCTCACCTACAATATCCACTCGAACGCAAAAAGTATTATATATATATATAATTTATTTGTATAGTGCCCCAAGAGAACTTAATCTCGATTCAGGCGCTTAACATATGCCTCGGGGCTCGAGCCCACGTGACCTCAGCCAGACCTTGGTCGGGGCGAGCACCTTAACCACTGTACCATACCAGCTCGGCGATTAGGATTATATAGATGCTTTCGATTGGCAGCTTTTTCTAAGCCGCCGACTAGACTATTGACGGGATACAGGTTATGTCTGCTAGCTATTAGATACCCAACTGCGAATTGCCATAAGACAGGGGCAAGTAGTGAATGGTGGGCCAAAAAATAAGCCAGAAACCCTGGAAACTCCTTCGAAACCAAAGATTGTGGCCATGACAGAGAACTACGAGAAACGATACATCCTTTAGCTCATGCCGGAACCTCGAGGCTGTACACGAGCCGGAATTGTACAGTCCAACCCAATAAGCATTGTTAAAATTTGCCTGCATAAACCATGCACCCCCAGGCATGCCAAAGGTCACCTAATAGTCAAGCCTCGTGAGAGGTAAACTATGGCGCTGTACGAGGCTAGGCATTCGTAAGGTCAAAGTGCTACTACTCTATTTATCAATGTCAATAGCAAAGAATACAGTTTCGTACACAGTGAAGAAGGCAGTGAAGAAGGGAAGCTCAATGAAAATGCTCCACGAACGAATGCCGGGCCAGCAATCCGAAGGCAGGAAGACAGCATACTAACAGTTGAGGAAGGGGCTAAATGACCGCCTTGCTTCGTCAAAAGCTCATGCAGCAATCTCAAAGTTTGCAAGCCTTTTCTGGCTTGTGAGCTTGTGTTTTGACACCGTCAGAAGGGGATTACACGAGGGTGGGCTACATTCGCTTTACCTCTGCAGGTCCTACCTAGACTGTGGAACTCGCTTCCACAATTCTTATGCAACGACAACTACTCTCCTGCTGCCGACTATCGCTCATCCTCTCCAGCAGTCCTGAGCTGCTACTTCCATGCTACTCACTACCTCAACTGCTCTATTGACTCTGCCATGCTTCCCACTTTCTCTTTGTTGTATGAGACGAAGTCAGTTGGCCACCGAATGCGTACCGAGAGCCGCTTAGGCTGTGAGTGCGCTACACAAAACTCTCCTGAGTAACACCAACTTGGTCTGTATGGCTTTGTGGAGTTACAGACGAAGATACATTTTCATTCAAGTTCATTCGAGAAAATCAATTAGGTCTGCAAAGAATTGAACTAAGGCTCGGGTGCAATGGACTGCTAAAAAATGGGGTAGAGCTTAATAAAGAGAGAAAAGCAAATTGACGCTCTTTTCGAACTGCAAGAGAATAAATATAAATAAATATAATCCATTTGTATAGCGCCCCAAGAGAGCTTAATCTCTATTCAGGCGCTTAGCGTACGCTGAGAGGCTCGAGCCCACGACCTCGGTCTGACCTTGTTCGAAGTGAGCACCTTAACAGCTGGAACAAACGAGCTCGGCAAGAGAAGGCTTTCCATAAGGATCAGGCGACCGAACGATTAACAGAATTAAAAGAGCACGAGATCTAATTATGTCACCGGAATTTGTTTATGACTACTGACAGCATGGCTAGAATGTAAGAAAAAAAATATTGACTACAGCCGTCTGTTTTGACGACTGCCGGTCTGCCAGTTGGTGAGTCATTGTGCTAAGCGTTAGCTGCTACATGCTCGTAACGAGTCTACCTGAGCGGCGGGCTGTACCAGCGTTATCATACAGACAATACCGTTCACGTTTGCTACAGCTGAGTTGTAGATTTCACTGCTTGCGACAAGTTACACATTCAACTCCTAACGGGCTGGCTCTCAGTCCTAACTGCTTGGCATAGCACATGCATCAGGTCTGCACACATTGCATGCCCTGCACTGCCATCCTAATGGGCGAGGGTTCGGCCGACGTAACGATAAGAATAGATAGCTTTACAAACCTGGACGGCCTTGGAAATTGCAAGTAAGGAGAATCTGTTGGGATGAAATATATACTCCACGTACGCCTCGCGAGGATCACGACCTTCGAGGTCAATGGGTGACGCTTCATCCTCTGACCACGCGGTATTGGCAAGCAAGGTCTCAGTCCAAACTTCCTTCCGCCTTCAAATTGCGCGAGCAAATTAGTGCAAATAATTACATTTACAGGGTGGACAATATGTGCCAAACCGACATACAACAGCAAACAAAGGTGATCAACACGACTCACCCACCGAACGGGGCACGTCTCAGCGACGGCCTACCAAGCTTATCCGACCAAAGTGCCCAGATGCAGTCCGACGACACGCAGAAATCGGTGAGTTCATCGTCATCAAGACCGCCGTAAAGAGTGGTGACATGGCTGAGATTATGCTTCCCTCCTTCGACAGACGGCTCCAGGATGCAGAACTATTGAATCGGCGAGCATAAGCAGAGCAGTGAAACCACAAGCAGTACCAATGTGCGGGCACCCGAGCAGACATAAGGCAAGCTGAGGTCAGGCTAACTGTACAGGCAGATATCTACAAGCAGATTGGGTTGCAGCCGGCCCACTGCTGCTGCACATCTCCTCCAGCGATTCAACTTAGCAAACCGTCAGTAGGGCACTAGAAGAAGAATGGCGAGCATCTTGCAGTTGTGTTTCACTCTACATTAATTCACACAATGTGTGACTCGTCGAAATCCAGCATCGCCGTCGCAACGGATCGATCAGTCGGCTATGGATCACTCGTCTGTGCCGCAGGATGTCACAGGGGCAGCTCTGGAGAGTGAAGCATCCCTTTGTCCTCTCTGTTGCCGCTGAAGTCTTTCGGGCATCATGTAAAGAGCTACATAAATGCGGACAACAGGAAGACTGACTCGAATCTACGGTTACACTTTATGCCACTTTTAAACTCCCCCTATATTGACTGACAAGCCCATTATGCAGAAGTGACATTCTCACGGCATAAAGTAGTAGGAGGAATTGTCCAAGTTCTGAAAAAAGCATGATCCTAATTGCGGCAACACTGCATTGTCTATACAACTTCCAGTAGACTGACAAGCTAAGTAAACAGAAAGGAGCAACAAAAAAAAGCAGGTTAGGACGAGTTCCATGCATCGAGAAAAATACTGATCCCTGCTTATATATTTCCAGATATTTACAAACGAGACACTTGCAAAAGCATCACGAGCTCTGTTGGCTATCACGTTGCTCCGGAATAGCTCGCCAGCTCCAAGCATAGAACAAACGTGAGCATGATAAACAGTTCGAGGCCATGCAAAAACCAACACCAAGCTGCGTGCCAGCTAGCAACAACAAACCGAAAGAGTGTGGGAAGCCCAGTGAAAACAAAACGGTGCACACACTCCACTAAGAGTGATTTACAGTCGGAGTTTGTCAACGACGAGCACCAAGTTTGGCGATAGCCCAAACCGGTGCGCAATCACGAAATCGTAGCCCAGAGAGAGAGAGAGAGAGAGAGAGAGAGAGAAATTTACAGGATATGACGATATCGATTGACGAGTCCAGTGGGCGGTAAACATTAGCCATGCCAAGGGAGGCCTTTCACAGTTTTAGTAAGACATAAAAACCAAACAACAACCGTGTCACAGTAGAAGGCCTAATTTTTCATTTTTTTTTTTACATGGCATCACATCGAGCTGTGGCATGCAGCCTCGCTCATTTGCTGTTCAGCAAACGTAAAGCACCTAGAAAGAGATGAGTTATCTGAGGGCGCTTTATCAGGTGTGTTATTGCTATTATTATTACCTGCTTGCTGCTAGCACCGCCAGTGACGTGAACGGCTAGATAAGTCAGCCCCGACTCAGCGTCACCATAGGTCCTTAGCTTCGGTGAAACTCCTGCAAAATTTGCAAGTCGGCTCAGTAAGTGGCAGCCACTGGGTCGTTGGCCACGGACTAGCGCAGCGAGGCCTCAGGCGGAAGCACAGGCAGGCCGAGGATCAAGCGCAAGCAGAAATTCTTCGCAGTAACTTCACTGCATAAATACTGGCGAGGTAGCGCTAAACCTAAGCCTTACTGACCCTTTGTGCTCAGAAATCTGTCTGCAGAAAAGCTAGCCAAGTCGTGCGTGGCGACGCAATCTCTGGTCTACAAACGAGAAAAAAACAGCCGAATACAAGCTGACCACTCCTCTCTTTGCCGAGAGTACGTTTGGAGGCAGACAGGGGGCAGTTGTGAGCAGATGCCTTCTCCCATTCATTCTTTAAATGTGCTCGAGTCAGCCACACCATAGAAGACGCAGCTCTCATCACAAGCTAACTCTCGCAAAGCTCCTGCAGCAGCAGTGACCTCTCACGTGATCCGCATGAGCTCTCACGTGTTCCGTTAACGCCTGCATTAATAGCAGGCCAAGCAAGGGCAGTTTTGCAACTGCCTCACGATAGTCCCGACAGTCCACAAAGAGAACTGCATTAGCTAGGGTCACAATTCACAGGCTGCCATCATCGTGACAACGACCATGTTTTAATTACATAGGAATTGAGCAAGCCACTCCCAAAGTCTTGTGGCAAAGGACAGGGAAATCCAGCTGCCAGATCATGCAGTGCTACAAGGATATGCAATTTACCACGACGACTGAGAAGGAAGCAGCCTAGAGGCCGCACATTGCAGCAGCCTAGAGGCTTCATTTCTTGCTTGCATTCGGTAGCCAAACAAGGACCAATGCAATCTTGCATAAGCAGCAGCAGCTCACGGTTTCTATTGGCTTCCAACATTCTTCGAACACGTGCCTGTCAGGTGCATACACGCATTAGGACGAGCAGAGGCACCACTGAACTGAGCGCTAGCGCAGCCATCTACTGCGGCGAGATCCTCTCTGAGATCCCGAGGTCACGGAAGTATACTAAATGCTAGCGCATTGGGCATGTCGGCAACCCGCAATGAGACAGCACTGCCCCCTCAAAGTATGGCTGCCCTGGGCCTTTCGGATGGCTAGTAGCTGATACGACAGCACTCCTGGAGTATCCTTTGCGCATGATTCAGAGCAAGACGTCTCGGCACATTGCTGCAACACTTGGCACCGCTGCTGATTCGGGAGCCAGCAACGCATGTCGAAGAAGCATTACAAGTTCTGCCCGAAACACGGCATCTAAACTTTGAACGGCAAATCGCAGAAAAACTCCCGACGGTTCGCCAAAGCACTAACGGGTCTAAAGAGAAATGGGGGAACAGGGAAAAACTCACCTGCCATGACCAAATGCGAACCTTGCAGTCTCGACAGAGTGTGTACACGTACATCGAACCGTCCAGTGATAGTATGCTGGCAGCTATGGCGCCGTCAGCAGGGCAGCCTGCGCTGTCCGTGCCGAGGGACCTGGGACGAGGCATGAAAAGGATAAGAATGCAGCCGATGCCGCCGCGGTGAGGTCGACTGCAGGGGCAATCAGCAGCAGGGGCAATCAGCAGCAGGGGCAATCAGCAGCAGGGGCAATCAGCAGCAGGGGCAATCTGCAGCAGGGGCAATCTGCAGCAGGGCAATCTGCAGCAGGGGCAATGCAGTAAAGCTGAGCACCACCACCATAATAGAGTGTCTGAGCTGTGGAGGGAGGATTTCAAAAGTAACTGCTGAAAGCATCTCGGTTCCAGAAGGCTTTCAAAATTTATTAAGATAAACTCCTTTCCACGGGCACGCACCCCAAGACGAATGCACTCGACAGAGAGCATAAGCAAGCTAGCCACTGATGCACACTCTGCCTTAACATCAACGACGCCGAGGAGATGAATGCAGCCAGTAGCACTGAACAGCGTACACTGAAAATGATAGCAGCGGAAAGAGTGCACGATGCGTAACACTCTGTCAAGCGACGGGACAGTAGTGCATTTCAACGGCATAGCAGCCGAATCCTATCACTGCTGTCCGTGCATCACAGGCTCCCCATCAAACAACGAATCTTCTGGCGTATGCGAGTTTGCTTTTACACCATACCTCGCTCGGTCATTATCTCTTGATTATTATTACTCTCGAAGCAAGTTGTAAAGCGACTGCATGGAGGTCTGGTTCTCTCGGGGGGGGGGGAGAAGCGCTACACAAGCGACTTACTATTACTATCATATACACGACACAGTAGAAGATTTTACTAGTACCCAAATGGAGTAGTGGCCACAGTATTAGCAGTCATATTTTGCGGACTTTTTGCAACTGGATGCATAAAGCAGGGTGGTGGAGTAGGGATGCTGCAGCACGAGATGGCGAGCCGATCTACTTGAGCCATGCCAGACAACCTCAAAAGCATATGCACAGAGAACAGAGATACACATGCCAGTTACGAAGTTGAGCAAGACCCAGTTGCATGATGAAAAGGTTATGTTAAGGTGAAGGCCGGCAAAAGAAAACTGACAAGACACGGCTCATATCTGACCGGCATGTACCACAGATAATTCAGCGCCCAGGCAGCAAAGCGCAACAGTGGCTGCTTCATTTCACTTGGCTGCAAGCAGGTCGACAAAGTGAGAGAGAAAAGAATATGCGCACCTGAAAACAGGCATGTGCGGCTCATCGCCTGCGGCTCACCTAACAGTGGCAGGGCGGAAACCAGTCCACAGCTTCTGAATTATGGACGATTGCTTCAGCTCATGCTGAACGGGTGCACCTGCGCAAACAGTACAGGACACCTGCATATGAGGTAAATGAAACTAGATTGCGGTCACTACTAAATGATTGAATAATTACAGGAGCAATCATAGCAAAAAGCGGTGACATGATAAACCACCCTGGTCAGCTGCAGCCGTTCACCGACTGCACTGCTATCACACACTAGGCACAGAAAAACTAAACATGTCTTTCTAATCTTGACTGAACCGATCATTGAATGAAACTGGCACCAATAGAGCCCTAGTGGACCAAGACTTCTGTATAAATCGCAACCGATTTGCACCAGTCCTAGAAGTGCATATGGTGTCTATTGAAAAAATGGATCAAACTCCAAAAAAAGAGCAGGACTGTGGCCAAAAAAAGAGAGAAGCTAGCTCCCATAACCAATCGCATGGTTAATTAAAGCCATCTGCACAAGGTCAGGGTAAATCTCAGGTAAAGCGACGTTAACAATCAGAGTTTGTTAGATTTTCGAGATAAGATCTAAGTCGATTGCATGCTCCTTTAAGCACAAACTTTAGCATGCATGGCCATTGGGCTTCTCCAAGCTGAACCGCAAGGAGTACGAGTAAATCCCAAGGTCATAACAATAATAATACACTTAATATAGCACCTTCAAGAGAACTCAGTTTCTGTCTAGGCACTTTACATTTGATGCAAAGGACGCACGATCGAATGGTTAGTGGTAGTATGCTGAATAAACAACAAGAATTGCGTGGTTAGGGGTGACATGTACAGGCACAGCATGCAAGTAAGCTTAGTGCCAGCATGAAGTGTCAGCACGTATAAGCACGTTAGGAAAGAATCACGGGGATCCACTAAATGCTGCCATATATAAAAGTGTTTTAGTTTTTTTTTAAATATGAACAAGTCGGAGATGTGACGCAAGTCGGAATGGAGTTCCAGGGTTTGGGAGCATACGAACTAAGAAATATGAGGCACAGTCTCCAAAGGATTTGAAGTTCGTACGAGGTATGGCTATACGATTTGATTTCGAAAAACGGGTGGAATAATGCTTAGCGTGGTGGGGGAGTAGATCTGATAGGTAGGCTGGGGCCAAAGAATGAAGGGACGTGAAAGTGAGCAACAAAACCTTAAGTCGATCCGTTGCTTGACTGGGAGCCAGTGGAGGTCGGCGAGAAGTGGTGTGATGTGGCAACTGCGACACTCACGATAGACAAGCCTAGCTGCAGAGTTTTGCACCGGCTGTAAGCGCCTGAGTACACAGGCGGGTAGACCAGCAAGCAATGAGTTACAATAGTCAAAGACAGGATGTCACAAATGTGTGGACCCATTTAGATGTGGTAACCCTGTCTAAACAAGCCTGACTTTTAGCAATGCAATGTAGCTGAAAGTAGGCAGACGTGACTGTGGAGCCCAATCAAATAAAAGGTCACTTTAGAACATGACATCTAGACATCGTGCAGACTCAACAAGAGATATGCTGGCAGAGCCGATCTTGAGCGTTAGCTTTTCTTTCACTAGATCCGGCCTACCTATCCAATCTACCTCCCAATCAGGCTAGACCAATCGCACCACCGGCTCTTCTGACTCGAGTCGTTTAGCTGTGCCTCGAACCAACCTCAACTCCTTTGGGGACTGTGCCTTTGGTTCGTATGCTCCCAAAGCCTGGAACTCACTCCCGACTGTTGTCCATTACATACCCCGACATGATGATATTTCAAATGAAGCTAAACCGCCCCCTTGCTAGTCACAGACTTTGCTGGATCTCAGTGTGTTTTATGGATGCGGACACTGGGCATGCTACACATGATATATACTTCATTTGCATAGAGCCCCAAGAGAGCTTAATCTCTATCCAAGAATTCAGATATGCCGAAGGCTCGAGCCCCCGACTTGGGTTATTAACAGCGAGCACTTTACTTTGTGGGTAATACTAAACAATTTTTTGTTAACTCTTAGCACTAGGAACAGGACAGTAGGGCAACTGTTAATCAAGTGACTGCTATTGAGCAATCACTAATGCTGCTACAGCAATGCCCGTCATCACAGTCGTCACAATGCTGCTGCATGCTCGACGGCATGTCAAAAGAACACGTGAATCACTCGAAACGATGTCGATAACCTCTGACTGGGAGGGCCTTCCTAATGCATGCTTTAACAATCAGGACTCATACGGTCCCAAAGACTCGGCTCTCAACTGCACAGCCCAGCTAATGCTGCTTCCAGGGAGCAGATGTGCAGCATTTCCTGACTGGTCGACTGAAGCTAAACATTTCGATCTGCAGCTGAGATGTAGATCATCCAACAACTTTCGCAGGAGGAGAGGAGTGGCGACACAGCCCCTTGCCTGCATCGGCTGACGATGTTGCAGAAACTTTGATGTATGCGGTTTTCGGCAGTACAGATGCACACACTCGTTGAATGGCTGTTTCACATTAGTACGGGCTTGCCGGCTGCCACTTGCCCCTCCCTCGGGGTTCTACTAGGGAGAGCAGCAGAGCACACTTTCACAATCGCTAAGGAGAAACAGGGTTACGTTGAAGGCGATTCGGCCTAAATTAAAAATAAAACAAAACAAACCAAAACAGGAAAGGTCGGTCGATTTAACCACCTGATTCATAAAGCAGCAGAAGAACCTTACCTATGCTATCCCTCCTGCTTACTGAGGACCATAAAGGCCAAGCCTACTGTGCAAGACGAAAACCTTAGACCTGGGTCGCAATGTTCAAGCACTTCTCCCCAGGGCCACCAAGGGGCAAAACGCAAATTGACGCTATAGATCTACTCTCTAGCACTCTCAGCGGGACATCACTGATATTACCAAAAACCTAGACCACTGCCACAGAAACATTCTAAGAGAGCAGGGACAATCCGGCTTACAGAGAAGCATGAGAACCTCTACTTCATCTACAGAAAGTAGTAGTACCGAGCTACGGCAAAAATTCCCCGTGGTGCCTGCGTAACTGGTTGCAAACACAGCACCACACAGGTCAAATTAATACATAAGCAGGCAGTATTGCAACACCTCTGATCGTCGAGACGAGCAAAGGACAAGGAGAATGGTAATGATAACAATTTACCCATTACCATTCTGAGTCGACTCCGATGAACGAAGTAAGCAAAGGCAAACTAATTCAACAGCCTCATTATGTAGCAGCAGATGAGCCTTAGAAGCCATCACCCCTCCCCCCATTTGCAAAGAGAAACGAAGAATGCCAGCTGCACGACTCCATCCCGCGACCCGTGTCATAAAGAGCGAGAGCACCTCAACACTGGGCTACGACCGGCATGACCCATCCAGCGTTCCTTGTAGCTTTCCGGGCTCTAGCATGCATGCATTGCCGAACTTGAAGCTCTGGCTTGAGGCTCTCTCCAAGATTGCACACAACAGCTCCACGTGCGTAAATAGGGTATTGATTGCACTACGATCGCCATAAAACAACGTTGGTGGGAGGGGCAAGATTTTCAAGCGCAACCTTGATACCATCGACCACAAAGTACTTCTAGAGCACCTCTCATCTCGCCTGGGCATCACTGGCACTGCTCTGCAGTGGTTCAGGTACTATCTCAGTGGGAGACTCCAGAGTATTGACGTGAATGGACAAAGATCATCTGAAGTACCTCTAAAATATGGAGTACCTCAGGGCTCTGTGCTAGGTCCGGTCCTTTTCACCATTTATACTCTCCCTCTCGCTGATGTGATTGCCAAGCACAATCTAGGCTTTCACTTCTATGCGGATGACACTCAGTTGTACCTTTGCTTTGATCCCTCCCAGCCTTCGAGCACCTCAAACTCTCTCAACTCACTTGCTGCATGCATTGATGACATCCGCACATGGATGGCAACAAATCTTCTAAAACTGAACGATGATGAAACTAACTTACTAGTTATGCGCAGGCCCAGGCTGATTTAGATATTGGAAATACTGAAGCTCAAAATTGGCTCTGATAGCATATCTCCTGTTGAAAAAGCACGAAATCTAGGTGTCACGTTCTAAAGTGATCTTTCGTTAGACGACCACATCAGCTCCACAGTCAAATCTGCCTATTTTCAGCTACATAACAATGCTAAAATTCGGGCTTGTTTAGATAAGGATACCACGTCTAAGTTGGTCCATGCATTCGTGACATCTCGTCTCGACTTCTGCAACTCACTGCTTACTGGCCTACCAGCATGTGCAATCAGGCGATTGCAGCTGGTGCAAAACTCTGCAGCTAGGCTTGTCTGTCGTGAGCGTCGCAGTTGCCACATTACTCCACTTCTCGCCGACCTGCACTGGCTACCAGTGAGGCAACGGATTGACTTCAAGGTTGTGTCGCTCACTTTTAGGTCTCTTCATTCTATGGCTCCAGCCTATCTTTCAGATATACTAACCCATCAGGCCAAGCACCGTACCACCCACTTTTCGGAATCCAGCAGTCTGGAAATACCTCGTACAAACCTTAAATCCTTTGGAGACCGTGCATTCAGCTCGTATGCTCCCAAAGCCTGGAACTCCCTCCCGACCTGCATCAGAACATCCCCTGACCTGACCACATTTAAAAGAAACTTAAAAACACACCTATTTAGGGCAGCATTTAGTGGGCCCCTGTGATTCGTCCTTGATGTGCTTATGCTTGCTGACACTGTGCATGCTGCCACTAACTACATTTGCATGCTGACCCTGTGCATGTCACCCCTAACCATATTATTCATCTCGTTTGTTTTTCAAGCATGATTTTACTTACTATTCTATTGCATATCACTTTGCAGGAAATGTAAAGCGCCTAGAAAGAGATTGAGTTCTCTGAGGGCGCTTTATCAAGTGCAATATTATTATTATTATTATAACCTTGCACCACCATTGCAGCCTGCAGTGCTGACTCGGTGGAGCACAACCGTGTGTAAAGGCTGTGATACGGTAAAGGAAGTGGCCGGACACCCCCCCCCCCAAAAGCTTCCGGTCGCGCAACCACAAATTCGTACGGCTGCAACGCTGTGCACACGACCAGACCAACATGCCTCGTCCAACAAGATCCTTACCATAACGAGGCCACCTAACCGCATAGGTGCCCCCTGTGCTGTTCGGAAGTGCACAGATAACTGTATCGTCATCTTCCAATTTGAAGCAATTGGCAACCGCAGGCCCAGACGTCAGTGTCAACGTGTGCGAACGAATATTTTGGGATGAAGCATCGGCAAGAACTGATTGCTAAAAAAAATTTCTCGATTACACTATGTAGCAAGAGTTTCTAATGATTCAATTGTCGCGAAGCAAACTGATACATACCTGCCCGGACAATCTTGACGGATGAGGTAGCAGAAGTTCGTATATGACGCTGGAGCTAGAAAAAAACACGGCAACGGCAGATGCTGTCTCTACAACTTCCACTGAGCCTATTGCACCTCCGCCTTGAAGCTGGATTCTCAAGTGACGCTTGCGCAAGTCGGCGTCCAGGCTGTCTTCGACGAGTTCAACATACTGATTGACAATACGCCTATGTCAAAGTTACATAAATAATTTGCACGAGGATCGTACCAAACAGACTGGCGATATTAGACTTGCAGGTACGGTCTTACCAAACTAGAAACCTTTTCCCTGAAGCGTCTTGCTGCGAGTAACTGAAGCCTCCGCCAACATCTCTGTGGTCTCGGGGAGCCCCATCTCCAACTACAACGGCATCATTGCAGGTTATCGGGTCCGGAAGATTGCACAGGCAGCGAATAAATACCTCATACAAAAGCACTGAGGTAAAGATCGTACAGAAACCATTCCAAAAAAATACCCCCATAAAATTACTCGAGGCAATCGCCGGGATACGGCAACGAGGCTCAAACGACAGGGCAATCAGAAGCTTCACCACGTTTAGCATGTTATCAGCAACACTCACCGCCTCTAACGCTTAGCACCTGCCACTTCTCCACGGGTAGCTGCAGCACGAGTTCCCGAAAGCGTGATCCCGTCGAATAGTCCGCCATTGCCGCCAAGTGAGCTCTTCCTACTTCCGTCTCCCGTCGAGAAGTATTGCAATGGCGTCAGCTGTTAAAAATCCAAGGATTACTAATGAGAGTCAATTAAAACGCCCGAACTTCAAATAAATACTGTGTTAATGCATCATTTGTGGCTGCAGTGACCTGTCTTACGCATGAACCGCGGTACAGTCCTAACAGAATGCCACTACCATGACCTTGCTACAGCTTTCCAATATTTACCTTTTTTCATATTTAGGCGTTACCGCGGTAATGTCGTCGCTAGAGGCTGGTGGGCCAGTGGGAGTGTCGTCGCCGTACTCGTCATCAACTTCTTAGCGCTAGAGACTCCCACAATACCCCGTAGCAATGTTTGCAAAAGCTAGTGGCAGAGGAAAACTAGTCGACGACAAAACGCGCCTTTCAGGAGCGGTTACGGCTTCTACGTCTACGGTTCATTACCTAAAGGCTCTCCGGGTATTTATCATTCTAAAAGGCATGGGCAAATCGCGAAGAGATTTCTTCGCGGAAAACGTCAGAAATTATGGCGGAGCTGTAGTAACAGAATTTGACGGTAGCGTCACCCACATAGTGGCGGACGAAAGCTTGACATATAACGCCCTTTGTGGGCTGATGAAGGTCGACGATTTGAAGCCTCCCGTTATGTATACCAAATGGTTGAGCGAATGCTTCAAGCAGGGTCGACTCGTTTCCTGCGAAGAGTACACGGTTACTCGGAATCCGGTCAGCGAGACGGACAGCATCGTCGCTGTCGCTGTCTCCGATGCGTCCCCGGAGAAGAAACCCAGGATAGCAGCGATTGATCCAGCTTGCAGCAGTTCTCAGCTGTCGCCGTCGGAAGCGCATCCTGAAGCCGAAGCGATTATTCCAGAAAAATCGTTGGTGAGTACATTGAGATGATATTGTTGCAGTCGTTCGGCAAAGTCAGAAAGCCTGTGTAGACAGTTGCGTTAATAGCAGCATTCATCCATCTGTTCACTCTAAAGCTTAGATTGTACTCGGCCGTGCGTATTGCGTTTTGCTTACTACCGTGCCAATATTAAACTCTTATTGATAATGAGCAGACATCAGAAACACTCTTAGCTTCCAGAGGACTTGATGTGAGGTCTCGTGCGACATTTGGTTGTCTATAGCAACAAAGCGTGAATTCAGCATGTTGCACACGTTTTTTCTGTCGGCTGCCGTGCGTGTGATAAAAGGTAGCCCGTGTAGTCTTGATCCTCTTAGCACTTTTGGGTGTCTAGCATCACCAAGAAGTTTCCGTGTTTCTGCCTTAAAATGGCACATTTTCTGCACCTAACCTCCTCTGGGCTCTAACTGATACGTTGTGTAGTTTATGAAGCATCTGAAAGTACACATATACTTTGTAAATGCAAATGCATATACCTCTATGTATGTACTTGTACGGTGTTTATTGGGACGTGGCAGTTGTTAAAATGCTTGCCATTACGCTCTAGGTTCACTTTCCCCGTATCAATGAGGACATGAGTCCTTCATTTGTCGAAGAGAGGCACGAGGAGAGGCCATGAGAGCCATTGCTTCGCGTTATATTAGTCAGTTGTTTTTAAAGTGATAACCAATTCATGCACACATACATATATATTTATATGCATATGCAGAAGCATATAATAAGAATAATAATTATAATATATTTGTCTAGCACCATCAGAGAATCCAATCTCTTCCTAGACACCTTACATATGCTGTAAAGGAAACTGATCGAATGGTAAGTGGTAGTAAGCTTAATGTCAACAAGCATGACATGGTTAGAGGTGACATGCACATGGTCAGTCTGAAATATGGTTAGGGGCACCATGCACAGTGTCAGCGTGCATAATATTAATATGTTAGTAATACATTTGCATAGCTCCCTCAGAGAATCCAATCTCTTCCTAGACGCACTTTACAGATGCTGTATAGAAAGCATTATCAAATGATTGCTGGTAGCATTCACAAGCAGCAGGCACATTCTAAGCAGGTACATGCACCGAGAAACAAATCACAAAGACCCCCCAATTCTGTAATAAACAGGTGTGTTTTAAGCTTCTTTTTAAATGTCGTCCTGTCAGAGGACATTTCGATGTACATCGGTAGTGAATTCCAGGCTTTGGCAGCACAAAAAATAGAGGCAAAGTCTCCAGCCGTTGTTTGGTTTGTACAAGGTGTAGGTAAACGATTAGATTCAGAAAAGGGGGTAGTACGATTCTTTGCCTGGTTTGGAGTAGGTCTGATAGGTAGGCTGGGGCCAAAGAATGAGGTAGGCTGGAGCCAAAGAATTAAAGGACCTAAAAGTGAATGACAGAACTTTAAATTCGATGTGATGCTTGACTGGGAGCCAGTGCGGGTCGGCGAGAAGTGGTGTGATGTAGCACCTGCGGCGCTCACGACTGACAAGTCTGGCTGCAGAATTCTGTACCAACTGTAAGCGCCTGATTGTACAGGCAGGTAGACCAGCAAGTGGTGAGTTACTTAAGTCGAGTCGGGATGTCACAAATGCATGAACCAATATCGACGTGGTATCCCTGTCTAAGCAAGCCCGAATTTTAGCAATGTTAGGTAGCTGAAAGTAGGCAGATTTACTGCATGACTGCAGACTTATTGTCATTGTTATTATTTTTATTATTATTTTGACTAGTATAGCAGAGGACAAAAGTAAAAATCTCAGCAAAATACCCAAAGGTATTATGGAAGAAGTCAGATCAGGTCAACATACCGCTCACGGAGATGCTCTAGGCTGGTCTTTAGCACAGAGAGGAAAGGTATACTGAGCAAATAGGTACTTATATACATGCATACCAATATTTACATACATGTACGTGAGTACAAAAATAGAGGAAAAGATCGGGAAGGGAATGCCTGGCTTGAAAAACTGTAATGACAGCCGGATTATTTCAGAATTAAGCAGCAGACACAAATTAGCTACTACACTGCAGAGCTGAGTGGTGAAAGCAGGCTCTCGGTGATAAGCATGTCTGTCATCGCAAGGCAGCCATGCACTTGCTCTCAGTGTAACTAATAATAGCTTACTCTGACCCACCATGCACAGAGTCAGGGCATCTGATAGTTTCAAACTGAGGACAGTGAAACCTGATCCTGTTATAGTCTTAGCGTTTCTCAGATTATATAGATTTATGTGCATACGGTATGCATGCATCTACACTCAAGAGTGTTTACCGCACCCAGGGATGGGCCGCATTCCGATGCCATGCCACTGAGGCTGCAAGCAGCTTAGCAGCTAAGCAGTGACATGCTCAGCAAGACAAATGTCACTACGTAGCACACGGCGTGGCTATGCATAAAGTTACTAAGACATAAAGCATATGAGAATGCACAAATTTAACCAATTTATGGGCAGAATTCTGCTATTTATAAAAGATGACTTTCCAGAATCCAGCCATGAAGAAAAAAGGATGCGAATTTGTTCAGCACACCAAGAATGCGCACGACTGCATAGCCTGTTTATATTTTCGGTTTCATTTGATCTCATGCAAGCTGTTACAGAGCTGTCTAAGAGCTAATCACTCCACAGAGTCATCATTAAAATTCTAGTGTATAACGACCTCCTTAGTAATGCAGCCGTGGATGGCAGCAAACTTTCCTTAACTGGATGATGATAAAACCAACTTGCTAGTTATGGGCAAACCAAGTGTGATTCAGAAATTGGAAAGGTTAGCGCTCACAGTTGGCTCTACCAGCATATGTCACGCTGAATCTGCAGACAATCTAGGTGTCCTGTTCTTAAGTTTTATCGGACGAGTACATCGTCTCCACTGTCATGTCTGCCTACTTTCAGCTACATAATATTTCTAAAATTCGGGCTTTCTTAGACAGGAATAGCACATCTGAATTGGTCCATGCATATGTGGCATCCTGTCTCGACTTCTATCACCCAACCCACTGCTTTCTAGCCAAACGGCCTGTGCAATTAGGCGCTTACAGTTGGTGCAAAATTCCGCAGCTAGGCTTGCCTGTCGCCAGCGTCGCAGTTGCCACATCACACCACTTCTTGCCGACCTGCACTGGCACCCAATTAAGCATCACATCAAATTTAGGTTTCGTCACTCACTTTTAGGTCCCTTCATTCTTTAGCTCCAGCCAACCTATCAGATCTACTCCACAACCAGGCTAAGCATCGTACCACCCGATTTTCTGAATCGAATCGTTTACCTAACCTCATACGGACCTCGAATCCTGCGGAGACCGTGCCTTCAGTTCTTATATTTCCAAAGCCTGGAGCTCATTTTCGCCTGGCGTCACGACATCCCTTGACTTGACGACATTTAGAAAAACTAAAAACATCTATTTATCACGGCATTTAGTGGGGGTCCATATGATTCGGCCTTTGTGTGCTTATGCATGCTGACACTGTGCATACTGCCGCCAACCATATTTGCATGCTGACCCTATGCATGTCGCCCCTAACCTTGTTATTCCTATTGTCATTGAGCTTGTTGCCACTAACCAGTCGATCGTACTTCCTTTGCAGCAAATGTAAAGTGCCTGGAAAGAGACTGAGTTCTCCGAGGGCGATATATCAGATGTAATATTATTGTTGTTTATTGCCACAATTCTGCATTTCAACACCGGTTTTAGCAGCCTAGCACTTCTCAGCTGTGCCTGCACAACCTGGACGCAGTGTTTCTGATGCGATGCATGCAGGGAGTTCCTGTGATAACCTGTCCCTCGCCTGCGAGGCGTTTAGCTATGCACACTCTGCTAACCTGCTCAGTTTGTCTGCTTCTCGTATGGCAGTGTGAAGCCTGCCCTGCAAGTGAGCAAAAGCTGGCGTATGATCGGTACAAAGCAATAGTGTGCCTTTTTTTATTTAGAAGAGTAGATGGAGATGCAGCGAATCGAGCACCAAGGACAGCTGTCCCAATTACAACAGCCACATCACGACTATTCTCCAGGTATGTGACTCTTGCTGAGCATGTAGTTGTGCAGTGCATGTGCTCCACTGCTCGGCTGCACTCACTGCTCTACTCTGTCAGTGACAAAGTATTTGACAGCTAAACCCTGTTACCCAGGTCCTTCATCGAGTGCTGCAACTGCAGACAAGTAAAAATATACTCTTCTTTCATTTTTTTAGCGTTGTTGCAACTTTATTTGTGTAATGGATACTTTGATTTTTTTTACTGCAGTCGTGAGGTAATGTGTCAGTACCGAAAATGGACGGTTTTCGATCACTGGTTATTATAAGTGCACGAACCTGTTTGGCTTTAGGGAACGGCCCGAATTTTGCAATGGCTCCTTCTCAGGCATCGAATTGACTTCACGATTTTCTGTCTGATCCACAGTTTGCTTCACTGGCTTGCACTAGGCTAACTATCCGACCTCCCGGCTCCGTCAGCATGCTCTCGAACCTTGTGCTATACTGCTTCCGATTGTCTCATCGTTCCTTTCACTGAATTGAAATCTTCTGGTGATCGACCTTCATTCAGTTTGTATGCACCGAATTTCCGGAACTCGCTTCTGGCTCCTGTTGCTACTTGCAATTCTTTTCACTCCTTTAAGTTGCTGCTAAATATGCATCTGTTCTGTTCAGCTTTACCTTTGCCCTTTTAACTTGTCTTTTTTGTTGGTGTCTGCTTTGTGTGCTCGTCTGTTCTTAATGCTACTACCCAAAGGTCCTACTAACCAGACGCCGATCGTGTCAGCGTGTGAGAGACCTGTTAGTGAGACGCGTAACTGAGTCACGAGGGCACTCGAGGTAGTGAGTAGCATGGAAGTAGCAGCTCAGGACCGCTGGAAAGGATGCGCCATTATCGGCAGCAAGAGAGTAGTTGTCGTTGCGTAAGAATTGTGTGAATTCCACAGTCTAGGACCCGCAAAGCAGAAGCTTATTTTGCTAACGGTCTTTACCCGTAGGAATGGAGCAGTTACTCCATATAATAATGTTAATAATAATAATAATAGTAATATATTGATATAACGCCCTCATAGGCACTTTATATAGGACCTGAGGGCTCGAGGAGGCCGGAACTGGCGTAGCAGTAGAGCTATGCATGAGGGAGCCAAGCATTGGCAGGTCAGGTGGGTTAAAGTAAGAGTTGTGCTCTATCCCTCGATCGACCAGGAGCTAACGCAGCTTCTTTAGCAAAGGAGCCACACGGCTAAACCTCAAGGATTTTTTGACAAGTTTGTAGCCATATTTATGACCAGTGGCAGAGACCTCACGGCTTCTCTTTTAGTAAGCCAGCCAAAACGGATAGTCCAACCTAGAACCAAGGATCAAGTTAGATTTTTAGACTTTTAGCAAACCACCGGGGTACACAGTCCCTAAACTGAAACAGGGATCGAACTTTATAGCTTGCTATGGAAACAGTCTTCGTAATGAAGATTTCAAACTTTCAGCAGTTATAAATTTAGGCACCTACATTCTGACCACACGATGACAGTCACGCTACAGCATCACCACTTAGAAGAACAAAGTGTTCAAGTCCAGGTGCATGCTTGGGGTTGCCTATGAATGAGTATGGAATGCAAATTCGCGGAAAATGCATGTTTTGAAGGTTAGACTTTTACTGAGTGACAATGGATTCCCTCATAACTAATAAGGTAAGTTGGTTTAATCGTTAGTCACTTTGAGATAGCTTGCTGCCATCAGTGTGCAAATGTCAGCAACACATGCTGTAAGCAGTTATGCAAACATGCTGGACTTGAGGATGGTTCAAAGCACTGGTACAGCTGTGTGTCATCTGCAAAAAGTAAACACATAGATTATCCTCGGCGATTACACGGGTAAGAGGAAGAGCATAAATAATGAAAATAAGTCGACCGAGCACATATGTCTGACCCCATACTTTGAAGGCTGACTGTTGTCGGATGACTGTTGCACTCGACATCAATGCACTGGTATAGCCCTCTGAAATAGAACCTAAACCATTGCAGTGCAGTGCAGCTGATGCCCTGGCAAGATGGTAGCTGCAAAAGAAGAACTTGATGATCCATTGTATCAAAGGCTGTCGAAAAATCCAGCAGAACTGGCAGACAGACTCTAGCTAAGTCATTTTTCCTGATAACTTCAGTATGCACTCGTAATAGTGACTCGGATGAGTGATTAACTGTGAAGCCTGACTGAAATTTATTTGTTACGTTTGAAATTCTGGTGTAAAAACTTTGCTGGTCTACCACTGCTTGTTGTATTGTCTTTAGTAGGAATGGCTATGGGGACTGGCACAAGTTGGCCAAGTTCTCCTGGTCGAGTGTTAACAAGAATAATCATTATAATAATAAGAAGAAGTTTGTATTGCCCCCTCTGAGGCCTAGATCTCTTTATAGGCACTTTCCATATGCTCTGAAAGAAGCATGTAAATTAGCCAGTAATAACATGTCCAGTGTCAGCATGCTTAAGCACACACAGACAGTTTACACGGACCCGGCAAATGCTTTGTGTATAGGTGTGATGACTTCTTCGTAGGCATAACAACAGCCTTCTTGAAGGATACAGAGAGAAGACCTGAGGCAAAAGGTGCAGTTCTTATTTTGTTATGCTCGGCAGGTGTAAATGTATGCATATTGGAATTATAAAAGTAGGTTTATGGTAAGAGAGCCCTAGGCGTGGGGCTAACCTGGGAGCCTTTAAGGATACGGTTGACGGTCGCCGTCATCATTTCTGAATTGTGCATCTGTGATTCCACTATGTTTTGTAGAAGCTAGACTTAGCCTTAGCGAAAATTGACTAGTACGACCTACAACAGTGCTTGTATGCCAACCTATGGAAGTCAGGCTTGATCTTGGCTTTGTTAAGCTTGAGCAGAGTTGTCCTTCTTAAAATATAATATATTTTTATAACTCCCTAATAGAACTTAATCTCTATTCCGATGCTTCACATATGCCACGGGGCTCGAGCCCGCGACCTTGGCCATCAACTACATCCACCTTGACGTTGATTAGAGTGAGCACCTTAATTATTTAGAGTCTTCAGTAAAACACGAGCTATCTCGGAAAGAGCTTACAATGTGCATATTCATGAGAGCAACCTTGTCCGGAAAATAAATATAAAGAAATAAATAAAATTCATTTGTACAGCACCCCAAGAGAACTTAATCTCTATTCGGGCGCTTCACATATGCCACGAGGCTCGAGCCAACGACCTCAGCCAGACCTTGGTCGGGCGAGCACCTTAACCGCTAGACCAAACCAGCTTGGCAGAACATCGGCCTGTGTCGAGTTGTAGCATTCTACCAGTGAGAGCAGATCGGAAAATGATCAAGCAGAAGGAACGAATACAGAATTTTTTGTAGATAACATCAACTTCAAGGGTCTTAAGGTTTCATGATTCACAAATGGTTTTTGATACCGAATGGGAACAAATGTGGACTGAGTGAGAGGTGCAAATGGTCAGATTTTTGCAACTTGATTTTAAGACGATAGCATGCAATAGCTTTAGAATATTTGCCCGAGTGTTTTACCTTCTTTAGAAGTGTACATAAGCAAAAAGGGAAAATTAATTATCCAATATACAAAATGTGGCTAATGTCAACCCAGTGCCAGGAAGGGCTGATTTCTGGAACACTGAATCGAAATGAGGTCCAAGAAAGCTTAAATTAAGTAAGACAGTGTAGCTGGGGGGGACAGATTACTGCCACCATTTGCAGCTTGCTATTAAATGGGGCTTAATAGACAGATTAGAAAGACTACTTTGGGGGGTCTTCAAACGGCTTTATATAGAGATTAAGACGAGATACTTGAAAGAGGAACGAGCGAACATGGTTATTTGAGTAGCTTAGTTGTGTGCAGTGAGCTCAGTGCTGGTTTGTTTGGCTCCAGTGCCAGATCAGCATGTGGTCGTTTACTTGTAATCTGGACTATAAGTGCCAGCCGAGTACCAAATGCAAACTTATGCATTGCCAAAGAATCATGTTGCAGGATCACCAATGAAAATATCTTGCTACTAGGAATCATTCTCTCCGGCTTTAAATGGTTTGTACCTGTAGTTGGAAAACTTGCCACTACCAGTCAGCAATATGTTTTTCAAGGGCTGAGCACAACTCGCATAATCTCCTGTTGAATCAGCTTGAAATCTGGGTGTCATGTTCCAAAGTGACCTCTCGTTAGACGACCGCACCAGCTCCACGATCAAGTCTTCCTACTTTCAGATACGTAACATTTGCTAAAATTCGGGCTTGTTTAGATAAGGATACCACTTCTAAGTTGGTCCATGCATTTCTGACATCCCGTCTCGACTTCTGTAACTCACTGCTTGCTGGCCTACCGGCATGTGCAATCAGGCGATTACAGCTGGTGCAAAACTCTGCCGCTAGGCTTGTCTGTCGTGAGCGTCGCAGTTGCCACATTACTCCACTTCTTGCCGACCTGCACTGGCTACCAGTCAAGCAACGGATTGACTTCAAGGTCTTGTCGCTCACTTTTAGGTCACTTCATTATTTGGCTCCAGCCTATCTCTCAGATCTACTCTACCACCAGGCCAAGCATCGTACCACCCGCTTTTCGGAATCCAACAGTTGACCAATACCTCGTACAAACCTCAAATCCTTTGGAGACCGTGCATTTAGTTCAAATGCTCCCAAAGCCTGGAACTCCCTCCCGACTTGCGTCAGAACATCCCCTGACTTGACCACATTTAAATAGAACTTAAAAACACCTATTTAGGACAGCATTTAGTGGGTCCCTGTGATTCGTCCTTGATGTGCTTATGCGTGCTGACACTGTGCATGCTGCCACCAACCGCACTTGCATGCTGACCCTGTGCATGTCACCCCTAACCATGTTATTCATGTTGTTTGTCAAGCATGATAGTATTCACCATTCAATCGCATTTCCCTTTGCCGCAAATGTAAAGCTCCTAATAAGAGATTAACTTGTCTGAGGGCGCTTTATCAAGTGCATTATTATTATTATGGGTATGGCCTTGTTGGATGTGGCCCTGGCACATTTCCAGATGGATTAGCTACTGGTGCTTTTGGGTTTTTCTCTTCTTAGATGTGACATATTATATCTTGTTTATGGCCAATAACTCCCTTAATCTGCAGTGCTAGCTCTTGCAGGTCTGTCACGTGTAGTTATCCAGTGAGCTATTCTATATGTCATATGACTATTCTCTGCCTGCATGGCTCCACAGAACCAGTAATTCAGGCAATCAGTAATCGATATCCTCGAATTCGGCTGACGTATGGTGCAATGAATATGCGGTTTATTGACATTATATCCTGGATCTCAACATCAAGTTTCTCACGATTATCAGCTATCAGACCAAACGCCTCCCAGCAAGGAACCCTGTACTTATAGCTAAAATGCTGGCATTGATCTTGTGATCGATGATGTGCTACTGGCAAGGGCTTGTAACCATTTTCTTGGCCTTTTGGCTTTTCATAAACTTACTTCAAAAATAATGGTAGAGCTGCTCCAGGTACTGGTGTTTTGTGACTCAGAAAATGACAGCTGTTGTCGTGGCTTTTGCCAACGGCATTTGCCAGCTCCCCAGGATCCCTCTGCGATATAATATTCTAGGCGTGCTGCTAATGTAAGTCAATACTCAATCACTAAATCTGTCTCATACCTGCATTTTTACTTCTTGATTTTCTTTTAGTCGTCTCATTACGAATGCTGCTACCGTGGCGGCTGCCAGTGGAGCAGAAGTCGTGAGCAAAAAATGTAATATTAATATTAATAGTGAAAGTAAACATCAATATTACTGTGATTATTTTAAAATATCTATGTAGTGCCTCAAGAGAAAAAAAGCTCTTTCTAGGCACTTGATATATTATGGAAATGATGCATGTCAATTGGTCAGCTATAACCTGCACAATTTCAATGGGGAAAAAAGAAGTGCAATTCACATGGATAGAGCTAAGGTTCTGATGATCAGGTAGGTTTTAGCTTCTTTTTAATATCGTCAAATAAGGATTTGACTTTATGTCCGTCAGTAGTGATTTCTAGTCTTTGTGAGCATAACTATTGTCGGCACTGTCTCCAAAGTATTTGATGCACACTTGAGGCATAACAAACGACCCAACTCAAAAGAGCAGGTGCCACTGGAGGCCTGATTAGGAAGTATTTCAGATTGGTAGACTAGTCAAGAGAATGTATAAACCCTAAGGCGATTGACAGAGCCTTGAATTTGATTCGCTACTTGGTGGGTAGCCAATGCAGATTAGTGAGAAGTGATGTATTCAAAGGTGAGTCAGTCTTAGCTCTACTGCACCTAGCTGCACTTTCTGGTGGCCTCAGCCTCCTTTTATTGTGAAGAGTGGTTTGTGAAAATAAATTAGTGGCTTTTGGCTCGAGACAATTGATGACAGTTGATTGTGATGACAAATGGCTGGCATCAGGCTCTTATGCTCATCGGGCATAAGACCAGTGTCCCCATGGCATCATGTTGAACAATGTGGACTAATTTTTGGATGCTAATCAGGACAAAGCCTCTCCCTGCAGCCCTAGATCATCACTTCTTCATGCTGTCCATTTAGTAGACCCATCGCTTACTCAGCTTCTCTCTTCCTGTGATGTGCCACTATGTGAGCCATGAACTGCATTCCCGAAAGCCACCGTAAGCTGAGTGTCACATTGAAAAACCTCAGAGACAGAGTTCACTCCATCCTAGTTATTAATTTAGGGTCGATTGATTGTGTTGCCTTTTTCTACTGTCAATGCTGCCTCCTTTAAACTAACAAGTAATGAATTTTCTGGGCCAAATTAATCCATGCAGTGGTGAATCCATGTGTGCATCAGTAAGTCCTACTTGGTGGTCTTCTGCCTGTGCAGCAAGACAACTATACAGGAAATAAAACCCATATTGTAAATATTTTAACAAATTAAAAAATATTTAAAATATGTTGCATATATTTTAGAATACCTTGGAATAGCACCCTCGGAGAATTCAATCTGCAAAACTCTGCAGCCATACTTATCTGGAGTGAATGCAGCAGGTGCCGCGTTATGCTACCTCTCTCCGACCTGCACGCAGGCTCCCGTCAAGCTGCACGCAGGCTTGTCGTTCCTGTCACACACTTCTGCGTCCCCTGATTCTCTTGCTCCAGCGTACCTATCTGAAAAAATGAGACTCCTCACGTTTCCCCTCCTACCACCCGCTCACCGAGCTGGTGTGGTACAGCGGTTAAGGTGCTCGCCCCGACCAAGGTCTGGCTGAGGTCGTGAGCTCGAGCCCCGAGGCATACGTGAAGCACCTGAATAGTGAAGTTCTCTTGGAGCGCTATACAAAGAAAAAAATATACATATATATTCTGACTCTGGCCATTTAGCTGTGTCCCTAACCAACCTAAAATCCAGCAGAGAGCAGCGCCTTTGGCTCCTTCTATGCACCTAATGCCCGAAGTTCTCTATCCGACAGACGTTTCGATATGCACTTTAATGACTTCTCGGTCTTGCACTGCTTCTGTTTAGTTTCTGCTTGTTTCAGGCACACTTTACGATATATGATAACAGAGGGGGCTGTTGTAATAATGTCACTGTGCTTGTGCATAGTGCAAGCAATATTTGCGTGATCGGCAGGATGACATTAATTAGATTTCTGTTTTAGTTGTTATTGTACTTCTTTCTTGTGCCAAAGCATGCGAATATATGTTTAGCAAGCAAGTAAACTGTAGGCAGCACAGTAGCCTGCAGAGCAGAGTCTTGTGAGAGCACAGCCTCGTGCAGAGCAGAGCCTTCTGAGTACATGATGTGCGCATGCACCCATGTCAGTGCAAGCCTTGAAATACTGTGTACTTCCACGCATGAATTGGAGTTGATTGCCTGCCTGCATGTGCTTATTCAACTAGCAAGCCATCCACACGGACTGATGAAGGGATTGTCAAAGCTGCACGCGAATTTTGCATGACATGCTATAGGGAAACTGAAGATGTGATCGTGTATACCTAGTGTGCTTGATGGTGTAAGACTTCCTAAGATCACCTAGTACTGCTGTATGTACACCGTGATGTAGTTCAAGCTGCTCAATTGCTGTGTTTTTAACTGTTAACACGGAATGAGTACTTGGATTGTCAGGTTCGATACTTCTGAATACTTCCTGCTGAATTACCGTTAGCATGTATGCATGCCTTTGTGTACGTGCGTGTATATGCCTGTGTATGTGCGTATATGTGTGTGTGTGTGTGTGTGTATGTGTGTGTGTGTGTGTGTGTGTGTGTGTGTGTGTGTGTGTGTGTGTGTGTGTGTGTGTGTGTGTGTGTGTGTGTGTGTGTGTGTGTGTGTGTGTGTGTGTGTGTGCATGCGCATGCATCCGTGCTGCATGCATATGTGTGTGTGTGCGCGTATATGCGAGCTCACGTATTTCCCTCTGGTGCCATTTAGGCGTAGTCAGCACAGCCTCTGCTCATGTCTCATGCTTTCACTGATTAAATGCATATGTGAAAATAATTTTAGAAAATGGTGGATGCCTATGAAAGCACTGCTGACAAGTGGCGGGCGTTTGGCTATCAGAAGGCTATAACTGCTTTGAAGAGTTGTCAGAAGGAGATCAGAACATACGAGGTGATAATGTTAAGCCACTTCGTGTATAAACGCCTACGATGCATGTTTAGATGAAAGCATTCTCGTTTAATGTTTATCTGTACCTGTTGATGTGTGGGCTAAATGTGCTGGATACATGTTAATTAGAAAATGTGATCACTTTAGCAAGACCGGTCTTAATCGATGGTTTGTACGGCTCTCGCTAAGAGATTTAGAGGTCACTAATTCAACTTTTAAGGAGGAGGCATTTTCACATTCCTCTTTCGTTCTAGCACTACATATCCCTTTGGAATGTGTAGCACATGATAAATTCCACTGATTTTTCAGCTACATATGCAGGTTTAGGTATGTATGTGTATAAATATAAATGTATACATCCTGTATGTACATGTATATATGTATCTATACCTTGATATATCTTCATGTGCAGCTGTACATACAGAAAGAAAGAGAGAGAGAGAGAGAGAGAGAGAGAGAGAGAGAGAGAGAGAGAGAGAGAGAGAGAGAGAGAGAGAGAGAGAGAGAGAGAGAGAGGTAGAGGGGCGGATAGATAAGTGTGTACCATACTGACTGGAAATGTGCAAACAAATGAAACAAGACATCTCCTAAGGAGACTCGAATGTTTGATTAATAGTAAACCTTGCGCGAGAGCATCCCAAATCTTTCTGATGATGAACAGATCAGGGATCGTGCTCGGCCATGGCAATGCAGTTAATTGCTGCCCGATACCAGAAACAATGTATTAGCTCTCCGAGCTAATGTTATGGGAGTGCCACCGTTGTTGACAACGCTGGAGGATGTATGCTGATTAATGACGACTGAAATTTGATAAAGAGTTCCGGTTTCAGCCAATGTGCAGCAACCCAACACCACAAGTTCTGTGCCGGTGACTTTTTACCGTCTTGCGAAGGCATTCGTCGATGCTTGGTTACTATGCTGCTCTGCAGATGCACGCCCACAGCTACCCTACTAGCATTGAGCACTGTGGTCTGAGGAGCTGAGTCTGAAAATGCGACTCCTTGCCACTCAGCCAAGGCCAAGCTAGCATGGTCTTCATGCCGATTGCAGCCAGCCTCAGTCTGCTTTTTACAAAGCAGAGGATTACACTCAGCATTCTGGGAATGGGTTTTGCTCGTGTAACCTTTGCAGAACAGCTGATTATAAAGACGGCTGCTGTTTCAACAGCCTCATTGGTCATGCTTCCTGGTCGAATGTGCGGGCAACACTTTTTCGCAAGAGTAAATCTGTTCTGTAAGGCTTTTGGCTTTTATGGCCCTGTTGTCTCGACCATCTGTCTGCCTATATAGCAGCCATGTGGATATTTGATTCCATCACTACGAATTGAAATGCATACATCGCTAGAAATTAGGTTACGTGGCGGGGCTCGAGTACAAGTAAAGGCCAAGGCCAGCACTGTGTGCACAGTGTGGAGAATGGAAAAATGTATGCGAATTCCCAAAAATACATGTGTGTAGCAGTTGATAAATAGAGTGAATACGAATTGCAGGCTTGTTTGCTTACAACTGCCGGGTGCAGGAGGGCCTAAATTGCTATTAGAGGCTTAAAACTCCTGTTTAGTATTGTTAATATCTATTGGGATGGCTGCCGGTTAGCCCATGAGGAGCCCTGGAGCTCATGGAGAAATGGAGATGGCCGCATTGCCTCTTGATCCCCCCTCGGACCCAGGGCAGCCTATTCAGTAGGAATGACGGAGTTTGTCTGAGTTGTTATTGCAGTTGTCATTGAACATCTGAAATAACGTTGTGCCACTGTGAGCACTCCTTCGAAGCAGTGTCACTGCAACTTGAAATAATAGCTCGAAAGGTGTTTGCCTTTGTCAGTCAGCATGCCTTGGTTAAGTGACACAAATTGAATTCACGATGGGTTTAACATGAAGTTCAAGGAAAGAGGCCACGTCCGACGACCCTAGAGCACATGCTGCACAGCTGCCGCTGCTGCTCGTGCTCGCATTCCACGGCATTCCGTTACTATGCGTTTCGTAGCACAATCACGGCTGCTTGCTCGTCGGGCTGAGTCCCTGCGACCGTTTCATGCCTGATCGCAAAAACTGCTGTCGATCCAATTTGAAGGCTTGTTGAGCTCCGATGCGATAGTAATTTCTCCACTGTCTGATTTTTTCCAAATATAAGAAATCCTGCCGGTGACTGCCATGACACCCGAAGAAGGGTAGTCTACATAAGATGCACGCCTACGTATTAAAACGAGTGGCCTGGCCTCATTCGTATGAATTTCGCCGGACGTTCACGATTGCGAGTGCTTTGTGCTGCCGACGATCAGCTCTCGTCGAAGCAGCTTGTGTAAAGGAGAGACCGCCTAGTCTCCCCTGACTTACAAAGAGGCTATATCGTTGCTTTTTGGAGAAAAGGGCTCACACAGCACGTGGCGATTAAGCCGGAAGGGTTTCCTGTTTGACTGGTTCAAATGGTCAAGGGAATGATCAAGCTTTGCGCTTTCGTTGCGCTCTGCCTTGCCCGAGGCGCTGGCCTCTGGTGAACCAGCTTGCAGGACTGAATGAAACGAGTTTCAGCCGCCGGCGCTTGTGACCTGCCCGGCCGTCGTGCTCCCATCGATGCCCAGGTGCCATTTCGATTCACTGCCCCACTTTCATTTTAGCTGTACTCTCTCCGAGGTATATTGATGCCTCCGTGTATGGTGCACTCCTCGAGCGGTTTAATTTACTTCATTTGAAGTCGTTGCCAGCTTCGACAGCAGCATTAGAACTGCATGCGCTACATCTTGCTCGCGTACGTGCACGAGGTTTAATGCAAGTTGCATGTTGCATGCACTCTGCTGGCTGTGTCAGCTCGCTGCTCAGCTCACCTGTGCATTGCTTCGTCTGCACGTCTGACGACATGGCTGCGATACCGTCCGGTGCTTGCCAACGTTGCTGTTTTATCAATGTGCTACTCTGTGCCGGCATGCCTTGCTAAGGCTCCTCTGCCACCACCTAAACTAGGCTGTTTGATCAGCTAACCTTTACCTTCATCTCGGACGAAATGATTGGCGTGCGTGATCAGTTGCAGTGTCTGAAAGCCTTTGCATTTTGAGTTTTAACAGGTCGCACTTCCATCGGCTGTACGATTGCTGTCTTTTTTACTCGAATCTCTTTTTACTGCTTTTTAGTCATTTGCCTCGAATCTCTCGCACAGTGTGATGTAGTGTTCTATCGTATTTTGATTGCTGCTGCTCCCACTGCAGTATCATTCACTCCCTTTCATCTAATCGCTGTGCATGTGTACGTTGGGCAGCATGCCTCTCGGGGATTTTCTGGGAGAGTCACTACCTTTTGTACTACTTGGTCACCTTGCTCTGGCGCATGCTAATTTATCTTCTTTCTCGATTGGCCTTCCTTCATAACTTCACTGAAGTCGGCCATCGAACCTCATGATCAAGCCCGTTTTGCTATGATAATAGTAGTAATGATAATGATGAAACATATGTATAGCAGCCTGGAAGATATGTATCTCCTTTTAGGCACAAACAGCAATGGGAGCATATCAATTGGTTATCGATAGTATGCACAGTGCCTGAACGAGGCCTCCTCCTCAGCCACAACAAAGCTACATACATCCGAGTGTCACTTGTTAGCCCATTAACTCAGACTCTGTGGGCAACATTTAGCAGAATGTTAGCTTCAGCCCGGCTCGTCTGTACCTCGCCAGAGGCAAAAGCCTCAAGTACACCATGACAGCATGCTAGTGCTACAGGTCGGGGATCTTTGGTTCAGGCAGCACAGAAATACAAATGCCTGCCAAGGCCACTGACACATGGCGAGTACAGTTCAAAAAGAGTCGCTGCTCAGATCAGACACTTGCAGACATTAAAATATTTTTGCGAACCGTCAAGAAGGACTTATATGTATGACATTAAACACCAGATAAAAGGCGATATCGAAGTAATAGGAAGTAATGTGCTGAGGAGCCGAATTCGTGACCCACGAAACCAGAGGAGATAGTCGCAACGACTCACCTACTTCGATTTACAGCCACTTGTTCAAAACTAAAAACATTTTAATGATAAACATATCTCAGAAGTAGAAGCATTACTATACCACGGCTAATGCCGCCTAGTTCATTTGCACCTGCTTAGACAAGCCCAGTTCATTTGTCGTCGTACGGATTTTTCTCAAGAATCCTCATTGCTGCACGAGCTTTGCAGCAATGAGCTCAATTAGCAATCGAGTCCAGACTGACAAGCCAGTGAAGACAGCTCTCTCTCTCTCTCTCTCTCTCTCTCTCTCTCTCTCTCTCTCTCTCTCTCTCTCTGCTAGTTAACTCTCCCATTTTTGTTTATTTTATCACTTCGATGCGTTTTTGGCACTGCACGACATGCTTTTACACTTTTAGGCTGCTCATGCTTGTGTGCTTTGGGTAGAGGTGGGGATGGGGGAGTGATGGAGTCGCCTGCTACTATCAGCCTTCGGCATCTAGTAAGAATGGTTATAATAAAAATAACACATTGGTATAGCACCCTTAAGAGAACTAAATATTTCTATTGGTACTTTACACCCGATGGAAAGGTAACATGTTAATGGGCTAGTCATGACTTTTGCAGTGTTAGTACTCATAAGCAAGCAAATAATAATTCCCACGGACCGAGCAAACGCTCGTCGTGTCATGTCGTGACGTCGGTTGGAAGCGAGTTCCAGGCTTGAGCTGCATACGAATTGAAGGCGTGGTCTCTAAAGGATTTGAGGTTTGGTTGTTTAGAGGCACAAATAAACGACTGAGTCGGAAAAAAGGGTGGTATAGTGCCTAGCTTGATTGGGGAGGTAGGTCGGATGGGTAGGCCAGAGCAAGAGAATGAAGGGACCTAAACGTTAGTGGCTTCAAGTCCATGTGCCGTAAGCATCCCATTGCACAGTCCAGAAGATTTGCAAGTGGTGAGTTGAAGAAGTGAAGACAAAATATCACCAACGCATTTGCTCCAAATCCACTTTGGAATGGCTTTGCTGCTCTTGACCAGTTTATTCGGTGAAGCAGAGTGCGCAGCCGGCTCGCAAATAAATGCCCCCCAAACTGAGTACCGAGGATTTTGAGTTCGATCAGAATCACCAGACTGACATCATTGTGGGGAGGTGTCTTTTTGTAATTAATAATAATAAAAATACTAATAATAATACATTTGATATAGTGCCATCAGCGAACGAAATGTCTGTCTAGGCACTTTACATTTGCTGCAAAGGATGCAGGATCGAATGGTTGAGAGTGTGCTCAACAAACAACAAGAATTACACGGTTAGGGGTGACATGCACACGGACAGCATGCAAGTACAGTTAGTTAATTGCTCTCTCTTTCACTGAAGATGTACCTGTGTTCATGTGTTTAGACTGCTGTGCTGCAGATGGTCTCTGTCAGCATGGCAGTATTGTGCATATATCAACTTATATAAAGACGAGGTTTACAGTCATTGCATGCCACACCACGACCTCTAGGTCTTCTAGCTAATTGCATGTATAAATGCTGGTCTACCGGCCTGTGCAATAAGGCACTTACAGCTGGTGCAAAACTCAGCAGCTAGGCTTGTCTATCGTGAGCGTCGCAGCTGCCACATCACACCACTTCTCGCCGACCTGCACTGGCTACCAGTCAAGCAACGCATCGACTTCAAGGTGTTGTCGCTCACTTTTAGGTCCCTTCATTCTTTGGCTCCAGCCTACCTATCAGATCTACTCCCCCTCCAGGCCAAGCGTCGTGCAATCCGCTTTTCGGAATCCAACAGTTTGCCAATACCTCGCAAAAATCTCTAATCCTTTGGAGACCGTGCATTTAGTTCGTATGCTCCTAAATCCTGGAACTCACTCCCGACTTGCGTCACGAAATCCCCTGACTTGACCACATTTAATAAGAAACTAAATATGCACCTATTTATGACAGCATTTAGTGGGTCCGTGTGATTCGTCCTTTACGTGCTTGTGCCGGCTGACACTGTTGCACGCTGCCACTAACCACACTTGCATGCTGACCCTGTGCATGTCACCCCTAACCAAGTTATTCATGTTGTTTATCAAGCATGGTACTGCTCACCGTTCGATCGTGTTTTCTTTGCAGCAAATGTAAAGTATCTGGAAAAAGATTGAGTTCTCTGAGGGTGCTTTATCGAGTGTATTATTATTTTCTTTATTAGTATTTAGCCCTCCTGGGCTATTGACACAGACTAATGTGCAGACATTGACCATCGGTCGTAGTGCTCGTCTTCATCGTGACCTTTGTTGAATGCAATGCCACTTTAACTGATGTCATACGATGTTGTTTCCATGCTTATGCCATGACCAGTCAACACCATGCATGCATATGTAGTCGTGCTTTTTTTTACCTTACTTCGTTGTAGGAAGCACTTGCGCTTCCCGGCATTGGCAAACGATTGGCAGAAAAAATCTGGGAGATAATCGACAGTGGTGAGCTACGGAAGTTGGAGCATTTTGAGAGCGACGAACAAATGAAAGCTGTGCAGCTGTTTAGCGGCATCTGGGGAGTTGGTCCAGAGACGGCACGCATATGGGTACAGCAGGTTAGTCATTTATTTTCTCTTATGTGGCTAAGATTGGTAATGCTGCATTCGTCACAAACTTGCATGATTCAAAAATTAGAATAGCTGGATAGCAGATGCACATGGTCTTTCGATTTTTCTTGGTCTCTCTCCTCCCTATTTCTCTTTGTCTCTGTGTCTCACTTTATGGTCCATCCCATCTATCTATCGTTTGTCTGCCTCTCTCTTATTTCATGGGTCTCTTTCCTCATCCTCCTCCTCCTCCTACTCCTCCTACTCCTCCTCCTCTCTCTCTCTCTCTCTCTCTCTCTCTCTCTCTCTCTCTTCATAACTATGTCACTATCTTAGCCTCTATTTCTGTTTGTATCGCCCTCGTCTTATTCCATAACTCTCTCTCTCTCTCTCTCTCTCTCTCTCTCTCTCTCACTTTTGTCTCCTGTCTCTCTCGTCACTCTCTCGCTCTCTCTCTCTCCTCCATCTTCCTCTAGCCACTCAACGCATGCTAACCCACGTATGCACACACTTGTGCGTGCACGCACACATGGACACACGTGCTCATGCACCATGCACATGCACTCTTGCACACATTCCCACGCATTCGCAAGCACACGCACAGTTGAGAAGAAAAGAGAGGAAGTGAAAGGAAGAGCAGAAATGTCAGAGAGGATCATAGAGAGACATAAAGTGACAGGAATGGAGAAGGGCAGAGAGAGAGAGAGAGACATATGGATGGAGAGAGAGAGAGAGAGAGACAGAGGCGAGAGAGAGACAGAGGCGAGAGAGAGCAAGGGGAGAGAGAGAGAGCAAGGGGAGAGATGGAGAGAAGGGGGAAAGAGATAGAGAGATACTGATTTGTTTTACGGATCCAACATAGTATTCCCTGCACTGGACAATGCCTCATTGATGCATTATATAAATCCTAATAAGGCGCCCGAGGTCACATAGTGCAAACGTTGTCTGCACTTGTCAGTCTTCGTGCTTGGTTGTTAGGAGCCGAGCACTTATCATTGTGTAGAAGCAAGCAAGCCTCTGTGAGCATCGTAAGTGCTGCATGCCTCTGTGAGCATCGTAAGTGCTGCATGCCAACAACGCTGCACTGTCGAGCAAGTGCTTGTGACACCAGCACAAGCTGCTTGAATTCTGACCCTTTGCCCTATACTAGAGGGGATGGTTTAGTATGCCTAGCAGGTGCTCTGTTAATGAAGCCTGCTAGTTCACATGTGAGTAGCGGTCACTTAGTAGTCGGGCTGCTCTGTCATTCAGCAAATGAGCTTCGAGTATCGACAGAAAGCTTACGAAAGCAAGCTATTAACCCCCTCCCCAAGTATTATGAATGGACACTGTATAACTATCTTCTGTTCTGTCAACAAACCGCTACGTAAACCCTAAATTCTTTTTTCCCAGCGATTAAGGTGCTTTCCTTTAGCCACCGAGATCAAACTGAATGTATTTGATGACCGACGTTGTGGACTCGAGCCCCGTGCTATATGTGAAGTGATTAAGTAATTAATAGAGATTAAGTTCACTTGGGTGCTATACAAATCAATTATATTATATTTATAGGTATATATATTTGAAATTATTTTATTTCAAATGTGACTTTGTGCTGGCAGTAAGGTTACAAAGACCGGATGACGTTTGAGAGCATCCACAGCACGGGGGCACCGGAGGAGGAGCAAACCGGTGCCCCCTCCCCGTGTTATTCGGCCCTGCTTTGTGGCTATCCGAGGCAGCAGGCTATTTATAATATACCCAATTTTCTTGAATGCAACGTCGATGGATTTAAGAAGGGCCAGGTAGATATGGCATACAGTTTTGCTTTTAGTTTTGTTATACAACAAGATCCCCATCAAGGAACCTAAAATCACACCTATTTAGGACAGCATTTAGTGGGTCCCTGTGATTCGTCCTTGATGTGCTTATGCGTGCTGACACTGTGCATGCTGCCACTAACCACATTTGCATGCTGACCCTGTGCATGTCAACCCTAACCATATTATTCATTTCGTTAGTTTTTCAAGCATGATTTTACTTACCATTCAATTGCATTTCACTTTACAGCAAATGTAAAGCGCCTAGAGAGAGATTAAGTTCTCTGAGGGCACTTTATCAAGTGAATTATTATTATTGTTATTATTATTATCATTGGCTCTTCCCTGTAGTGCATCTGCTGCTGGCACCATCGCCTTCCGGGTCTGAATTTAGCACGATTCCTGTAATTGCTGGAATCTCTCGTTGGCAATCCCTCCCCAGTAGATGGTTGTTTTGGGAGTTGGCATACACACAGATGCTGATAGCCGAGCTAATATTATCTGTAACAACTCAAAAGGATCTTGTGGTGCCAGATGAAAAAATGGGATGCATGTTGTCGACCCTGGGAGTTGAACCCACGACCACCGACATGCGGAGCTCAAGACCCAGCAAAACCGGAACAGCATTGCATTTGTGATTTTCCGAGCTTGGGAAAGAGCAATTGAACCCTTTCTTATCAATTATCGTGGAGCTTCCTTTGCACCCTCTCCCTCTCCCTTATGCCAAAGTGTAAGTTCAGCTCACTTCTCTGCCGAGTCTGGGCATGGCGCGGCACCATGCAGTGCCTGTGTTGATTCTTTTTATTTGGCATTGAGTTTACCGGCCACTTGCCATAATTGCTTTCGGCCGTTGGGTCGTCCGTGCAACTCAGCAGTTAGTGTCACTGATTGCGCTCTCCAAGGTGAGGGGTTCAAATCCTGCTGAAGGAGTGAGTTGTTTACTTGTGAGTTGATGCTTACCCTGACCGGATGGTTTGAAAAAAATGCCAGTGTGGTACTGTGGATCACGACAGCAACCTGAAGGGTTCTTGAAAAAGGTATGGCCGCCAAAGAAGCCCTCTCGTGAGATAGGATTGTAGACTGCTATGATCGACCTCAAGCTGCTGCAAGCAAGGCTCCCGAAAAGCAACTGCCATTGACTTTTTTGAACCTGATCCATCACTCATTATCTTTGAAAACTTAGCATGGAAGGCCAGCATTAATCACTGTGCACGATGAGGACCTCGTGAAAAAAATGTAATACCATTTTAAAAGCATAGGTCTACCTCCTTTCATTGATCACGATTGCAGCATCCTTTGTAGTACTTTAACGATAGCTGCATGCTAGCTTGCAATGATGCATCACCACGGATACTCACCGGGTTCCGTGAGCCCTGCATGGCTATATCGGGCGGCTACCCACCGAGAGTAAGTGTGATGCACAGCTGCACTGCCATGTAAAGGCGTGCGTAGCGCACATGTTCCTGTGCCTCTGCCTCTCTGACTGTGACTGAGTACATCGATGAGAGCACGAAAATCTGCCGACATCGATTTCTTGACCTCCTGACTTGCTGCCGTCATTGGGAATATGGAGAGTTAAAGCAAGGCTATTTGTACGATGCAGCAGTAATAATGATAAAACATTTGTGTTGCACCCTGAGAGATTCGAAACCTCATTCTGTGCAGTTTACATCCACTGGAATTGAACGAATACACTTCTTCAGCATGCATAAGCACACAAATCAGATTTCATAGGTCTGGAGACAAAGCTGTAATGGAACATGTAAGTTTGTAGCTTCTTTATTAAATAAACTCCTCCCGTCAGGGCATGTCGCAACGCCAGTAAATAGTGACTTACTGGCTTTGGGAGCATGAAAACATAGCTATGATCTCCAAAGGAATTGAGGTTGGTTAGACGCATGTGCAAACGACTTGAGTCAGAAAACATAATAATAATGATAATAATAATAGGGATGATAATAATAATACCTCTGTATAGCACCCTCAGATGACCTAATGTCTTTATAGGCACTTTATATTGGCTGTAAAGGAAGCATGATCAAATGATTAATGGTAACACCTCGTGCTGGTTTGGCCTAGTGGTAAAGGGGCTAGCCTTTAACGACCGAGGTCAAGTGAATGTATTTAATGACCGAGGTCGTGGGCTCGAGCCCCCTGGCATATGTGAAGCGCCTGAATTGAGATTTAGCTCTCTTGTGGTGTGAATCATATTTAATATTTAACATGCACAGTGTCAACAAGCATGACATGGTTAGAGGTGACGTGCACAGTGTCAGCATGTAAAATATTGTTAATGGTAGCATCCGCAGTGTCAGCATGCATAAGCACACAAAAGCCGAGTCACAAGGACCCACTAAATGCTGTGATAAACAGGCATGTTTTAAGCACGATTGTGAACACAGACATGATATGAGCTTGCCAAGCGTGTGCGATCAGGCTGGCTTGGCGCTGATTCAGTCAGTCTTTTGAAGTTTCTCCTTAGGCCTGACTTTAGCCCTCTGACGTCGGAGAGAGGAAAACACATACCTGACGTTAATTGGGACACACAACACACATGCAAGTGCATTCCTCGCGCGGTGCCCTCCTTATCTCTATGCTTTTGTGCCGGCTGTGAGCATGCGTGCATGCACGAGCTAGCTTTTACTGCAGCTAAGAATGCATCCCAGACCTCATGTTGCTTCTGCAGCAAGCAGTACCGAGTTGGCCATCATAATTAATGCCGACGTTGTTGTGTCGCGATTAGCCCTTTACTTGTTGATCAATTTGGTCCAGCGGCTGGCTTTTTTCTAGGGCTTGAGGACCCTGGATGATGTGAGGACCAAGGCAAAGCTGACGAGCAATCAAAAAGTAGGCTTGGCTCACTACGACGACTTTGCAGAGAGGATGCCACGCGAAGAAGCGACAGCGATCGTTGAGACGGTGCGCCGGCAGGCATGGCCCCTCTCTGCTCTGCTGCCGCTATCGTTGCTATGCCCCTCTCTGCTCTGCTGTCGCTGTCGTTGCTATGCCCCTCTCTGCTCTGCTGTTGCTATCGTTGCTATGCTCCTCTCCGCTCTGCTGCCGGCCGGCGTCGAGCTGACGTGGTCTATCTAGCTGGCGTAGCTGCAGCTGCCCCACTCGGTCGATTGAAGGTGGTCGGCGCCGTCCGGGAGTTCGGCATCGGCTTCGTGGCCGAGGGCTGCGGCTCGTATCGCCGTGGCAAGCAGACGTGCGGCGACGTCGACGTTCTCGTCTCGCACCCGGACGGCCGCTCGCACGAAGGCCTGCTGCCGAAGCTGCTCGCCAAGCTGCACGGCACCGGTAGGTCGTCTGCTCGAGGCACCGGAAGGCCGCGCATGCAGCCTTCGGGCAGCTAGCCGCTGCCTGCCTCAGCACCCACCATTCACCACCGTTATCGTAGTGAGGGGCGTGGAGCCATGACTCATCGACCGGTCACCGAGCTGCTGCTTCCCAGCTGCTCGAAGTGTGACGATCGATCAGCCTGCCGGGCCTGCACAGTAGTGCCGTCAGGGTCATTTTGGGGGCTAATCATCCCAAAGAGGGGGCCAGACCCTGACCTGTCAAAGGTAGCCGCTAGTGGGAAGCCTGAATGTGGCTGGTCGTGCAACCTTGGCATCCTGTCGGGTCCTTGGGGGGGTGGGCACAGGGTCGTGCGGCCAGGCCTCTCATTATTCTGGCAGGCTGTTGCTGGCAGAATGACGCTGCCTGTACGTCTTGCCCGTCATATTGCCTGCATTGGAAGGGGGCTGGTCCAGTTTCCTAGGACAGACTGCCCTGCTGCAAGCACATTCCGATCGGATGGCTGCTGAAGTTTAAGCGGCCTGGCAGCGCTTGCCACCGGGTCAGAGTAGCTGCCAAAGCACGGGCAGCTAAGTGCTTGAAGCAGTCACTTCAAGTTTCTCTCCGAAAATTCAGATGAACAGGTGATTCGATTGGAAAGGAGCTGCATCGACGGACGATGAGCCATCGCAGGCCTGCGCTCTCGATTTGAGCGCATGCTTTGCCATACAGAGCCGATGCAGCTGCATGAGCTCGAGGGAGGAGGGAGGGAGGGAGGAGGGAGCAAGCACGAGAGCGCCAGCTTGCATATGAGACAGATGAGCTGCACATGCCTCAACTGCCGGGGGAGGGTGGGGGCCTGGGAAGACCCGTGCTGTTTTGAAAGTAGTTTCGTGGGCGTGTGTGTTTATGCATGCGTGTGTATGCGCGCATGTGCCAACTGCGTCATGCGGCTGCAACTGCGATACCGTCAGTAATATACTGTGCCTATAAAGCTGTTTCGGATGATAATGGCAGTTACGCTCGGGTGCATTGGCTTTGCCGATGCCGATCGCAATTATTACGACAAACAATGGGGGAAGTGGGCATGGAAGAGTTTGTGGTAGGAGGGGTGACAACGGCGGCAGCTGGTGCTTTGTCAGTGAGCAGCCTGCTTTGGGCATATTGGACATAGCAACAAGCCGCTGCAGCACAGTTAGTTCAGCCTACTGCCGCCAAGGCACGTATTGAAAAAGTATAGCCTTTAGCTTTTTTCGGCATATATCACTCTAAAATTAATTTGTCAACACGTGTTGATTGCATATATAAGGGTCCAAACTTTTAGAGCTGTCTCCGTCCGAGGGCTTAGCGGCAAGCACTAGCAGTGCTTTGGAATCGCTCGTCTGTCGTCACATTTGCCTGTATTCATGACGGTGGTGCCGATGGTGCAGTCAGCTGAACATTGCAGCTTTTCGGCTGTTGCATTGTGGCCTTGCATCCTGTGCCTGAGATGATGATCTGATGTGATCTGATCTGATCAAGTGCCTGACCCCTGATCCTGTTCCTCTGAGCGTCGAGTGTTCCATAAACGTTTGTGCAGGGCTCGTGCAGCTGCCTCGACGACACGCCCACGTGGGTCTCTATCTCGGTCTGTCGGCCGGTCGCCCATCGTGCTGCCACCGATCACTGGCATCGCACTCCTATCTCTCCCCTCTCACTCTCTGATGCTTTTCGGCACACCCCACCTTGTGGCAGCCATTCGAGTGATTATGGGCCCTCTCACTTGACGAACGACTCAAAGTCCGCGACTTAGTGGGCGATCGGAATGCCGAGCGATATTGCACGGAGATTCGTCGGAGGCATCGAGTCGCGTGGGCAACTATTTGCCAAGTCAGCACGCCCTCGAGCTAGAGCGGCTGCTGCAGGATTGTTTGCTTACTTGGGCTCGGTGCCGATTGGCCAGCAGACTGTAACCAAAGGCTGCTGCTGCTGAAGTTGCTCCCACCCTGAGGTCGGTGGCCAGAGGCGACAATCCATGATTATAGTCATGAATTATAGCTGCAATTTGGCTGCCACTTCAGCAACGATGATTTATAAAGCTGTGTTTATCTCTCTTGAGCACTTGTTGCTGTCTGCGAATGTAAACATGTTGGGGCCATCAAACCAGAGTTGTTTAGTGCCAAACACCACAGGCACTGGAATGAAAAAGCATCGTGTGCTGAGGTTTGGTCCTGAGCAGAAGGTGGACTCGTGACCTGCTGGCCACAAGTTACAGTCTAGTGACCGTGGCTTGGCCGAAATGGCTGTGGTCTCAGCATCCGACTGCCGAAGCACCCTGCACTGCAGCTGGCTGAGCTCTTTTGCTGCTGTGCATGTGTGTGTGCGCGCGAACGTGTGTTCGCGAACGTGCGAGTGTGTTTGTGTGTATCTATGCATGTGATTTGTCACAGCGGTCGGCAAGTTGCACCCTGCTAGCTATCGCTTCCGGTGGCAGCCACCGACATGACGATGATGATGATAACACTTCTGCACGTCTAATCGATGATGACTGCCTGGCAGTCGAACAAAATAATGGTTGCAGGAACCCGTCATTTGAGCTGTCGTCTGCAAGTTTTGTTCATACTGCCCTGCCAGTCAAGCATCCTTAGCTATACTGATTCGATGTCTGTCGTGCTCACTTGATTACGATATGTTGTTGGCACCTGTGTTCAGCTAGACACTTAGCAGTGCACGAGCCATCGGAGGCTTTGCATTGGCTCGTTCGTGCATTTTAGTCGAAAGAGCACACGAGGGAAATTCCCACAGCTGTCGAACCGGTATCGCCTGACTTACGCAAAGCTAAACACCCTAATGAGATCTCATTGCCGTAGGGAAAAAATTAAGTGGTCATGTCGTTTCGTCTTCAGCCGCAGCTGAGACAGCAGCTTGTGAGCCAGGGGTGACAATCACACCAGCTCATCCTCACGGGCATGAGTATGAGTATTAGTGTTAGCTGATTTAACAGCCTCATTTTTAGAGCAGCAGAAGAGCCTTGACGGCTATCACCACCGCTTGCAGTTGGCGATATGGGATTGCCCACTGCAGGATCCAAACCCACAACCTCGTTTGTGAAGAGTGAGCACCTTACCTCCTGGGCTGTCACAGCCCATAAGTATGCGCTTGTGTGGATGTTGGTCGAATCCATGATTAGGTTGTGCTTGATGCAACGCCTTCAGTAGATCAGTGGGAGTGGCAGGCAGTCAGGTCAGTGATTCAGTGGCTGCCTCGTGAAACCTGGCAACGGATCCATCGTCATTCATATTCAGTCATCGTCGTAGCTACTTTGCTGGCTCTGTGCAACTCCCATTGCTCAAGCAGCTCACATCACTGTGTCGAATGCGTGAGGTGCTGTGTGTGCACTCTGCGCTGATGGTGCTCTGACATGAGGACCGGCGTTCTCCCGGCAGAGCAGAGAATAGCAGGATGGCTGATGGCTCTGGCCCAGCTTCCTGCTTTGTAGTAAGCGTTTCGGCATCGCCTTCTGCCTTGTGCACGCACGACCGCTCGCAGAGCTTTTGGCGCTCTGCGAAGGAAAGAATGTTGCAGGCTCAGACAAGCAGGCAGCATGATTGGTAGGCTCGAGAGAAGTGCGGGGGGGGGGGGGGCGCCAATGCGTGCTATGCACCTGTGAAGCGTCGGCGTGACAGACGGGCAGAAGGAAGGGGAGTGGGTACTGCACCTGCCTGCGTAAGACTTCCTCACGGGCGGCGAGCGCAGATATTCTTCCCCTGCCTCTCCTTTTACCACTGCTGCCGCGTCTTTGTCGAGGCTTTCTGACGAACGACCTGTCGGTGCACGAGAGCCAGCAGAGCCATCAGAAGTACATGGGCGTGTGTCGGCTGCCCGGTGGGGACAGCAAGTACCGGCGGCTCGACGTGCTCGTCACGCACCATCGGCACTTTACATGCGCTCTGATGCATTTCACCGGCTCGGCGCTGTTCAATCGGTCCATGCGGAGCCTGGCCATTTCGAAGGGGATGATGCTGACCGAGTACGTCCTCAACGTCGACGTTGTCAGGAAGGTCAGTGGGCGCGGCTCAGCAGCGATCGAGTGGCTCTCACTTTTCCGACAGTCTGAGGAAGGGGGATGGACCGTCGGCGGAGCGAGGCTGCCCGGCGGGTGACCCGCTTTTGCTTTTTCGTTGGCTTCCCGTCGTGTTTCGTGCCTTCGTCACATGCTTTGCTTTCACTGCAATTCTTGGCTGGTGGCTACATCATGCATCGTATTTAGCAGTTTTTGGCCCTGCTAGTGGAATCGAACGGCCGAGAATGAGGATGATTGGAGGTGTCGGCAAGGTTGCTAATGATGCCAATAGGATACGAGTCCTTCGCTCCCTTCCTCTTTCCCTCTCTCTCTCTCTCTCTCTCTCTCTCTCTCTCTCTCTCTCTCTCTCTCTCTCTCTCTCTCTCTTTGCTGTGTCACTGCACATCTAGATGGTTCATTGGCAAAACTGTTGATTAACAAGTCCTGCTCGTTACACATCTGGGGCTCCCTTGCCCTATTATATTTCCTATGCTGCCCAAACATCGAGTGCGGTGCCAGATTTTGCGTGTTGTTCGTTCAGCTAGCACCATCGTGCCGTGCTTAGCGTGCTCGTAATTGTTGCCAGGACGACAATGAGCGGCTGCACGATGGCAGGCCGCTTCCGACGCCGACCGAGCAGTCCATCTTCGACTATCTGGGCATACCGTACAGGAAGCCCGAAGAAAGAGACTGGTGAAGTTGCACTGTGTCCACTGTCCATTGCAGCATGCCTCGGCGGCAGCTGTCTGTCTGTGGCCCTGCTCGTCCGAAGTCGGACGTGCCGTCTGCCTGTCACTGCTGTCAAGTCTGTCTGTCTGTCTGTCACTGCTGAGCATGACAGCATTGCTGCAGCTGCTGTGATCACATCTTGTGCCAGTCGTAGGGAACAATTGTGTGGATATACTAGCCGTCCACAAAGCCGTGGCAAGCCTTTATTGGCTCTGGTTGACTAGCTGTGACAATCAATCGACGACATGGCAGCAGCTGTGCTCCTCGAGCTCTTGGTCCGTTGCCTACAGCTCACTGCTGCTGCCATGTTTGTATGTAATAGTGGTAGCATAGACTGCTCAGACGTCCACGAGAGATTCGAAGTAGGTAAAGAAGAGCCGGATTAGCTGGCTTCACAAACGTCCGTAAGCGGAATCAAAATCGGCCAAGCCTGATCGGTTCGCATTTGAACACAGGCTGGCTGTGCAATCAGCTATCATTTGCTCATGTGCCAATTGTTGCCGTCAATGAATGATCGGCATGTGATCGACGGGGGCACGCTATTTTTTGGCTGTTCTGGAGTAATTCGATGTCTGTATTGTATTAATACCATAATAAACTAGCCAGTGAACTTTGCTCACATGCCTGCACATACAGACTGGGGCAGTGCAGGTACCGGCCACAGAGGTAAGGCCCAACGCATCAAATATCGGTCAGTCTGCATGCAGGGCTTTTGCCGCCTACTGGGACCGATTTCTCACAATGAAAAGCTCTTATTTCCATCAATGCATGTCAACTTTGGTAACTTTGAGACCCAGTCGTTTTTCTACAAGCCAGAGTAACTTGCAAAAAAACGATGAAATCGGTCAGATGGAACGATTGTGATTGGCGAGTCGCAAAGCTGTGATGAAAAAGATCAGTCAGTCTGTGCAAGCCCCAGCTCATGCAAATCCGTGCAGTCTGCCATTGATCATGAGACTGCTATGCCTGTCATCATAACGTTTTGCCTAAGAAGTTGGAAGAAGCTTTACATTTATCTCATCTTGTGCGAGGCTCTCTGCCCCTCCGCCCCCCTGCTTCTTGTTTAAGACTCCCCGAGCCTCACTTGTAGCCGCTTGACGACGACCGTCGATCCATAAGTACATCCAGCGATGCTGCCGGCCGCAATACTTTGTCCACCTGAACACACTCTGATGTGCATATATTAAGAACGAACGTAGATGCCGGTGTTGCAGCTAGGATTGGATTCGCTCGTTTGCGGGTCCTAGCTCAGGGAGAGATGTCAGAGTGTACTTTTTAAATGCCTGTCAGCCATCAGCCTTGCCCTTGAAGTATGGGATCCTCCGGTCTTTCCACCGTCTATACTCTTTCTCTGAGGGATTAAATCACAAACCTAATCTTGACTTTTGTTACTACACCGGTGGTAGCCGGCTCTACTATTCATGTGATTCTTTGCAGCCTTGCTCTGCATTTGACTCATTCAGCTCCCCTTGCAGCCTGCATCGATGACATTTGCACTTGTATGGATGGCCACTTCCTATACCTCAACCTCAAGGTGGATCTTTGCCCCAGGGGTTGGGTGATCGCTCTTCACGACTCAGGTCGTGGGTTCGAGCTCTGCCCTGGGAGTTCTTTCATTGCCCACTGCATGGAGGAGTGACAGCCCTTGAGACTCTTCTGTCGCCATATAAATGAGGCTGTTGAATCAGCCAACCTGTTTTCATCTAGTATCACTTTCGTGATGTCTGCCCGTAATCTGGACGTTCAGCCCCAAAATGACAAGTACACAACAAGTATCAAACAAGTCAAGCCTACTTTGAGCTGTGTAGCATCGCCAAAATTAGCGCACTAGTAGACAAGAGTAGGACAGCAAAGCTAGCATGTGACATGTTTAGAATATTCTAGTTCCCTTCGTTCGGGACACTTAGTTCATTGCCCTTAGTCGTATGCAACTTATGCCAGGCTAAGCAGCTCGTCAAGACTATCGACAAAGGCATATGCTGCCATGTCGAGCCGCCTCTATCCGAACTTTGCTAGCTCCCTGTCAAGAATTGAATAATAATAATAATAATACAATCGATAAAGCGCCCTCGGAGAACTCAAATCTCTTTCTACGTGCTTTACATTTGCTGCAAAGGAAGCACGATCGAATGGTGAGTGGTATCATGCTTGATAAACAACACGAATAACATGGTTAGTGATAAGATGCATATTATCATGAATTAGCACACCAAGGACAATTCTCATGGACACAGTAAATGCTGCAAGGACAGGTGAGTTTTAGCTTATTTTAAATTTCAAGTCAGTGGATGTCATAACGTCAGTCAGGGGTGAGGCTTACGGTGTAGAAAGGATTTGAGGTTGGTTCGAGGCACTGCTAAACTAATTGTCCCAGAAGAGCAGGTGATATATATGCCTGGCCTAATTTGGAAGTTCAGATAGGTAATAACAATAATATATTTTATATTTTCATATCGTCATCGGAAAACCAGTTCTCTTTCTAGACACTTTACATATGGAGCAAGATAATGAAGGGATCTAAAAGTGAGTGACAGAACCCATAAGTCATTACTCTGCATGATGGCGAGCCAATGCAGGTCGGTGATAAGTGGTGTAATTAGGCAACTTCGACGTTTACGACCGAAAAGCCTAGCTGCTGAGTTTTGCACAAATTGTCAGCGTTTTATGAAACACCTTAATAGAGATTTGGTTATCTTGGCATGCTGCACAAATGACTCGTTACTACTAATACTGTATTATTGAGAAGCTCGTTCCCACAATTAGTCAAGGTGAAAACGGCCAACTTGGCTTGCTGCTGCAAAGCTGTGGGTAGATAGAATATTCTCAATCGGTAGACCTTTTTTGGTAAACAGGCGGAGCCCGGTATTGTTAACATCGACGACAAACTTCTCGATGACAAATGTATCCTTGTGTCAAGATCTGTCCTGGAATAATAAAGATGCCTCAAAAAGAAGACGAATAATATTAGCGAAGGTATCCCACACTTGCCAGGCAGTCTGTTTCCCTAATCAGTTTAGGAATGACTCCGTATCACAGCCAGTTAGACTCTGGAACCGAGAACATGGACAAACTAACAGCGAGATTTGAAGTCTCGCGTGACGAGCATCTAGATGTTACGATCGACGTTATCAATTGCTAATCTTGTAAAAACACTTTTGAACTTGAATGGACAGACGGCACGATGTTCAGCACACTGCTGGCAGGCTCTCTGAGAGTTTTTGAGCTGAAATTTCGATGCCTTTCGCTTCATATGCTCAAATCTAAATTAAAAAACCATGTCGATAATCACTCTTGCCGGAGAGTCCGAGCATGAACAAGCATGCAAAGTTAAGACAGCAGCACTGTCTCCTGTCCGAATGATGGCACGCCGATGCTCTACTGATGGTCGCTCAGTATTTGTGCAGTTAAGTAGTGTGACTTTGGGAGGACAGAGAAAGGAGCAGATTCTTCATACAGTTAAGTGATGCCTGAACTGGGGAAACCGTGCCACACCGTTATTGCGATGGAAACCATAGACATGGGAAACTCCCTTTTTATCAGTACGCACAGAGCAGTCCTATAAAAATGCTTGATATGCTAACGATGTTCCTTCGCACAATCTGTGCAGCTTTATCCTTTTAAGTCCGGTCCAAATATAGGTTTGAAAGCACAACTTTGAAAACACTGCTAGGAGCATTTCTTTACACGTATCTAGGCTATGCCACTCGTTAGTCTTGTGACTGCGAGTTGCTGGTTGGTACAGATTCCTCATACACGGGGTGAGGGGGATATTTTGATTCTTCTGAAATCACGTCATCACCAGCACCTAGTGTCAACTGAGCACTGTCTTGCATATCAGTACCACAATATTTTAATTGAGCATCCAGCTGAAAATTGTATGTAAAACATTAGCTCAGAAGAAAATATTTTACGTCACAAGATGACCTCCGGTATTGCCAGTACCTTGCAGGTTTTTCTTTAACAACTTAAACGGCACAAAGTCCCAGTCGCTACCAAAGGCTCTGTCTGCTGCTACTGCTGCCACTGCCGATATGGGATACACGCTTTCTTCACACTGTGCACAACTAAAACTGGAAACATGAAGGTATACACCTAAACACTAGGAACTGAAACTGAAGCTTGGACCGAGCAAGTCAGTACACCCATCCGTGAGCCTCACTCAATCGATGTGTGCTCGATTCAGCTCATGAAAGCCAGCGCCTGCAGGCCTGCAGCCATCGCATCGCCGGCGCTGGCCCTCGATGGGTACATACATCCCGTTCTCGCTCTGCTGGGGGCAGGTGTCTGACGGAAAGCTACTCTTCGTGCACTGTTGGTCTGCAGCCTCGGGATCCGGCCGGGCAACCGCGAATCCACGTCCTTACTGTAGGTACGCCAGCCTGCTCGAGTTGGTACGAACAATTCGACACTGGTTTGGCACAGGGGTTAACACACTCGCCTTTGATTAGCGATGCCAAGGTGCTCACCTTTACTGTGGCTATTTTGATATTATGACTGTCGTTGGATTATAGCTGTTTCGATTTATGACAATGATATATAAGTAAAGGGCGGTAAAGCGGGGGGGGGGGGGGGGGGTTAGGTTAAGGAAGCCGGCTACTGGCCGGCTGAGGCGTCCGTGTGAATAAATGCTGTGAGACGGCTTCGGTGTTGTGTGTGGTATCGAGTACCTGCTGCTTAGCGAATGTCAAACTACATTTACGACCAAGGGCGTGGGGTCGAGCCCTGCGGCTTATGTGAAGCATCTCGGTAGAGATTCAGCTCTCTCAGGGCCCTATAAAAAGGAATCATATTTTTATATTTTTTCTTGGAAAAATACCCTACCCGGTAAAAATGTTCCCAAACACGAATCGCATTATTTTCCGAATCTGCATGGGACGTGGTCGGATTAAGACAGTGATTTCTTAGCAGCATATTTTTTAATGCACGTTTGGTCTCAACACGAGTAAACAGGGCCAGCTGATCCTGTTTCCGATTGCTCTGACCTCGTTGGGACTACCACGTGTCAGTGGCTTCTTCTAGGTTGTAACATGCTCGGAAATCGCAGTTCGGAAATTCTCACTCTCGACTGACATCCTCTGACTTGATACTATTTAAAAAGAAACTGCAAACGAATACATTTATCGTAGCATGTAGTGGGTTCGTGTGATCCGTCGTTTGTGGGTTTATTCGTGCTGACACTGTGCATGCCGCCACCAACCATATTTGCATGCTGACCCTGTGCATATCACCTCTGAACATGTTATGCTTGTTGACTTTACTCATGCTACCACTAACCATTCGATCATGCTTCCTTTAAGCATATGAAAAGTGCTTGAAAGAGATTAAGTTCTCTGAGGATGCTATACAAATTATTATGTACCGTTTAAGCAAACGTCTTTTCAAAGCTGCACCCTACATCTAACCTATACGGGTTACCTCGTACAGACCTCAAATCCTTTGGAGACCGTGCATTTAGTTCGTATGCTCCCAAAGCCTGGAACTCCCTCCCGACTTGCGTCAGAATATCCCCTGACTTGACCACATTTAAAAAGAACCTAAAAACACACCTATTTAGGACAGCATTTAGTGGGTCCCCGTGATTCGTCCTTCATGTGCTTATGCATGCTGACACTGTGCATGCTGCCACTAAGAACTTAAAACACCTATTTATGACAGCATTTAGTGGGTCCCTGTGATTCGTCCTTTACGTGCTTATGCGAGCTGACACTGTGCATGCTGCCACTAACCACATTTGCATGCTGACCCTGTGCATGCCACCCCTAACCATATTATTCATTTTGTTTGTTTATCAAGCATGATTTTACTCACCATTCAATTGCATTTCCCTTTGCAGCAAATGTAAAGCGCCTAGAGAGAGATTAAGTTCTCTGAGGGCGCTTTATCAAGTGCATTATCATTATTATTATTATTATTATTAACCACATTTGCATGCTGACCCTGTGCATGCCACCCCTAACCATTTAATTCATGTTTATCAAGCATGATACTACTTACCATTCAATCACGCTTCCCTTTGCAGCAAATGTGAAGCGCCTATAAAGAGATTGAGTCCTCTGAGGGCGCTTTATCAAGTGCATTATTATTATTACACAATTCAGAATCATACCAAGGTCTGCAAGTTTTCTGATATGGTCTTTGAGCTCAAGCCATCCTTAATCCACGAGCTTTTGCAGGACACTGCAAGCATTTCGGCATGTTAGCCTAATAAATTGGGCCGAGTAAAAAAATACTATCTGATTTAACAGACTCTTTTTGTTTATCGACAGAAGAGCCTTTACGGCTATCACCATCGCTTGCAGTGCCGATAAAGGATCGCACACCGCAGGATTCGAACCCACAACCTCGGGGCCGAGGTCGTGAAAAGCAACCACCTTACTCAGTGAGCCATTACGGCTCCCTGTTTGTCACTGTGCGTCGGAAGATGCAACTCCAGTCTGAAATGTACCAAAAACACCCGGAATCATTTGCTGCAGGACATGGAAACACGAGCACGAACTATGGTGTGAAGTGCTTGCACCTTATCACTAGGCCTAGCCACAGCAGTGTACACTAATCACACAAAATATTAACATTGAAGATAAACCATCGCCGTAGCTGCAACAAAGTGGGCACCATATCTTGTGATCATTAACAACAAAAGTAATATTATTGTTATTATTATTACATATGTATAGAGCCCTCAGAGAAGTGAATCTCTATCTGGGGACTTTACAGATGCTGCATAGAAATAGCGGAACGGTTATGGAGTTTAGACGAAATCATCAATCTATCCACTAAGTAACATATAATCAAAGTCACCAAGATGACTATTTCTGCAACCACCATTTGAAGAGGCCTGTTTCAGGTCATTCATTGAGAATTTGACACCAGACCACTGCTAGAACAACTTCCAACAAGTCTTCTACTATTGCTGCTCCAATCGAAGACACTGGAAGGAGTAGTGCCAGACACAACTACAAACCTAGCAATTCAGTTCCCGGAATATGTTAGAGAAAGTCACTACGCCGAGTCAGCACTGCAGCCATTGTATGATGCTCTTGCAAAGGGTTACTTACAAAGGGTTATTGAAATAGCCTTTCTGCTGCCAGTTCTGTTGGAGCTCTGGGAGCTCAGCTTTGTTATCATTGATCACGAAATCTCTCTTGAGTGCCTATGGCCTGACCTAGGCATCATAACGGGCCCTGCAATACAATGGTTTAGGTTCTATCTTCGTAGGAGAGTTCATCCAGTAGATGTCAATAGCCAACCGTTATCTGGCGATCCTTTAAGAAGTACAAATGGCACGCCCCAAGGGATACGTTTTGGCTTCTTTTTGTCTAAAATTTATATAATTTATACTCACACTCTTTCCGGTGTAATCACCGAGCACAATCTAGGCTCTCATTTCTATGGCTATGAAACACAGCTTCTATCCGTGCTTTGATCCCTCCATGCTTTCGTTCATCTCAAACTCTCTCAATTCCCTTGCTGCACATATTGTTGTTGACATACGCACACTAACATGGCAAGAAACTTTCTTAAATTAAATGGCGATAAAACCAAATCGGCAGTTCTGGGCAAAGTTAGTACTACTCAGAAATCGGAAAACCTGCCATCAACAAAACAGGCTGGGAATATCTCCCTTAGCCTCTGCAAAGAGGACTTTTCACTAGATGACGACATCGGCATCAGTCAAACCCGACGCTTGGCTTCGACCGCCAGGAGCCGGTGACGTGGTGCACGCATGGACGTAAGCGGCTGATCGCACCCCTCCCCCACAGAGCACGGGAACCGTGGCACCATGCCAGTAAGCTGCACCGTCGAGCACGAAGCAGAACGAGTACGATGTCGTACAAGTCAAGTACAACATAGTTTAATCGGCATTATTAAGAAACCAACCAAAGTAAAAAAAAACAAATGCCGTGCCACCATTACCGACTGCTCCTCACACAAGAACGGTGCTGGTGAATTTCAAGTCAGTGTATCCCCAACGGGGTATGGTGGGTGTACATTACTAGGAGCGAAAGCGCAGAGGTCATGCAGCGAGCACAGAGGTCATGCAGCCCGATCGATACCACTCTCTAGAGACGACAAAGAACCGGAGGCGAATTAGAGCAGCGAGTAAACAAACGAATCAACAGCTGCTGCTCTGCGTGCAGCAGGCAGGCTTTTGAATTATCGGCGTTACACTAAACGGCAAGCACGCAAATCGCCGCCGCATGCATGTGCTAGTTCGGCTTGATCGAGTGCTCTGCCGTTACAGCTGGAGCAGAGCAGAGCAGAGCAGAGTGCTTCAACGCTGCCCCGCTTCGAGCACAAGCAGGCGAGCCCAAGTACGCGCGCACACACACACAGAACAGGAGCATACGGCCCCCAGCAACCACCCAACCCCTTAAAAAGAAAATCAGCAACTAGCGAGAAGAGGCAGGTGACAGAGCCTGCACAGAGGCAGAGGGTGCCACGCAAAATGGCCCACGGCTGGCACACCGCCGGCCCTCTGTAAGTAAAAGCTGACAGTCGTGCAGCCCTGAAAGCAGCAGCAGCTGCTGCAGAGTGGCTGCCGACGTCATCGGCGACCAGGTTAGAGAGCAGGACGACACTGATGCAAGTGGACGAAACCCTGACAGCAAAGAGAAAGTTCGAGAGAAATCAACCAGTTTCAAGAGGGCTGCTGCACACAAGAAGGCTGCCTGCCACTCGTCGGTTAGCAAGCCTGTTAGCAACCCTGGCCAACCCCGGCCGCACCCAACCACCCGTCCACCCTCCCAAAGGCTCTCGCCCAGTTGTGAAGCGCGTCGGCCACCCGCGGCACGAAAATGGCGGTGCGGGCAGTGAGGACGGCAGAGGCGACGTCGCTCACCTGCCGATGCGACAGCAGCAGCGACAAACGACAAGGCAACCGGCCTCGCCGTGTATCGCATTGCCAACAGGAACAAGCCGCTCGACAGAAACTGTTGCTAAGCGAGCGAGAGAGAGATCGCTGCTCTCTCTCTCTCTCTCTCTCTCCCTCTCACTGCTCCCCAGCAAGCCAGAATGCAGCCGCTTGTCGAGCAGGCAGTGCGGCGTCGGCGTCGTCGGCCTTGGGGACGCATTGACAGGCAGCAGATCTGGTGACAGCGTGCTTCCGTCGCACGGTTGGAAGCAGCCGCGGCAGCGCACGGGCCTCGCGAGCACCGGGTCGTCACTCGAGTGGTGCCAGCGCCGACCCGTTGGCCACGCCGGGCAGCCGCTGCCGTCCGCACGCCGCAGCAGCGACCAGTGCAGCACCCTTGCCACTTCCGTCGTACGAGAGGAGCATTTTGAACTGAATGAAGGAAAGCAGACGCTGTGAATGGCAAGGTGTGAATGGCAAGCGCGTCAGACGTCACAACTCAACCGGATTTCAGCAGGTAGAGCGACGCTCAGCAGCAGCAGCGTGCGCAGCAGCTTGAGCTAGCTGCAGGGCAGCACTGACAGAAGCGCCGCAACGTCAAAAGGAAGTTTCGGAAATCCGCTGCAGTCAAGGGACGTCACGGCACGAAGCTTGCCTACTGGCAAAGCAAGGCGTGCTTGGCCTTGTTTACACGCACGCACTCACACACACATATATATAATTCATTTGTATAGCACCCCAAGAAAACTTAATATCTATTCAGGTGTTGCACATTGTCTCGGGGCTCGAGCCCACAACCTCAGCCAGACCACGGTCGGGGCGAGCACCTTATCCGCTGGAGCAAACCAGCTCGGCACCTTGCCGAACGTTGGCACCACGCGACTGGGGCATTACAGCAGCACAGGGGCGTGTCAGCAAGTGACTGTCAGCACGTGGGCGAGAGTGCGCTCTCAGCCACTCGGGCGAGCAGCAAAAAGGGTCTTTGATGCTCCGGAAAGGGCCTTTGATGGGATTCCAGTATGAACCACAGCTAGCAGCTGCAGTGCAAAAAAGAACCCTGTCCGACAAGAAGTCAGACCGGAGAAGGTGGCCTGGAAAAGGTCAAAAGAAGGTGATGCAGGGTTTGGGACAAGAATGTCACGCTGTTGCAGGTCAGCTAAAGGCTAAAGCGGTTCACTTAGCATCTCGACAATGACTTCGAAATTCATCCCAACACCTGTCACGTGGGCTCTGGGATCACTGCTTGCCACCAATTTTTTTGACCGCGGGCTAAGAAAAATGTCAAGTACCCAGACAGAGATTGAGTGACTCTCTCAGGGCTCTATATCAAATTTATTACTATTATTATTATCACTAAGAAGCTTGCACTTCACGATCCAGGTCGTGGATTCGAATTCTGCATGAGGCAATTATACTGAATTGCCTCATGCAAGCATAGTGAAACGGTTACTCTTCCGTTGGTTCTTAGCCAGGAAGGTAATAATGTGCTGTCGAATCAGCATATACTTTTTTCTATTACACAAAGGAACAGAGCATCGCCCGATCTGTCTCGAACCGTATTTGCGCCTCAGTTCACTTATTCAAAAAAAAGTGGCGACAGTAAACATCAGCTGATCGAACAGCCTCATTTAAATAGAGGCAAAAAAATCTCGATGGCTCTCGATCACCACCACTTGCAGTAGGCAATTGCAGGATTGCCTACTGCACAGCTCGAACACACGGCCTAGGGCAGTGCATGGGTGCAAGCACCTCGCCCCTGGGCTCAGGGCCAGGATAATGCCCACACTATACCCCCGAGGCGCTGCTGATGCTGCTGCTGTGTGAGAGAGCAGGCACTGAGGTGTAGCAAAGAAGCGCGCTGCAGGCGAAACCTGTAAGATCGACAAGCCTCTGGCCACGCGCCTCCCGCCGCGTTCGAACCTCGCACACACTACGCGAGCACGCATTACGTGAGCGAGCACGGCACAAGACTGCCCACTCCTTGCTCCTGCCTCTCGTTGCCCATAGCTCTACAGCTGGTCCAGAGGCGGTGGAGACGGAATGGTGGGATGGAATGGTGGGGCTGCACCTGAGGCCACTCACTTGATGGTTCGGCTTCACGAGCGCCTCCGTCTTCTCCCTAAGCACGGTCTGAAAGCTGGGGTGGAACCGGAAGAGTGAGCCGTCGACGGCCACCGTCACATTCGGCTCATCAACCTTCTCCAGCAGAACGGCAATGCCTGGGAAAAAGGGACGCAACAAGTGGATGCACTGTGCCGCCCTGTGCTAGCGACACTCGGCGACCGGCCGCAACCAAACGTCCCCGCTGCCACCGCGGCGGCACCGGCGACCGAAGGCACGAATGATTACGAATGGCCCCTCCCAAACAGAAAACGAGACTGGATTGAACAGGGGAGGAAAAGGCTGTGTCGGAGCGCAACGAGAAAGGTGAGTGAAGGGGAGGGGCTGCATTCGAGTGCGGGGGGGGGGGGGGGGGCATCGCACGAGCGATCAGCTCGCAAAGAGCCCAGCCATTATGGGTGCCAGAAGCCGCCGGCTCGCGCCCGAGCTGTGCGCGAGCCGGCGCGTGCGCGCACCAGCCGCTTGTATTTTGGCGCGCATCTGGCACCTGCCGCTGCAAGGCTGGCTGCCCTGGACGACACGGCCTCGCACACGTCCGCCAGGATGTGGCAGTCTTCGAGCGAGTACTCGTCCACGCCCAGCTCTTCCAGCACGACCTTGGTCCTGGGATAGTCCGGCAGCTGCTCCTTGGCATCGCTAGAATGCAAGTAGTCGCAATCGCTGTGTGGATGTGGCGGTGACGGCCTATTGGCAGTGGCTTTCGAGAGCGCACGCAAGGGCGTGCACACCACTTGGGGTGGGCCCTACCCCGCACCCCGGGATGCAGGCACCCGATGCTAGCACCCGATGCTAGCACCCACAGCACTTGCCCGCCGGTCACGCGACCGGCGGGCAAGCCTGAGCAGCCGCCGGCCTCGAGCGAGAGCTGACGGCCTTGACCCAATCGCGTGTTTCGGGCACGCTCGCGCACAAGCAGCAAGTCGCACTAGTCCGAGGATGGAGGGGACTGCGGCGACGACAGCAAAGACACCACGGGATCCCTGACGGAGAGCTTGCTCAAGGGCGGCGAGAGACCTTCGGCCACGTGACCAAGGTTACCAGCAAGCAGTGAAGCGGAGTCACGCTCGGCTCAGTTTTCGCCGACGACCTCTCGGTAGGGGCAGAGGGCAGAGGGCAGAGGGCAGCAGGTCCGAGCCGAGAGAAGCCAGCCGCCAGCAGCTTGGTCACCTCTCGATCTCCGACAAGTACTTGGTGTAGAAATGACCGTGCTTCAGCAGCTCGTCGGACGCTTTGCCGCCGAACAGCAGGCCGTCGTGCACCATCTGCAGAATCACCTGCCGAGCGATCTCTCCCATGTACATGCCGGATATCATTTTCTCGTAACTGCAACGCACAGCGCGGCACACACAGGCTCCGGGGTGTGCGCGTGCAGGAACCGAGGCGAGGCGAGCAGGGGGCGAGCGCCTTGCAAGCTTCGCGGGACAGCAGCAATGCGCGTGGCATGGCAGTGGCACGACTAGAGGCTCCAGGCTGGACCACGGACAGGAAGCCGTGTCGGACTCGGTGCCGGCCCTCTCCCGACGGTAGGAAGAAACACCGAATTGGAAGTACGTCAAGAAAGCATAGATAGCACGGCAGCTTCCCGAGTGTAACTGAATGCACTATTCCATGGTAAACCTGCGGTCTCAACAGTGTCATACTCAAGACCATACCATACTTGGCTAGTGAAAACTTATAAGAATTCACTAGAGCAAGTTGATATGGCTTCCTGTAACTCCAACAGCATTGATGAACTCCGTTAAAAGCTTCCTATAAGCGCAAACTTCCTCAGTGTGTCTACACCATTCCGGCATATTAAAGTGTCGAGACAAAATTTGGTTCTCTTAGGGTGTAAGACAAATGTCTCCTTATCACTGTCTTATAGTTTATTAGGGACCACACGAGCACTATGCAAAACTATGCTCGGAAGCAAGTGCTCGCACACCACTGCTTCGGTGCAGACTCTGAAAATAGAGGCGATCCTTGGGGGGGGGGGGGGTGGGAGAGGGCCAGCATATTTCTTAAAGTGAGCACTTTTCAGGAATATCCCCTCAAGATGACCCATCTGTGTGAGTCACGGCAGTCTTGGTGGGTCTGCACGACAGGCCCTGCACACACTGCAAGAAGAGCTGCTGGCTGCGGGCTTCGGCTGTGGATGGGAGCAGTCTGCAGTGAGCCGCGAGTCATGGCCAGGCAGACATGGCCACCGACGCAAGCTTTGCTGCCCCTCGCGCGGCCTTGACCTTTACACCCATGTCCGACTGGCCACAAAGAGTGCCAGGCCTAAGCAAACACCACAGCCTTTCGCAAAGCAGCAGCTGGGCTCTGCACAAGCTACCATCGTAGCAGCCTCGCGCACAAGTAGCAGCAGCAGCATAAGCAGCTGCTGCTGCAGCTGCACACCCCAGTAACATACATCTGCCGGCCAGGATTCAGAGAAATGCTGTCCACCTCGGTGTCGTATGTAGTGAGAAAGCGTTTCAGACACCCGTTGTTCCCAAGTGCTCCCCACTCCGTGTTGATGACGACCTGCAGCACGAACAACCAAGTGCCAAGGGGGAGTGGCAGGTTTCCAAACGTGTACAGCAGCAGAAGCAGAAGCAGCAGCAGCAGAAGCAGCAGCAGCAGAAGCAGCAGCAGCAGCAGAAGCAGCAGCAGCAGAAGCAGAAGCAGCAGCAGCAGAAGCAGAAGCAGCAGAAGCAGCAGCAGCAGAAGCAGCAGCAGCAGAAGCAGCAGCTGCAGCAGCACAAGCCGCAGTGAATCAAGAGCAGCAGTAACAACACCAGCTGCGGCCCCACCCCTGACAAGGACGTGCCCTCCTGGGGGGGGGGGCACCTCTGCTTGAGCTGCCGATGAGCAGCTAGTCCTGGAAAGAGGTCCTCTAGCCGACGAAATGCTAGCCTGCAGCCGAGAGGGGCCCCCTAATTGGATGGCTGCTCTGCATTTCAGCTTGATGCAGAGCACTATGATTTAGTAGTGCTATGCATCGAGGAGCGCCAGAGTGCTGTTACTGCTGATCTAGCGCATGTGCTCTCACGGCGAACCGCAGAGAGTCAGGTTGTGCCGAGTCGCCAAAAGTGTCCTCTTCTTGCTAGGGTGGCGTGGGCAGCGACAGCCCGCTGCTGCTGCATGCCGCTGCTGCGGCCTCGCTCCACACTGCTGTGGCAGCGGAGAGGGGAGGGCGGTTCGGCGGTGCCTCGGCAAAAATCTTGCGAATGGTTTGATAGAGCTGAGAGAGAGAGAGAGAGAGAGAGAGAGAGAGAGAGAGAGAGAGAGAGAGAGAGAGAGAGAGAGAGAGAGAGAGAGAGAGAGGCTCCAGCTTGCCAGGCGGCTGCCGACGTCAGTCTAATCGGGCGCGGCGCAGCCACCGCTTACTTTCTCTTCCGACATGTCGCCATCGTAAAGCTCAGCTTTCTTCACCGACTCCACGTAGCATGCATTAGTGCCAGTGCCTGCCAACGCAAGCGCACGAGGCTAGTCAGAGCGTGAGGGGTGGGAGTAGGGGGGAGAGCGAGGCAGAGGAGAGGGGGCATGCACATGCACGCCCATATTTGTCGACGGCAAGCAGACGACTGGCCACGGGGGGGGGGGCCTGGTGCACGAGCGTGGCGCTCCGGCGTTCTGGCGCGGCGAGCTAGCAAAGAGCCTCTGCATGATTCGGCGACGTCGAGTGTCACAAACGCCAGCTGCAAGCGCCGCACGGGGCGGCTCTCCGGGCACACACGATGCCAGTCTCGGAGCACAGACCCGCTGACCAGAGACCCGCTCCCAGAGACCCGCTGCAGCAGCACCGAGACGCGAGCACCGAGACCTTTCCCTTCCGGCTTCCTTTCCCTCCCGGCACACCTTTCCCTTCCGCTGCTGCCTCTTTCGAAGCCGAGGATGCGTAGAGCAGAAGAACAACAGCGGGTCGGCTAGTAATAGCGGTGCTGCCCGCTGCCTGGCTGCCGCCGAGGCTTCGAAAATGGCTGCGGCAGGAAGCGAGTCAGTATGGGCCGAGAAAGGGCCTGAGAACGAGATGGAGGAAGAGCTTTTCTCCTTTTCCAGGCATCGAGCGCTGACCGAGTGAGCAGCAGCAGCAGGACGGTACCGCCCTTCTCCATCATTCATTACGTCATCTGGTACGCAAGCACGACAGCAAGTATGGGCTGGTGAGAAAAAAGCCGGCCACCATTGCTACCTAGACATGCACGCGTCCCACGGGGGCGCGTCGAGACGGCTGGCCGACCGTCGGTGTATGCACACGCTACGACGGCGCAGTCCACCGACGTAGCGCTCACGTACCGAGGATTAGACCTATGCGGCAATTGTTGTCGTCAAACGCACACGACATGAGTGCCCCCACGGTGTCGTTGATCACTGCCACGCACTTGACGTTAACCGACTGCAATAGATTGAGAAGACAATGGTAATAATAATAAAAATAACAGAAGTAGCAGTAGTTGCAGGTTGTTTGTATAGCGCCTAAAGAGAACTAGATCACACTTCAGGCGCTTTAAAAGTAGCTGCAAAAGAAGCCGGGGGGCCGTATTACATATACCACGCACCATGCTTGGCCGAGCATGCAAAAGCACACTAGTGTAACGTTTAGGCCAGCCAGGCAAAAGCGAATAAAAAGACACATAGAAGTCACCGGCAAGTAGGATTCCTGGTTAGCAATATGCACTGAACCGTGCACCAGTACTACGCACACGACGCACACGGGAACTAAAGGTGCACTGCGGGCTTCCAGGGAAAGCAGAAAAGATGCGTCTTTAGCTGAGAGTTAACTGACACAAAGCCACCTTGCAGGTGGCAACAGAAGCCTGAGGCAAGTTCCAGATTTTCGGTGCATCCGAACTGAAGGCCCGATCACCAAAAGATGTAAATTTGTTCGAAGAACCACGAGACGACTGGGCGCTGAGGAGCGAGTCATGCGACAGCACTGTCAAGTGAGGAGGCTCGAGGTCAATGATAGCTAGACAGATGAATGCTGGCGAAGCGATGTTTAAACCAGATTGAGAAAGAGAGGGGGGAGAGCAGAGAGAGGGATGGAGAGAGGAGAGGCGAAAGAGAGAAGAAAGAGGAAGAGGGGAAAGGGAGGGAGAGAGAGAGAGAGGGGGGGGGAAAAGGGGAGAGCAAATCTTGAAGTCACTCCAATATTCGACAAGGGGCCAGTGCAGCTTCGACAAAAGAAGTGTGATGTGGGGCTACGCCACTGACGACAGACCAAACCTGAATTGCAGACTGGAGCAACAACTACAGCCGATTAAGAGCCGATGCCGAGAGTCCTGAATAAAGGGAACCGTGACCGTGAATCTGCCGAAGTCGGAGAGCCCGTCAAGTAGGTATGCCGTGGCTGCAAAAGCTGCAGCACGAGAGCAAATCGCAACAGAAACGCAAGCGACGAAGCCCTGAGGTGTGGCAACTGGAGCAAGCAACGATCACGACACTGCACCTTGCAAGGCGAGGGGAGCGGCGGTGGCAGAGGGCCCATGCAGAGAGCAAGCGAGGACGCGGCGACTACACTGGCAAACAGCTAGTCGTCTAGGATGCCCAGAGGGCCAGCAGCAGCTACGCCCCCATCGAGCTCCGATTCCGAGGGGGAAGGAAATTCGAGGGGGGGGGAAGAGACCTCGGAGATGATGAGGGACTTAGCCAGCCGAGAGGAGATGTCTCGCAGAGGGGTACAGGGGGCGGGGCCTCGTTCACGGTGCAGCAGCACGGCTAGCCGAGTCTCGACGCCGAAATCGGCAATGCAAAAAGAAGCGGGCAGCACTAGTGGGCGACAGCCGCCTAGGCATACGGCAGTAACGAGCAGAGGCGATCAATATAAATTACGGAAAGGCAGCACGGTGGCACTACCACTGCTGCGTGAACGAACGAACAAGTGAGCTAACCCAAAGCGGCAGGTTACCTCGGTTGTCAATCCCTGAGAAGGAAGAAACACGCAAGAGCCTGCATCAGAAAACGGCTGCGACTAGGCTCTGCGGCTAGGCGAGCGGTCAAACATCAAACGCGTAGAGTGCCCCCTACCGGAAGCAGAGCAGCCATGGTGGGCGACAGGCTGGTCGCTCGAAAAGCAGGCGCTAGCAGAACTTCCGGAATAGGTTCGAGCAATCGAGCAGGCGCATTCCTCTGAAGCCATTCTTGCAGAGTTAGCCATGCGGTTACATCCGGGCACGCACACCTTACCGAAGTCACCGTGGACCTGTCATTTTGAACAAGCCAGTCTCACCAGCAGCCGCTTGCTTGCTGCACAGCCTTGCGGGGGGGGGGGGGGGGGGGGGGCCAGACGGCCTAGCGCTGATTGGCAGCAGCTGCCTTGCACCAACAGCCAATCAGCTCCGCTGAGCCGAGGCCACACACCACACATGCACCGAAGGGATAGCCGATGGCTGGGTTGAGTCGCGAAAAGAGTGTGTGGACAGGGCTGAGGAGGCGCGAGCCAGCAGTAGCAGCAGCAGCAGCAGGCAAGCAGGCCTGCTGACCTTGCGCTGACAGGCCTCGTGCAGCAGCTGAACCACGTCCTCGCCCTCGACGCCTGACGCCTTGAAACCCTTGGTCCACGTGGTGAGCCGAGCCTTCGCCAAGCCTTCCTGGCGGCACGGGAACGAGAAGGTGAAGCCGAGTGGCAGTTCGCCGGCAGGCAGTGGCAGATTCTGCGACTTGATGAACTTGTGTATGCACTCGGCGATATGATCGAACAGCTGCAACGCAGCAGCAGCAGGGTGGCCACCGGGGCGGCCGGCGTCACGGCTTAGCACTGCGACGGTAGCTAAAGCGTCACTATCCCAACAACAATAATAATGATGATGATAATGATATTAATAGAGGTCGTTTGTATTGCGCTCCAAGAGAAATGATTATCTGTGGCTACTAACATGCGCCGAATCGCGTCACATGTAAACAGGCAAAGCACAAACACACGCCCGGACAAAAAGGAAACGTGTACAGCGTCCAAGGGAAAGCGGAAACGATTCGGAGGCTCGCATTCCAAGCAGCATCAGAGGATGTGCGGAGAAACGTTCGTGCGGGCACTCTTGGCGTCCAACGGCTGCACGTGAGGGATTGCACACGAGCAGCTACAGTTACCAGCCGTAAGTGTAACAGCCGATTTTCTCATGCAAAGTAAACGAATTCTGCATCGCATATGTGAAATTACAGCTTCTCTCCCTGCTTTGAAAACAAGCCGGCTCCGAGTGATGTTGATCTGAAGAATGCTCGGGAGTGTGGAATTCGACTCACATGGCAGCCACAGAGCTGTGCAAAAACGGGAGCTTCGTTTGCAGGTCACTCACTGAATTGCCTCGCGAGTAAGTTAGTGCAACTATTTTGCGTGCGTACCCCAGAAGGACGACGGGAGGTCCCATCCGCTTTGGACAACCACGGAAAATTAGCATGAAGAACAGAGCGTAACAGCAAAAATTATAAGAATACTTATTTGTGCATAGCGCCACGAGACCTCTCTTTCTAGGCAGTTCAAATAGGCTGGGTCGGAGAAGCCGGAAGTCAACTAATTAGTCCCACTAACGCATGCACAATTGCCACATGCGATTCACTCGGAAGTAATTTTAATAATTATTCATGCGGAAGTAAGAGACTCCTGCATAAGAGGGGCCTCCTACAAGGTGAGCGACGAGTCAACGACCTCGGAGTCACGACGATGTTTACACGAGCTGCCAAATGTTGTGCACATCGGCAAGCATATTTTTGCAAAGGCAAGATGATCTGGATGGAAAGAGTCACACAAAACATGCAAGCCCAGGAGGTAAGGTGCTCGCTCTTTAGGACCGAGGTTCAAATCCTTCAGTGGACGATCATCCTTTATTGCCCAACAACAGCGAGCAGCACCGACAGACGTTAAGGCTTTCCTACTAGCTATACAAATGAGACTGTCAAATCGGCTCGTGGCTTTTTCCTTTACAGCATATTTAAAGTGCCTAGAAAGAGAAAACCTTCTGTGATGGTGCTATGCAAATGTATTATTATCATTACAAACAATCTAACTGGAATGCTGCAAATGCAAATGACTGAGGTGGCTGCTGCACCCTTGTCTAACGAGCAACGATACTAGCGAGTCAGATGCAAATGGCACACAGACGGCAGCACCACTGCATCGACGTCAGACTTGAGATAAAGCAATGGCGGCTGGTGCACGGCACGGCACGGCACAGACTCACATTTCATTACCATTGCAGCTAGCTGCTACAAGGAGTCTGGTCCCGACTCCCTACATTGCCAGCCTTCTTATCGATAGCTCTAGTTAGAAGTCAGGCTTTGCAAATAAAAACCAGCCCTAGATAATGGTTTGGTGTCACCATAGCAGGACGTATGGGGTAGTGTGGTAGCAGCCTGAAGTATGAGACACACAAATGTAAAATGCTGGCTGTGTATGCAGTGCCTGAGACTTAGTCTCGACATAATCAACACTTTGTCGACTTGATAAAGCTGTAGACAGGCTGAGACAGACATAGACAGAGAGGCAGCAATACCAGAACGTGTGTATACTAAGAGAAACCCACGATGAGAGATAATGAGACGTAGGAGCAGACATGGATAGAACAAGAGAAGAGGAAAACAGACAGACAGACAGAGAAAGATGGAGACAGAGAACATGAGAGAGAAAGAGAAATCAAATATGAGCACACACCTGATCATCCATATCCGCATGGGTGTGTCTTTGTGTAAGTGTCTGTGTGCACAAGTGAGATTGCGTGCATGTGTGAGTGTGTACTCATTTGTGTGCGTGTGTATGCTCGAATGTGTGTGTGTGTGTATATGCGTGTGTGTGTGTGTGTGTGTGTGTGTGTGTGTGTGTGTGTGTGTGTGTGTGTGTGTGTGTGTGTGTGTGTGTTTGTGGGTATGCAAGGACACCAACAGACCAAGAAAAAAGACTGACAGAAAAGGAAAAATTAAAACAACAGATATGTAGCTGAACCTTCAGCTACATTTACCACACCACAGAACCTCAGAGGGGTATCTTAGTATTGGATAGAAAGATGAATGTGTCAGATGTCGGCGACAGCTGGACCGACGAATTCTGCCACGAGAGGTGCTAGTCGTACCAACTCACTCACCCAGTTCACACGACGCATAACGAAAGATCATCAGACTGAGACACAACAGACATAGAAGGTTGGCAGTAGGCCCCTATTTTGGCTTGGATTGACGCACAAGCCAAAATAGAATAGGTGATCGGGGGGGGGGGGATGGGGGTGGGGGGGAGGGGTAAGGCTCAGATCTAAAACCCTTCCTTGGCTAAATCTTGCATGTGCCTGTGTTGAAAAACGTCGATTCTCTACTACCACCAAAGGATGACAGCACTGGACACGAAAGCTGCCCTAACTGCAATACGGCACCCTTAATAAGATACTACTGTGAACGGCTAGCTGCCCTTGGTCGGCCTCTCGGTAGTGCGAGTGTTTCTTGGTAACCCTATAGCAACAAGCCATCTACTTCTTGCCAATAAATAGGCAGACTCATTTTTGCCACATTGCCAATTGACTGATCATATTTTAGGCATGTAGTTCAACTCTCTGTTCTCTCCTTCCTCCCTCACTCTCTTCCTCTCTCTGTCCCTCTCTCAGTCCCTCTCTCTGTCCCTCTCTCCCTCTCTCTCTCTCTCTTTCTCTCTCTCTCCCTCTCTCCTCCCTCTCTCTCTCTCTCTCTCTCTCTCTCTCTCTCTCTCTCTCTCTCTCTCTCTGCTGTGAGAGTACACATGAGCAAGCCTTGCACCTTAAGGAAAGTGCTGGCGTGTGAGATGCTGCCGTCAGCAGGGACTGGCTGCAGTGTGATGCACAATTGAGATCCCAAGCACCAGTTAATGAGAATATTTTCTGACAATTGCCATGAGTCACAGCTGCAAGCAGGCGAGTGACAGATGGCCTTCGATGCCAACCACAGCAGTTCAAGCTGCCCCTGCGTCATCATTATGCAATGACGTCGCCCTTGCATAATGATGAGCTAACAGCCACACGAGGCCAGATGTGCAAATACCCATGCCTGCCCAGTCGCCCACAACTAACCCTGCACATCAGTGAGAGTACCACACCAACGTTTACTCAGGACAAGCTATATTGACTGGAGGCCCAAAGCACAATCAGAGTACTCCACAAACACGAAAAACTAGCTAACAGACTAGTGCTTCATGCACACACAGCGATAAAAGCAAATGGAGCAGACACGTGACAGGTACTAATTTGGTCTGAGTGGCCCGACAGGTAACACAAACTGGATCTACTGATGCTGACATAATTCGCCGGTGCAATTTGGGCATTGGGAGACCCGGAGTGAACGGTTCCAGCTAAGCTTGGGCCTCGATTGGACTTCGATCCATCGATTGTAATCACATGACCCTGGGCTTAGGAGGCTGTTCGGTATTGCAATAATTGGCCAGTTTGGTGGCCACAAGACAAACGGCCTATGCTGTGACTATTGCCACCTGGCTTGCCATTGGTTCATGCTAGGGGAGGCAAACATTAGATCAGCAATAATGGGCCTCCTCAAATCCAATGGCTTCATGGCTGCGTGCATACGTGCGTGCGTGCGTGCGTGCGTGCGTGCGTGCGTGCGTGCGTGCGTGCGTGCGTGCGTGCGTGTGTGTGTGTGTGTGTACAGTCCCGACAAGGTCAAGTTGTTTCCACTGTATATCGTGTGGGGGCAGTCTTTCGGGGGGGGGGGGGGGGGTGCCAGTGGGGTGTGTGGTGTCCCGACAAGGTCAAGTTGTTGCCACTGTACACAGGGTGAGGCAGCCATGCCTACCATCTTGATGCATGATTTATGGGTCTGGAGTGCTGGCACAATCCCACCAATAGGGTCACGGAACCTGAACTAAGGAATAGAGGAGTGGTTGCCAACTGGCTAACAGCCTGTATGGCTTCCATTCAGAAACTCCCATTGAACAATAAGCATTCGCATAAAGGCAATCGTGGCTTGTACTGGCGAATCACGTGAGAGCAAATTGCAGCTCTCACCGGTGAGGCAAAGGCTCCGATGCACATTTAGCCACTCAGTGGCTTCAGCGGCTCAGGTCGCTCTTCAGTTCGTCACCGACTAATATAAATACCCTTCCATTGATACATTGGGAAGGCTGTGAGCCTACCGATGAAGCCACAGCCACCACGGCCAATGATTGGCAACAGGAATTTGCTGGCTAACTGCACTTGCCCAGGAAAGAAGCAAGCCGAAGCCAACTCAGCCGAAGGGAATGCGTTTTTTGAGACCGGGCACATGGCAATTCTTCTCAAACAGCCCTTAGTCGCAGGCCAGGCCATTTGCACAGCATGCGTGCACCACAAACTGTGTGCAAGTGTTAGGGAGACAATGTGTGCCGGAGAGAATGCAACGAAGGGAGCGATCTATAGACAGTGAGAGGGACTCCTCCTGCACGACCTTTCGTCGGGCTGGATAGCATGGCCGAGCAACAAGCCTGCTGGCTCCAACACCAAACACTTTATTCTGCCAACCACGCCGGCCTAGTCAAGCCTAGTCTACACACTCTAGACGGCTGCCAGCGACAAGGGATCTCGAGGCCCTCCCCTCCCCTGTACTCCTTCGGCAGGCCTTATATTCCATGCATGCATTGTTTTTGTACTGTCGAGTCATTGCTAGCTCCGAACTCACCCAACAGCTAGTGGCAGTTTATGGTAGATGGATGCCCCCACAGATGCTGCAATGCATGGATTTGGGCCGGCCTGCCGAGTCATCTGCCAAGTGGGCCTCTGCCCAGTGCTCGCATGCTGCAGAGTCATGTTCCCTCACAGGGTCAAAGAGAGAATAAGAAATGTCAGAGAGACAGAAAGAGAATGAAAGAGAGATTGAGTGAGTGAGAGAGAGAGAGAGAGAGAGAGAGAGAGAGAGAGAGAGAGAGAGAGAGAGAGAGAGAGAGAGAGAGAGAGAGAGAGAGAGTTAGACAGAGAGAGAGAGAGAGAGAGAGAGAGAGAGAGAGAGAGAGAGAGAGATATAGAGTTAGACAGAGTGATGGAGAGAGAGAGAGAGAGACAGAGTGATGGAGAGAGAGAGAGAGAGAGAGAGAGAGAGAGAGAGAGAGAGAGAGAGAGAGAGAGAGAGAGGAGATATGGTATGATTTGGATTTGACAAGAAAACAAGATATAAAGGAAAAAAGACGATCCAAAGGTCTACACTGGATGCAGTATACAGTTGGACAAGCAGGTGGAATAGACAGGACATGTTTAGGCAAGTGAAGTCATTATAACTGGGAGTAGATAGCGCATCTGTCAGAGAAAATTGCATATACTAGAAGCACTTAAAAAAACTGCATTGGCGCACGTGTCAAGCGCCACATAACAGCCGTGATGGCACACTAGGTAAGGCAGTTGCTTTCACGACCTCGGTCCCGAGGTCGTGGGTTCGATTCCTGCGGTGGGCGATCCTTTATCGCCACTGCAAGCGGTGGGGATAGCCGTAAAGGCTCTTCTGTCGCTATACAAAAAGAGGCTGTTTAATCAGCTAGGATTTATTTTATTTATAACGCTGACCGAGTTCAGCAGAGTGCAAGCAGCGGTAAAAAGCGCTAAAGAAAAGTTTCGCTGATTCAGCAGCCACATTTATAGCGGTGGCAGAAGAACAGCCTTAGCTTAGTAGCTCAGAGGACGAATAAGAATTGCCCTCTGCAGGTCGCAACCGCACGACCTGGTTCGTGAAGTGTGGGCACTCCACCTCTTGGCTAAGACCCGAGTGTGGGAGTAGAAATCCCATCCCCAAGCTGCAATTTTTCAGCAGCCAAGGCCATGACCGGTGTAGCTGCTGCAAACTCACAGGCACAGCGGCCAAGCCACAAGCAACCTCACCCACCCAAGCAAAGCAGCCGTCAGTCTCCACCCACAGCGGAGGAGCAGCAGCAGTGGTTCGGCCACGCACAGGGATAGGGGGTGGGGAGAGAGGGGGCTCAAAAGGTTGCCACTATCTCACGACCCTGGCACCGAGCAGGCATCTCCGGAGCTGCCACCACTGCTGCTGCCGGTGCCACATTCGACCTTGACCTACCTCTTCGCCGGTGCCAACCATGACCGACTCGGGCACCATGTATATCTGGTTGGACATATCCACATGTGCGCCATTCAGCTCGATCCGCAGCACTCGGAAGTTTGTGCCGCCAAGGTCGAGAGCAAGGAAGGTGCCTGCCTCTGCAAACGGTCCGGCAGTAAGCCCGCTGGGCACGGACAAACCGGAGCGCTTCGGCAGCAGCGGCGGGGTAGGAGGGCACACAGGCGAATGCTCGCACAGCGCCAGCTGACATGCTGACAATTCTAACGGACCTCACAACTGCGCGGCGAGGAGCGGAACAAGTTTTAAGCTTCTTTTCAACTGTCGTCAAGTCATGGGATGTCAAGACAGTCAGGAGCTCGTTCCAGGATGCAGGAGCATGGACCAACTAAAGGTGCGGTATACAAAGAATTTCAGGTTAGCTATACAGGTGCAGCTACTAGGCTTGAGTCAGAAGAGCGAGTGGTACAGTGTCTGGCCTGACTGGGAAGTGGTTTGGATCGGTTAGCCGGAGCAAGGGAATGCAGGGATCTAAAAGTGAGAGGCTGAACCTTAAAGGCGATACGCTGCTTGATGTATAGCCAGCGCAGGTCGGTGAGAAGTGGTGTGACATGGCCATTTAGACGCTTATGACAGACGAGCCCAACTGCAGAGCTGTGCACCAAATATCGCCTTATCGCACGGTCACAATCGCACACACCCACTTGGTTGGACGAACAGGGTAGCTAGCTTCATCTGACAAAAAGCCCCGAACATAAGCATACCTAATGCAGCATAACAAGCATAAGAGGAACAGCAGGCACCCATTTAGCTATGGAATCCCACTCGAAAAAATAGTTGAATCCATCAAATTAGATCTGCTTGCTGACCCTGCGAAGTTTTCTAAGCCGGACTTACCAGAACCTGATAAACATGCCCTTCCAGGCGCGTGTCAACAGCGCAAAACTGGGGATGGATGCCGCAGACACTTAGGTCAGCTAGTTGAGCCAACTAGGAGCACCTCCACCTGCATCGGGCTTAGCTACCCTTTTCTAAACCCTTCCACCCTCACCTCAGCTGGTTGCCTTACCTTGACCCGTGGGCAACGAACAAACGTAAGTGATGAACATCTTCAAGTCCGAAGAGGCATTCGTTGCTGCACTAAGACCCTGATCCATCTCGTGCCGGATCGTGCTTTGTACCTGCCTGAGGTCATCGTCGCTCAGACGAAAGCATGTAAGGATTTCGTCAACCTGTAGCACCAACACCCGTCATCAATCAAATGCATCAGATTTGATCGCGAGAGGTCGCAAGAGGGGATGGTAAAGAGAGCCCTGCACACCTCCTGACCGACCGGAAAGGGTGTGTCAGGAAGCTAGATATGCCATTTCAGCCTTGCTAGAGCAGTATTGCTACCAACAACGTCAAGGTATTGATCCCTCCTTGGCTTAACCCTGGCCATGTACATAAGTCTTAATACATGTATTTTGGTACCCACACAAGGGAAGGAATATCGGGCTCTATTTTCTGCTTAATGCTTTCATATATAAGGGCGACACTGCCCTGGCTCAGCCGAAATCACTGGGTTAGCAGCAATCGCACCAGCTCGATGCACAATCACCATCAGTGCAGTGCCTAGCAAGAGATTAAGTTCTCTGATGGCGATATACAAATGTACTAGTAGTAGCAGTAGTAGTAGTACCACTTTGAGGGTTACCAGCTTAACGCACAATGGTCCATAAGGGCCTGCAGATCGGTTTACTCGAAAGAATCTGCTACCCCGACGCTAATGTCACAAAGTCACCACAAATCTCGAGTAATTAACTTGGGCATAGCTATTTGGGCCAGCACACACGAAAGCTTCCTAGCACGACAGCTTCCGGCAGACGCGCCGACGCCGGCATGCCGGCTCATCCGACAACGCTAGCAGCAGGCGCGGCGCCGTCAAACAGTCGCCAAAACTGGCATCGACGCTTTGACAAAGGCGAAAATATACACTGGCGAGACCGCAAGCGGAGGGCGTGATTAAGCAAAGACAGCCCCTATCAAACTTCCAGCGAAGCCATGCAGATTCGCGACACGGTACACGGCGGTGTCGGCACAGCAGACGCTGCACAGTCACGACTGCACAGCCACGACTGCACGTATGCGGCCGATCGATCGCCTGTTACCTTGTGTTTCTTCTCAATGGGAATCATTCACAAATCCTCTGCTGTACCGCGAGTTAGGATTTACGACAAGCTGCTTCTGCGCCTGGAAAGTTTCAAATTCTTGGCCAAACACAGCAGCAGCAGCAGTATCCGATTCCGTAGCCCAATCGGCTCGCCGTAGTAACAGGGCTGTCAAAGCAAAATGTGTAATGGTTGGACGCCCATTATCCGGGCGCCGCCAGGCCCGCCCCGCTCAAGTGCACGGGGACAGACATACGCTGCCGTTGGCAGCGGATGCTTTCATTCATCCGCACTTGTAGCAGGCCAAGCCGCGCACCGAGAATGGGCGCTCAGCCTGCTGCAGCATTTTGACTTGAAAAGCCATCGGAGCAGGGCCCCGGCTTAACTCGTTGATGCTTCGGCGCCGAACCGTACCGTGCACCCGGCTGCCGGCGGTTCGAAACGGAACCGCTAGTCCTACTTCTCAAGACGAGCGCAGCTGTTAGCTGAAAGACGACCGGTAGGTGGGCTCTTAACGTGCGAAATTAACTTGGGCGTCGCTAGGTAGCGCTTACGTCACTGGCGATCATCTTCATTAAAACATGCCGCAACGCGCACACTGCCGCGTCGTAAGTTTGGCGCGAGAGCTTCCTCTTCTGCCCAGCCACGCGAAGGATCGCGAAGGATCGCCTTGATTTCGAATTACGCCTTCTTCAGATCCCCATTACATTACATGTGGCTGCTAGCCGACTTGAAAGTCGCCTGCTGGCAGAATTGCCCTTTAACGGTGGGACCAACTGCGGGCGGTCGTTCCAGTCGCCAAAAGAGTGCAATGCCCAACGATGGGCCTACTGCTGCCACCGTATTAGCACAAGCGACGGAATTCGTTTGGTAGCCGATATTTTTTTGCATCGCAAGGCTACCTTGCTGAACTGACGCACTCTCACGGCGCCCCGATCCCTCAACACGGACGAATACGATACGCGGAAGAGGCGCAGCTGGGTGCGGTAGTGTGGGCGGATTTACTGGATCTGTTGTAAGGAGGCGGGGTGAGAAGCCAGGCAACAAAGCGAGCTAGCGGCGAAGGATTCTACCTTGTATTGATTATATCGCCTATCTGTATGAATCCGTGACATTCCCAGCAAATTTATGCAACTCAGTACGTTAGACATCTCCCTGCCTGAGGCCCTAAGAGGCCTTCGGCTGGTACACAACTCGGCGACTAGGCTTATGTATCCATCCCAAACACTCGTGCGGAACACCCACATAGTCTGTGTGGCGTTGAGGAGTAACAGAAGGAGATACATCACATCACATCATCATCATCATCATCATCATCATCACATCTGTCGTGAAAGACGCTACTGCCGAAAGTGCATGCACTCTCTTGCTCCGGCATGCCTACCTGAATTCGTTACACATCCGGCATCCCGTTGCATGCGCCGATTCTTTTACTCTGTTCGATTTCTCGTGCCCCCGTGCTAACATCGAATCTCTCGGATGTCCTCGCTTTCAGTCACTGTGCTCAGACAGCTTGAAACTTGTATTGGTTGGCCCACCAGCACTCGGACCGCGCACCCTGAGTGGTGTTGAGATCAAAGGGAATGTGACTGATTCATAGTTTATGGGCCGGTGGCGTTTATGACCGCTGGCTCATGGGCCACGCTGGTTTATGGGGAAATGGTCTCACGAGTTTATTGGCCCTATTGGTTTATGGGGATATGTTTTGGTAAGGGTGAGTCTCAGGCTACTCAGGAGGGGCAGTGGGAATGCGAGCACTGGATGGAGCGGTCGTGAACCATCGCGCTGAGAGCTTTGGGAAAATACGCGGTTGTTCTTGCCCTCTTGGTGTTTTCGTATCGTCGCGTGTGTGCTGTCAGAGTGTCAAACAACAAAACTCACTACCGACTGACATCACCTCATCTCATTTGACGACATTTAGAAATTTTTATTTATTTTTATTTTATGATTTTTTATATACGGCTACAAATGTATCTGTTTCTTACAGCCTTTGCTTCATCTTAGAGTGAACCGTCCCTTGTGGGCTTGTCCACTTGTGCGCTTCGTTGGGCGTGTGTGCTTTGTGGGCTTGCGTGCTATTAAACTTTGCACGTCGTGACTAAGTGCAAGAGCGATATGTTTTTGCATAACGCCTCATCAAACCTGTCTTTTTTTCTGTATGCTTTGAGTGCTTACCTGTGCTTGGTTCAGTGCATTTTTATAGCTGTGGTCCTACTACGCACGGCGGCTGCGAGTGCTTTCTTTTGTGCTTTTACAGGCATGTCTAAGAGGGATTTTACAGGCATGTCTAAGCATGATTCGTGGGTGCCTTTGAATGTCTGCATAAGCATGTGATCTTGCTTGTCATTAAACTTTGGATATTGGTTCTCTCGCAGTGAATTGTTAAGTTCGGAACAGAAATTCAGTACCCTTCGGGTGCTGTGCAAAATACTTATTCTTATCATTGTTATTATCAAATTCGCTGTCCGCTCGCCATCGACGGCTGACAGAGTGAAGTTTAAGAGGCGCATACCAGACCGCTTCAGTGCTGACTGTGGTTTGGCATACGGAATGCTGGTCCAGGACAACGCCAATGGTTGATTGTACAAGGCACGGAGCAGCAAGACGCACGACTGCCTTCGCCCCCTTCTCACACTCTAGTCTCCTTCCACTCCTCCGGTTGACCCCGATGATTAATCGAGGACCACAACTGTGCAGCGGCCGACCCTGATGGTGAATTCACCATCTGGCGACCAGGGGTTACCGGCCAGTGTCCATGCCACATCACAGGCTCATTAGAGGAGCCGGCATACACTCAAACTACACTGACTACTACTTTTTAAGGGCGGATCAGCTCTTAAATTAAACGACGATTCCACGTAGGACACACCCCAACTCCTTCTCGTAGGACACACCCCAAGCATCCGGCTAGAGTTCGTGCAGTCCTGGTTCGGCCCAGGGGGGTTGTTACGGTGCTCGCCTGTAACGACCGCGGTCAAGGTGCTCTTCTTTGCGACCGAGATCGTGAGCTCCAGCCCTTCGGCATTTTCGAAGCACCCGGAGAGAGAAGCTCTCTTGGGGTGCTATGCAAATTAATTACATTTCTTTTTCATGAGAATTCCTCTCTCTCTCTCTCTCTCTCTCTCTCTCTCTCTCTCTCTCTCTCTCTCTCTCTCTCTCTCTCTCTCTCTCTCTCTCTCTCTCTCTCTCTCTCTTTCTCTCTCTCTCTCTCTCTTTCTCTCTCTCTCTCTCTCTTGTGATTGGTGATTCTGTGATAGTGCGACCAACCTCATTTGCTCCAAATTGAAGTGTCTCCTTCGATAACTTCCTACGTCGAAGCCTTCATTAAGAAGACCACAGCTTTCACAGCTTCAGCCATCAGGCTCAATAGCGCCATAGGTATTTTGCCACGGGGTAACGTGCTTGCCTTTAACAACCGAGGTCGTGGGCTCGAGCCCTGTGGCATATGTAAAGCAGCTGGATAGCTCTTGGGACCGCTTAGGTTTCTATACAGATGGATTATGTTAAATATTTTCGTGCAAAACTAGGGCAGGCTCTCTGTAAGACGGCAGCACGAAACTATCTTACTAAATTCCCCGGTTCTGTTTAGGCTGCTGCAATTGAGTTTTTGGCTGGGGAACCGAAGATATCCATCAAGTCTCTGCAGCTGGTGATGAATATGGCTGCAAAGCTAACTAACTAGTTCCAAAGGTTCAGCCACGTGTCTCTCACCTGAATGAGCTGCTATTTCGCATGGCGATCAACCGAACTCGGCCGATCAACGGATACAGAGCGAACTTCTTACGCTGACCCACAAGGCCCGCCGCGGCTTGGCTCCTTCATACCTAGCTGAACTGCTGCACTGGTTTCAGCCTCCTCGTGACCTCAGGTCCTTTGTGGACAACAAATTAGCTGCTCCATTCTTCCGCTAAAGGACCATCGGCCACAAAAGCTTTTTCGCTGCAGATCCTAGACTGTGGAACTCACTTTTGCAATTCACACGCAACATCTACTCTACTGCTGCCGACTGTAGCGCATCCTTCCCAGCCACCCTGAGTTGCTACTTCCATGATGGTAACTTCATTGACTGCCGTCCTGACTTAGCTATGCTTCTCACTTGATCTTTTTTGCACGAGATAAAGTGTTTTGACTACCAAATGCTCAGCAATGGCAGCAGGCAGAGGCTTTGAGCGTGCTATAGAAAACTCTTCAGGGTAACGCACACTCGGAATCTGCTGCAGCAACTGAAAAATTGAATGCTTGCCTTGCCGATATTCGATCCTTGATGTCGGAAAACTTCCTGAAATTAAATGACGATAAAACCGAACTGCTGCTCATAGGACACCCTAAGCGTGTGGCTGGATTAAAAGGCTTTGCTCTTCTAATAGGTGATGCTGTTGTGCGACCGTCACCACGTGCTCGAAATTTAGGTGTCGTTTTCGACAGCTGCCTCAATTTTAAAAGCTTCATTCAGAAGACTGCCTCTACAGCTAGCCATCACATCCGATCCCTATCCAAGATAAGGAGCTGTCTTCCACGGTGGCTTGCAAAAAATTTAACTAGCTCTTTAGTTCTGTCTCGGCTTGATTATTGTAATTCCCTTTTGGCTGGGCTATCAAAAAAAGCGATTATGCCGCTGCAGCTGATTATGAATATGGCTGCAAGGCTAGTCCCAAAGTCCCAGCGGTTTGAGCACGTGTCTCCTTTACTAAAAGAGCTAAAATGGATGCCGGTTGAGCAACGGATTCTGAGCAAGGTTTTTACGCTGACCCACAAGGCCCGCCACGGATTGGCTCCTTCGTGCCTAGCTGAACTGCTGCATCAGTTTCAGCCTCTTCGCGCCCTCAGGTCCTGTGTGGACAATAAATTAGCTGCTCCATTCCTCCGCTTAAAGGCCATTGGTGACAGAAGCTTTAGCTCTCTCTGCAGGTCCTAGACTGTGGAACTTGCTTCCACAATCCTTACGCAACGACAACTACTCTCTTACTGCCGACTATGGCTCATCCTTTCCAGCGGTCCTGAGCTGCTACTTCCATGCTACTCACTACCTCAAGTGCTCTCCTGACTCTGCTATGCTTCCCACTTTCTCTTCGTTGCGTGAGACGAAGTCTATAGGGTACCGAATGCGTACCGAAAGCCGCTTAGGCTGTGCACTATACAAAGCTCTCCTGCGTAACACCCACATGGTCTTTATGACTTTGTGGAGTTACAGATGGATATACATTACATTGCATTACATTACACACGTGGCACTTGTGGCTTTGGGAAGTTACTGACTGAGCTACGTTAAATTACGTCACTTGCCTAGGCGGTTTTGGGATAAGGAAATGAAGTGCTAAAAGCTGGCTGCAAAAGTGGATCTACTGGAGTTTTTGATAACTCTCATTGCAATAATCTTAGAAAGTCTTTTTAGAGCGCCGCAAGAGAAATTAATCTCTATCCAGGCGCTCTACAGACGAACTCTTTTTTGGCGTATTTTACGCGAGCTGTTCGCTACTCTCTGTATACATCCTGGCCGTAACCAACCTAGCCGACCGGTAACTCAAGCTTCCGACTTTGCTGGAAAATAACGGCCTCGACTACCGGAAGTAAGAATAAAGAAGAGATGTAGCGACGTGCGACTTATGACGATTTAGACGAATGAAAGGAGAGCTGCTCGCATGTGGGATTAACCTACGAAGTAACGTTCAACGGCTGCCCTAGCCTACCGCAGCCTAATGAATTTGTCAAGCGGCGTATTAAATGGAAGACGCGTGGCAACGGCGTGGCAACGAAGCCGGCCGGCCGGCCGTTCAGTGCAGCCGTAGATGCAGCAGCCGCTGCTCCTGACCTGATTGAAATCATCCATCGGCAAACATCCGTCCATCCGCAAATAGTCGCCGCTCCTTAGTATTGTGCGTTACGTTACCGCGAAACACGATGCGACTCGGAAAAGCGACGTCCCTTTCGTCTAGATAGACGAACACTTTTGCATTCGCTCAATTGAAACGTTCGAGAAACTTCTAACCACTCCAGCAACAAGCCTGAGTGCGCCGCTGGAAAGCTCTGCTCACTGATGGACGAACGTCGGAGGAGCAGTTAACAATGCGGCACAACGCGGCCGCGTCTGTGAGAGAACATGCGCACGTCGGATTTAAAGCTTTCGTAACACTCCGATTTAAAACTCGGTACGCGGCTAGTGAGGAGAAGGGCGTCCTTAATTGTCACTTCAGGTTCGCTGTCAGCCGTCGCTGAGACTCGCTGTTGGGCTTTTTTCACGCAGCCCAAGCTTGCTTGCTTCATTCGAAGGAAACGTCCTCTTTGCATGCTGGCGAAGCACGTTCGATGCGCAGTGAACTCGTGGCCCCGACGACTAGGGGAAATGCCGGGAAATGACGTGCTAGTACATTTTTGAAAGGGGAGCGCGAGAGGCCGCGCGAAGGGTCACGCGACTTTGACCTTGAGGCCTGGACGCACGACGGCGACGCAATTTCTTAGTGGCCATCGAAAGGCGGAAGTTCGACACTCCACGGGCAATTCTTAGCAATGCTCGCGCACGTCTTCAGCACTCGGCTGTACGGATATTTGCTTACTGCAGCGTTCGCGTTGTCGCCGCCCTCTACGACGACAAAACTTCCGGCGCGCTCGCTGTGCCAGACTGCCCCAAATAAATACCGCGCCTGATAATTTCTTCGACCTCCACTGCAGTTTCGCATCTAATTAGGAATTTGAACTAAGAGCTCGCACAACGCTATAGGCTTCCACGGTTGGTTTTGCTTGCTCTTCCCGAGAGAGCGAGTTCGGGTCCTGCTTTGCTTTGCGAAATCGTTCGTTGGCCGCCGTAAGGGGCGGCAACGACCGCGAAGGCTCTCCTATCTATCGTGGCTACACTTGAAATCCGAGGCTGCTGAATCAGCCAACCGTGTTTTCCAGGCTGATTAAGAGCGAATCCTTGCTTCAGAGCAATCTAGCAGCGTAAATGACTACGTACGAAAGCATTTATCTTCATCTGGAAATCCTTAGAGCAACAGGCAGACTAAGTGGCCGGACGACCTTCTCCCTCCTTCTATGGCGCTCTTAAAGCCTATGCGATGTTTGGTACGCATACGGTAGCCAAAAGAGTCCGTCACATGTAACAAAAAGAAAGTGAAAAGTGTAGCTGGCCGAACTGCTGCACCAGTTTCAGCTTCCTCGAACCCTCGGGTCCTCAATGGAAAGTAAATTAAATTTCCGTCCTTTTTCGTAAAGCCGACATAAAGACACTTATGTCCAAGGGTTAGTACGACCTCTGACTGCTACTGCGCGTTGAATCTTGTATTGCAATTTAAATTATTTCCGCCTGTAACTCCACAAAGTCATAATTACTAAGTGGGCTTTACGGGGAGAGTTTTCGCTCTCAGGCCACCGACGGCAGCTGAAGTGCCTATCGGCTGCTGCGTTGCCGGCGTCCAGTTTGCATTCGTTAGCACGCGCATTAATACGCGCAGCAAGTCGGCATTCGGGTCGAGACGAGGCTTAAAGACGAGGCTTTAAAGGCCCGCATTGTCGAACGTCGACCGAGAAGTAGTCGAGATAGCTCAGTCGGTGCCCTGGCCGACTGACATGTGACCTCGGATGTGGCGGGATTGTTGAGCCCCCCCCCCCCCCGCTCACCGCTCGAGGCGAAATTCGTTTCTTTCGGGGCTTCGTCCTACGGCAGAGACCAGCCTACGGCGGCTCCATTTTTTTTTAAATTGAAGCAGATACCGAACCATGCATTCAATTAATGCGAGACGCGAAGAATCCATCTAGCCATCTTCAATTGCACTCATTTCGCACGTCAGCGGTTGACAGAGGTGCGTTCGCTTTGAGCTTCCGACGACGTACTGCGCTCGCTGTCCCGCGAGGAGCCAAAATCGCTGTCGGCCGAGCGGCTGGAGGAGCGCTGGCCGAGTGCTGGAGGAACGCTGGAGGTGCGCTGTCGGCCTAGCGCGCGTCCGCCGAGCGCGTTTCGTACGATCGTAATTCAAAGTCCCTCGTGGCCTCGTGAATGTCACAACTGCCGACATTCCACCCGTCCCACCGACCTGCACTGGCTCCAGGCATCAGGCGATCGCGTGTCGGCTTCCCAGGTTTCTTCTTTATTCCTTCTACGTCCCTACATTCTCTTGAACCGGCCTATCTATCCGGTCTACTTCGAATCTGGCCTGGCGTCGTGCCATCCGCCCTTCCGGCTCGAGACGTTTGGTAGTGCCTACAACCAACCTCAAATGCTTTGCAGACCGTAAGCCTGGAGATAACTCCTGACGAACTTCATGACATCCCCTGACTCGGGCGCATTAAAAAAGAAGCTAAAAATCCACCTGCTCTACTTAGCACTTGGTGGGCTCTTGTGATTTTTGTCCTTTTTGTGTTCATGCGCGAAGGCACAATCCTTGGTATTAATAACCAATTGACTTGCTTTATTTATAGCGTGTTTAAAGTGTTTATAAACTAAATAGATCTAGTCCTCAAAGGGCGCTCTAATAATGTCTAATTATTATTATTATTGCACAAATTGAAAGATGTACACACTGATGGATATATAAATACGCAGATAAATAGGTAGGTAGGTAGATTGACGTAGTAGATAATAACCAAAATAAAGCTTGTTATATTGAATAGAATGCTCACAATTTCTTCTTAAATGCACCTACTGAGCTCAAAGTATTTACCCTCTTTTTATCTGTAAAGATCATCAAGAGAATTTCGCCATGATCGTCAAACAGCGTCGTGATTTCCCGAATTGTGCTGATGTTGCTGGATGAACCGTGTCAATGGAGCTTTATACTGCACTCGTACGATCTAACTTTTGTATGACAGTCCCTTCGTCAAGCAAAGATTACCAAAGATACTCGTGCATATCAGAGAGGAAGTTACTCTCGACTAGTGTCACGACATCTCCTGACTTGTCTACATTTAAAAAGAAACTAAAACGCATCTATTTATTGCAGCATTTAGTGGGTCCCTTTGATTCGTCCTTTAAGTACTTATGCGTGCTGACCTCGTGCATGCTGCCACGAACCACACTTGCATGCTGACCCTTTGCATATCACCCCTAACCATGTTATTTCTGTTGTGTATTCAGCATGCTACCAATAACCATTCGATCGTGCTTTATTTGCAGCAACTGTAAAGTGCCTAGAAAGAGACTGAGTTCTCTGAGGGCACAATACCAAGTAGGCGGACGATGGCGAGGCGGACGCAGACGAGAGCTCGACGATCGTCACTGCCGGTGGCGAAAGCGCGAGCGGACGCGAGCGCGGCGAGAGCAGATAGAACTCGGAGGAGCAGAGCAGCGCGGCGAGAGCAGATAGAACTCGGAGGATCAGAGCAGCGCGGCGAGAGCAGATAGAACTCGGAGGAGCAGAGCAGCGCGGCGAGAGCAGATAGAACTCGGAGGAGCAGAGCAGCGCGGCGAGAGCAGATAGAACTCGGAGGAGCAGAGCAGCGCGGCGAGCGCAGATAGAACTCGGAGGAGCAGAGCAGCGCGGCGCTCGCGCCTCTCGCTCGCTCGGCCGTCGCTCTCGGCGGCGCGCTCCTAGTTTGGCGAGAGTAGGCGTAGACTATGAACTTATTGTATACGCCGCCGTTGAGGTACGCACTGCACCTGTAAGATGGTTAGTTCCGATCACCCGACAGAATTTGCTTAGCTATGAAGAACGTACGCAACCAAAACACCTCGGAACAATCGAGATCAGCGAAGCGAGCGCCTCAAGCTGCGGCGCTTAGAAGTCGCTCCAGAGGTATAGATCGGGCTGGAACTATTCGAGACGACGAAGCGTCTATGTACGTAGTCGGCAGAACCTGTCATGTCAGCATTCGACTAGCCTTTTGGAGGTCATCTATCATGAAATTGCGTTCGAATCGCGGCAACGAGCTCATTAATAATAGTAATAATAATAGTACGCTTGATATAACGCCCTCAGAGAACTCAATCTCGTTCTAGGCACTTTGCATTTATGATTTCTCTTTCACAGACGCACAGCTCAGCCTTAGCTGCCAGGCGCCGACCAGCGCTACTGCCTCGGCCGCTATAGCTGAAGTTGCTTTCCGGGGTGTTATTGACGCTCTATGTATAGAGCGAGTAAATTTGAGCCTGAAAAAAGACAGCGTACAAGAAACCAATGCGAGCAAGTAGTGTGAATGGTTAATACAACTCTTGCTAGCGGGCTACACTTCTTTTTAACGTGTGTGTATATACCTTTTAATAATAATAATAATGCACTTGATAAAGCACCCTCAGAGAACTCAATCTCTTTCTAGGCGCTTTACATTTGCTGCAAAGGGAAATGCAATTGAATGGTGAGTAATATCAAGCTTGATAAACAACATGAATAACATGGTTAGGGGTGACATGCACAGGGTCTGCATGCAAATGTGGTTAGTGGCAGCATGCACTGCGGCAGCACGCATAAGCACATGAAGGATGAATCATAGGGACCCACTAAATGCTGTCCTAAATAGGTGTGCATTTAGGTTCTTTTTAAATGTGGTCAAGTCAGCGGACGTTGTGACACAAGTCGGGAGTGAGTTCCAGGCTTTGGGAGCATAGGAACTAAATGCACGGTCTTCAAAGGATTTGAGGTTTGTACGAGGTATTGGTTAACTGTTGGATTCCGAAAAGCGGGTGGTACGATGCTTGGCCTGGTGGGGGAGTAGATCTGAGAGATAGGCTGGAGCCAAAGAATGAATTGACCTAAAAGTGAGCGATAGAACCTTGAAGTCAATGCGTTGCTTGACTGGGAGCCAGTGCAGGTCGGTGACAAGTTTTAATACCTTTTCGACGGTGAAAGCGAAGCGGGTTAACTGCGACGGCGTAGCACGCAGTCGTCTCCGAGTCTGGGCCCAGTGGTAAGGTGCTGCTCGCACAGCCCGATCCGTGTCATGGGTTCGAGTCTCAGAATGGGCTATCTTTTACTGCTCACAGCGAGCAGGGCGCGGTAGCCACCGCGGTTCTTCTAGCGCTCTACAAATGCATCAGCCGGCCTTTACTTTTTACTTTGCGAAATATTCACTTTTAACCTTATTTGCTCGGACTCGTAGTTCCGTCAACGAACGGTCCGTAATTGCATCGTAAAATACTACTCGCACAAAAAGCAGCTCCTTCCCTCAACAACGGAGCGCCGCGTTTATGCGAGCCACAGCTGGAGGACGGCGCCGATTCGGTACATCCGGCGGAAGCAACGTTGGCAACTCGGCGTCGTGTCCCTCTCTCACCCGCCCGAGTGGGAAGTTCCGTCTCGTCGAAGTGGTGCCGTTTGCGAGACGTGTCGTGCCTTATCGCGAACACGCGCCCACCTGGCAATCGCATCGAGACCCGGAAGCGCGCTATCGGTCAACCTTCGACCTCCCGGATAGCGGGCGCGAGGAGTTTCAGGTCTGCGGCTCGGGCAGGCGGCGGCGAAGCGCGCCGGACATCCGGCAGGCGGCGAAGCGCGCCGTACATCCGGCAGCGACGAAGCGCGTCAGACATCCGGCAGCAGCGGCAAAGCGCCGGACATCCGGCAGGCGGCGAAGCACGTCAGACATCCGCCAGCGGCGAAGCGCCGGACATCCGGCAGCGGCGAAGCACGTCAGACATCCGCCAGCGGTGAAGCGCCGGACATCCGGCAGCGGCGAAGCACGTCAGACATCCGCCAGCGGCGAAGCGCCGGACATCCGGCAGCGGCTTGCCTGAATTTCTTTTTCCTTTTAGGATTTCCCTCGCGAGACGGCGCGCGGCGTACTTAGTCAGCCATCGACCTAACGCGGCTTTTTCGCTTTCGACCCATGTCCGCTGCAGATCAGAAAAGGTCGATCCTCGCGAGTTTCGAGAACTTGCCTTAAACTCTAGACTGGGCGGTTCTCAACCTGTGGGTCGCCACCTCTTTGGGGGGAGGGTGGGGTCGAACGACCTTTCTCAGGGGTCGCCACAACATGAGGAATTGCATTAAAGGGTCGTGGCATTAGGAAGGTTGAGAACCACTGCTCTAGAGGGTCTGTAGGACTGCCAGCCCAGATTCGTACCGGAAGCGTCGCCTGCCTCGTGGCGCAAATGGACGCTGCGGACGGTTCCGGCCAGTGGCGGAGCCAGGATTTTCATCTGGCAGAGCAAGACCGGCAAAACTATGTAACTAGGCAACGCCTGGAAACTTTTCACTTAGACAGGGCTAGACCAGAAATTATTGAAAGATCGCAGCGCAAAATCGCAGTGTATCTACGGCAAAACTCAGCAATTGCCCATCGAGTAGAATTAAGACATAATTTCGTCGTCATTGGCGACGCTCGGGCGCGGCCCAGGTCGCTGCCCCGCTGTAGGGGGAGGGTTGGCAAGTGCTCCCCCAGCCACCCCTCTCTGGCTCCGCCACTGTTCCAAGCCACCGTTGCAATCCACCTGGCGTTCCCCCGGCTGTCCGCAGCAGCCGCTCCGATCCAAGGGGATTGTTAAGTAGCTCCACTTCCTGTCGAAAAATTTCCGAGTGATTTAGAGGGAGTCTGCTCGCGCCCTTTGGCTCCCTGGTTGACCCGCTCTCATCAAGGTTAAGGCAAGAAGCTGTACAGGATTAGAGGATTTCTTGGTGATGCATTAGAATCTTGTAATTTCACAAATTCTACAAGACATAACTAATTTCTCTTCTCACAACTCTTTAACTCACTAAATCCACGCCCATTCGGAACTAGTCACCGCGATATCACTGCATATGTCTACCGATATAAAGTTTCTAAGGCTGTACCGAACTCCAATGTAGTATAGAAAGGTCGCAGCTGTGCCCGCAGTTAGCTCGATGCCCACTGGTGCGCGTTGATAGCAGTGGCATACACTAGAGTCATCGACCGGGCAGCGAAGCTCCACAGCCAGGGTGTTTCTGCGGGAAGTCCGAGAGGGACTCCTCCGCCGCCGCCGCTCCTGCTCCGCCGCTCCTGCTCCGCCGCTCCTGCTCCGCCGCTCCTGCTCCGCCGCTCCTGCTCCGCCGCTCCTGCTCCGCCGCTCCTGCTCCGCCGCCGCTCCTGCTCCGCCGCTCCTGCTCCGCCGCTCCTGCTCCGCCGCTCCTGCTCCGCCGCTCCGCCCACTCCTGCTCCGCCGCTCCTGCTCCGCCGCTCCTGCTCCGCCGCTCCTGCTCCGCCGCTCCTGCTCCGCCGCTCCTGCTCCGCCGCTCCTGCTCCCTGCTCCGCCGCCTGCTCCGCCGCTCCGCTCCGCCGCTCCTGCTCCGCCGCTCCTGCTCCGCCGCTCCTGCTCCGCCGCTCCTGCTCCGCCGCTCCTGCTCCGCCGCTCCTGCTCCGCCGCTCCTGCTCCGCCGCTCCTGCTCCGCCCCCCCTCCTCCGCCGCCCCTGCTCCGCCGCTCCTGCTCCGCCGCTCCTGCTCCGCCGCTCCTGCTCCGCCGCTCCTGCTCCGCCGCTCCTCCTGCTCCGCCGCTCCTGCTCCGCCGCTCCTGCTCCGCCGCTCCTGCTCCGCCGCTCCTGCTCCGCCGCTCCTGCTCCTCCCCGCCGCTCCTGCTCCGCCGCTCCTGCTCCGCCGCTCCTGCTCCGCCGCTCCTGCTCCGCCGCCGCTCCTGCTCCGCCGCTCCTGCTCCGCCGCTCCTGCTCCGCCGCTCCTGCTCCGCCCGCTCCTGCTCCGCCGCTCCTGCTCCTGCTCCGCCGCTCCTGCTCCGCCGCTCCTGCTCCGCCGCTCCTGCTCCGCCGCCCCTCCTGCTCCCGCCGCTCCTGCTCCTGCCGCCGCTCCTGCTCCGCCGCTCCTGCTCCGCCGCTCCTGCTCCGCCGCTCCTGCCGCTCCTCCTCCGCTCCTGCTCCGCCGCTCCTGCTCCGCCGCTCCCGCCCCGCCCGCTCCTGCTCCGCCGCTCCTGCTCCGCCGCTCCTGCTCCGCCGCTCCTGCTCCGCCGCTCCTGCTCCGCCGCTCCTGCTCCGCCGCTCCTCCTCCGCCGCTCCTCCTCCGCCGCTCCTCCTCCGCCGCTCCTCCTCCGCCGCTCCTCCTCCGCCGCTCCTCCTCCGCCGCTCCTCCTCCGCCGCTCCTCCTCCGCCGCTCCACCTCCGCCTCCTCCGCCCCCCCCCCTCCTCCCCCGCTCCTCCTCCGCCGCTCCTCCTCCGCCGCTCCTCCTCCGCCGCTCCTCCTCCGCCGCTCCTCCTCCGCCGCTCCTCCTCCGCCGCTCCTCCTCCGCCGCTCCTCCTCCGCCGCTCCTCCTCCGCCGCTCCTCCTCCGCCGCTCCTCCTCCGCCGCTCCTCCTCAGCCAGTACTGAAGGCTCGTTGAATAAGCTAGTGTAGATGGCCGCGGCCTGTCCGACTAGGAAAACGACGGGACTTCGAAGAAGCAGAACAGGCACTTGCAACAGCTAGCAGCATAAGGAACTCGAGTTTCCGGCGATCGCCGCGCGAGTTGACACTAATACCGACCGACTGCAAGGATTCCTAGCCTACGGACAGATTAAATTAAACTACGTTACCTATACCCCGCGTATTTTACGACAACCAGATTTAAAGATTTTGAGTCTAGATGTACTTTATACTGTGAGGCCTCTTAGGGATTTATATCGCCGATAACCGCAGTTAAAATGACCCCTAGGGAAATCTGCAGCCGAAAAGCTCTCTCAAAAATCATTTAGTTGTTATTTTGCTAGCGCTGAAGGCAGATTGCCCAACAAGGCTCTGGAGCCGTTGCCTACGTCCGCCAGCCCCTCCCGGACTCCCTTGGGCTAATGGCTGTACAGATATTGCTCAATTTCCCCGCCGCCACACTGAGTAGCCGGCTAGAGCAGCCAGGAATAGTTACGTGGATTACGTGCCCATTTTTGGCTCTTGCGGAGTGAGCGTGCGTAAGCGTAGTGTAAGGCAAGCTTCGCGCGTCGCCGCCGCTAATTCATAAGCCGCTCTCGAAGAATCGCTAGTATTTAATACGCCGCGGCGGCGTGGTCGGCCTTCAACGACAGCTCTCTTTAGGTCAGACGTACACGTCGCGCACCATCGATTCGCGGAGCAGAACCTGCTCACGGGCTGGTCCCACGGGCGAAGTCGGCTAACGCCGGCTGACGCGAGAGTGGGCGCACTGTAATTAGGCAAAGCACGCCCGCGTCCGGCTGGCCGCCGGCGAAGGCTAATTTGGCGGCGGCGAGTTTTTTCGCGCGCCGAATCACGTGCAAGCAGAGCCGAATTCTCTTTCTCGGAAAGCCTAGCGACCCAGCTTCCTAATGACTGATTCGAGGCCGATTGATTCGCGACAACAATGCAGGCTTCGTCGGTCGTCCCTGCAGCTGCTGCTCGCGCCGGCAGCAGAGAGCCAGAGCCGGCGCACAGCCGCTCGCTCGCTCGCTCGCGCTTACGGGTTCCGACGAGACGCTGGGGCGTGCGCCGCGCCTTGCCGCTGGGTCTGCGGGACCGGATGTTCGCACTTCGCGAGCCCCGGTCGTCGGCTCCCATGTCAGAATGCAGCTGGCAATCCTGTACTCTCGCTGCAAGCGAATCCTAAGGCTGGTAAAGCTTTTTTTTCTAGCAACGCGCATGCGTACACGAGATGGTTGAATCAGCTGACCTCAATACTAACTGGCTCACTGCACGGTGCTCTTGCTTCGCGACTCGAGCAGTGGATTCGAGTCCTGCAGCAGGCAATCCTCTATTGGCCAGTGCCAGCTCAAGGACAAAGAGACAGCGGGGGGGGGGGGGGG